>JACEEZ010025196.1:158725-206114 GCA_016584305.1 Chionoecetes opilio
CCCTTTTTACCCATCTTCATTCATCTTTTTTTTCCATCACCAGGGCCCCCCCCCACCCCCAAGTGTGGGGCTAGCATTGACGCTATCGTGATACGTTCATGGCCCCCGTCTGGACTGTGGGGTTATCGTAGCTCATCGTGACAAAAAATGACCTTTGATTTTCCATTGGGGACGTAGTCTTAAGCGTCTACTCCCGCGACCATCTTACGCCCGTCATGACCTACTACAGGCGCGTAAATTTTTGAGGCTATCGCGGTCGCTTAAATTTTTATCGTGGTCAAATTTTCCCCATAGCGTAAATAATCAAATTGGGGCGCTATTTGGGGTTCGTTTATGTTATGTGTGGGGAGCTTAAGGTAGAAAAAACAGGAAACGATTATTTTGCGGAGGACTAAAAATCTGAAATCACACGAAAGCTTCCCCCCTCTCTCTTCCCCCACTCAAGCCGGCGGACGGGTGACGGGGTTTTTTTTTTTGAAATTAATTTATTCCCCCACAGGTTTCAGGCGATAATAAAAAAGAAAAAAAAAAATAGAATACATGCAAAAAAATGTAAAAAAACAAAACCAAAACAGCAAACGTGGCCTTATGACTTCCGGGGGGGCGGGTCGTAGCACACCCACATTTATTACGGGCGATGATGGGCCGGCACGTTGATCGGACTCTCCGTGGGCACAGCATGCCAGGCCTGCGACCCTCACCAGCGCCCCCTCACGTAAGAGAAGGCTGGGGTGCAGACAGGGGAGGGTACCCCGGATTCCTGCTGACAGGAACTCATGGTCCAAAGTTGCAAAAAAGAGGGCCCTCTTCTCGAAATATAAAGGGCCCGGGCCCCCCATCTCGCCCGCACCGACCAAAGAGGTAAAGGCCGGGCCCATCAGCCCCCCTTTTACGGGCCGCTTTCAACAACACCGCTCAACAATGACGTCACCATCTCCCGCTTTAGTGGGATTTTTTGGAACTGGGCACAGTTGGCAACTCCCCTCGAGCGGAAACCCCCCACGGGAGAGATGACTTAATTTAAATTTGTACGGGGGTCGTCAGCGGTGCGGTAGCTTTGTTGTGACATCATTTACGCTTTGTTTTTTGTATGGGGGCCGTCAACGGAAAACTGGGGAAAAAGGGGTTAAGCGGCCGCCTGGGGCGCGGCGTCATGGGGGGGGGCCAAGCAAGCTGCAACCCCCCCCCCAACGGCCCCATTTCCCAAAGGGGGCCTGGGGCCCGTGTCATCACGGGGGCCTTGGGCGTCCACGTCCTATCCCCCACAGGGGACAACAACGGTTGCGCTGGGGGCCTCTTCCTCCCCTCCGGGGGCGCGGGGCCGTCGGGTCACGGCGGCGTCTTCATTCCGTGGAACGGGGGGCTGGGGTGTAGACCGAGGTGGAAGCAAGGGAGCCTCCTTCCACTGCAGCTGGCGAGGAACCGTGGATCCAGGAATCAGCCGGAGCCGGGCAGGGCAGCGACGATTCCAGGCGTGATGCCTGGCACCGCAGTTGGGGCACCGAGCCACGGGCCGCTCTCCACCCTCCCGGAGGAGGCGGACGCAGGCCCGAGAAGCGTGCTCCCCACTGCACACACCACACAGCTCTTGCCGCCGCTGACACCGGCGCTGGTAGTGCCCAAACGCCTGGCAACGGTAACAACGGACAGGTTCCTGGATGTACCTGCGCACCGCGAATATCCCGAAGCAGCCAAGGTCCAGGGCGGCGGGGACGAGCCCCCGCAGCGTCAGCTCAACCTGCCGGGTCGGGAGGTGCCGTTTAAGGCCCGCGCTGTACGAGCACCGCACCGCCGACACGACGAGCGGGTGCTCCAATACAGGGTCCAGGGGGAGGCCAGTGGGGTATCCAACAAGGACACCTCTCCTGCTGGGTTCCTTCCTTGCCAACACGATGCCCCGTGGTTGGCCATCAGCCACTTCCTGGAGGGTGGCGGCGGCGTCCTCAGTCGCCCCCCGGAGAAGGAACTCCCCGGAGGCGGAGACATCCACCTTGAGGGCGAGCCAAAGCTCGCACTCCAACCACCGAACAAGCTGATAGGGGCTGGGAAAGTCGTCATGCCTGACGACCCTCCACACCGGGATTGGTCGCTCCGCAGCCGTGGCACCACTCTGCTGTGAAGAAGGCTTCGTCACCCTGAAGCGCTTCCTCTGGAGGATGAAGCCGGCGTCGTCTGGGTCCTCGGGGCGCCCCCGCGTAGACGTCATGGTGGGAGGCAACTCAACCACCACGACTAACAGCGGACTCCCACAGGCACGGGTACAACCACACTTGTCCACACAACGCACCAAGTCAAAAGTGGATCTTCATGTGCCTAGCAATATCACTTTTTGTATAGAAACACTTCTTACAAATATCACACTCAAATTTCCTATAGCCAGTGTGTCTCAGGGTGTGTGCATTGAGATCAGAGCTGGTAGTGAAGCTTTTCCCACACTCAAGACATTCATACTTCTTAACACCACTGTGTATCAGGGTGTGTCTGGTGAGTTTAGACTTTTCAGTAAATTTTTTCCCACACTCTAGGCATTCATAATCTTTGATACCACTGTGTGTCAGGGTGTGTCTGGTGAGGTTACCCTTTTCAGTAAATCTTTTTCCACACTCTAAACATTCATAATCTTTAACACCACTGTGTATCAATATGTGTTTTGTGAGGTGACTCTTTTGAATAAATTTTTTCCCACACTCTAAACATTCATGTTTTCTGGCACCACTATGCGTCACGGAATGTCTATCGAGCTCACTCTTGTATCTGAATGACAGACCACACTGTTGGCACTCCAATTTGTTCTCTCCTTTGTGGCCGGAGCTGCCTGCCTCTAGGTGATTCCTGCCATCACAGCTGTGCCTCCCCACACCTGAGGCAGACTGATCCTGCTGCTCCCGGCCACTCATGCTGCTGCCCGGCCCCACAGCCTCCACCGCAGCAATACTAGCGGCAGCACACTCGGCAGCCTGTCCTACCGGGACCCTCGGCGATACTAGAACAAGCCCCTTTATTGCCGAGCGGAGACCCAAGCTTCGCCTCGGACCTCAGCACCTGCAACAGTGGTGACAGTCACAACTCAGAAAATGACACATTGCCTTAACACTGCTACACCCTGCCGGGCCAACACCTTTCTTCCCCTCCCTTGTCAAGGCTTCCACTGCCTCCTCCTCTGTGGCTCAGGGCGCCACCAGCCCTGTCCTCACATGAGAGGGACCAATTCCTGCACCAGGGAGAACAGAACAAGAAACAGCTTCTCATCTCCACTAAGCCATCCCTTGGTCTTGACACTCTACTGCCACCTCCACACAAACCTTCACTGCTTGGCCCGTCCTTCCACCAACAGGCCAACAACCTTCCAGCAAGGAAGGAAAACATACTTCAGTGTGAGATGGTGTCCTTCTGTGGAACTTTAGGCCTGATTCTTTATTGTTAATAACTGAGGTCAGCTTATACAAGGGTCCCTTGCAGCACTAAAGGCTCAAGGAATGCCTACTGTATATTGCATCACCATTGAAGAGGGAATACAGATCAATCTCCCAGATACAAATACACAGCTTGTACCAAGTCAGCTCTTGTACCTAATTCTCAGGTACTGAGGGAAACAACAAGGGGATTAGGGTTCAACGCACCCAGGCCCTGCTTAACACAGTCTCCCTTATAGGATTATAATAATCATGCACCTCTGTGACCTCCCCCCTCCTGCTGGGGGTGGAGGGGGACTCCTCAGCAGTGAGGCGGCGCCGTCATAACTGTGTGCCCTGTGTACCATAAGCCTTGTTATTTGCAACGTGAATGCAAACCTGCATCCATTTGGAATCACAATAAGAACATATTGAAAAAAAGTATGCAAGCATGCTTAACTAATAGTAAAGCATGTACTACTTCAAAAACTATGCCTTCTTGAGTTTACTTCAGTAAGCATGAAGATAACTGAACTATTTAAATATACATTAGAATTAGAAAATAATCATAATGAGTGTTGTTTTGTTGTTTAGGCAGTGAGATGAGGACGTGAGTGAGGCAGAGTACCTTACAGCACAGGAGCCTTGAGGCCTTGGTGCACTCAGGCCCAGACACTCACCTCCACAATCCACACCAAACGTGGCGCCGCCAACAAATGTAATGCCAGAAAATGGGTTAAACCTTTTGACTCATGATTAAGAACTGAGGAGTGAAGGAAAATGACGAGCATTTAATTACTCGACATTTATATATTACTTTACTCCCCCCACTCAACGTAAACTCAGTGTGAGGTACTTTACACAGTGATTCAGTGTGACGGGAAGTTACACAGTGACAGCGGGGTGAAGGAGTTATTGGGTTTTGGTTAAACACGAGCTGAGAGTCGCGTCGTGTCCTTGTTCACATTATTACAGTTATTTATTTGTTGTAAAACCTTAGGTTAAGTGGGGAAGTGAATACAGGGAGGTCCCATTATACGAGCATTCGGTATACAAGAATCCTATGACACGAGATGTGTAAATTACGGTCTATTTTCAATATACGAGATCGAAAATCCAAAGATACGACATTCAAACTGGGGTGAGTAAAATTATCAAGTTCAAAATGCGCGCCCTACCACTCCCGGGCTGGACAAAGGGGGATTTGGTTGACCCCAGTGAGGTCACCCCTAGCAAGTCCTGACCTGAAGGGTAATTAAGCATATGGCGCAGCCTGACATTTAGGGGTAATTAGCAGGTGTGCGGCCCCAACCTTGGGACGGCAGTCAGGTCACCCCTAGCAAGGCGTGACCTGAAGGGTAATTAAGCATATGGCGCGGCCTGACCTTTAGGGGTAATTAGCCAGGTGTGCGGCCCCAACCTTGGGACCGCTACACTACCTTCTCTTGTATCACGCGGCGTCCCCTACATTACAACGTCTTTTTTGCTTATTATGCATGTTTTATTTTTAATTAATGTGCAGTTATGTTTTTGTGTGTGCTATTTTCTCTTTCAGAATGCTTTTTCTACAGAATAGGTAGTACAGTGTGGGTAATATAGACGCTGGGTGTTTGTTGTGTTTGCTAGAGTTTATTTTAGCTTAAAAAACATGTTTTTTTTTTGGGTTTTTATGTATATAATTGATGGGGTCCTGGAACCAAACCTATATTTTACCATTAGTTATGTGTTTCGTTATACGAGATTTCGCTTTACGAGTATGCCAGGTGGAACCTAACTGCTCGTATCTTCGGGAACTCCCTGTACTGGCCAATCAGTAGGTGATAATATACTGAAATCCTGTTAACGAGTTGTTTATTCAGACCCAGTAATACTCACATATTCTCTTAATCTTTTATTTTTTTCCCCACTGATTGTGGTGGTGGCAGCGTAATAGCCAGGATTGTGGAGCCCTTCGAGGTAACATGAAGGCTATAAAGGGGGGCGCTACACAAACATTGTGGTGGCAGCGTAATAGCCAGGATTGTGGAGCCCTTCGAGGTAACATGAAGGCTATAAAGGGGGGCGCTACACAAACATTGTGGTGGCAGCGTAATAGCCAGGATTGTGGAGCCCTTCCAGGTAACATGAAGGCTATAAAGGGGGGCGCTACACAAACATTGTGGTGGCAGCGTAATAGCCAGGATTGTGGAGCCCTTCCAGGTAACATGAAGGCTATAAAGGGGGGCACTACACAAACAAACACAAAAAATGTTGTGTAACGCGGAAAAATGGGTTAAAAACTTTTGACCCATGACTGACGAAGAGTTTACGCTGAATGGGAGGGGGTAAAGTAATATATAAATGTCGAGTAACAAAGTGAGTAATTTTCCTCCACTCCTCAGTTCTGAATCACTGAATGCACCAAACAATGAAAGCTATTCTCTCAAACTTATGCAAAGGTTATCCCAATAGATGGCCCAGTTATCTCTTAGAAACCCAGAGTGTTGAATAGTGCAGTGCATGCAACAATGGGTACCCAACCTTTCTTGGCTTTCTTTTCCCGATATGCTCCAAGGTTGATTAGTGTGAAGTTACCACAGATTGACTCAGAGGAGGAAACAACAGTGGCACACAAAATCATCAGGAGAACAAATTTGGAGAGAGATAGAAAATGGCGGGAGAAAGCTAATGTGAAAAGGAAAAATGAAAGGTTGGAAAAAGACGAATTAGCGTGGGTGAAAAGAGAACGTTTTGAGACGGGCACCCACAGAAAACTTTCAGTTAAGTGGTTGGGACCGTACAAAGTGGTGGAAGTATTGAGAGAGGGGGGTGCATATGTGTTAGAATATATATTTGACGGCAAACATGTACAGAGAGCGGCCAAACAAATTAAACAATATATAGGACAAGATGGCTTGGCTGTTAGAACCAGCAGAAATAATAATAGTTGAGGAAGAACTTGAACTACCACCACCGAGAGAGAGGAGACCAGTGAGGAGATACGTAGAAGAATGTTAATGACAGATGGTAAAAGCCACCTCTAGGGAAAGAGGTATTTTGATGAAGGTCCCCTAGAAAGACTTGTAGTCGTTTAAAAATAATTTGCTTTAGAGGGTGTACATAGATTGCACTGAACACTAAACCCGCAAAGGATGTCGTTAGACCCGAGGATGTGCTTGGCTCCGAGCTTTGCTCGATGGGTGATAGACGCAAGAGTGTGTATGCCTCAAGGAGGAGGTGAGCCTTATCCCAAGTTACTGAGGGTATGGAGTAAATCCGGTCGTGATTTCTCCCTACGCACCTACGCCTAGGATTAGTGGGGTAAAAGAAAATAATCATTACAGACTAGAGGGATGAGTCCAGTCGCGATTCTATAGGGCTTCGGCCTTGACAAATAAGAGAGGAAGTGAGAAGGTTCTCATTTCAAGGGAGTGAAGTCATTACATTAATTGCGTATTCCCCAAACTGGTTGACTCTGCTCTTGGTGGGGGGAGGTGAACAAATTAAGGATGCCGTACAATTCAATTATTGTGTTTTTGTAAAGTTCATTGGCAGAATTGTATTGTCCAGTTTAAGCATATATTGTTGGTGGGTAGTTAGGAAACCCTAGGTCAGAGGTCGGCAACCCAGAATTCGAGAAGAGTCAGTTTCTTCAAACTTGGCATAAAAGCAGTGCTGATGGAGCCGCAGTGTATGATAGATAACATATGGGAGTCAAATATACCCAGACAAGTTAATCGAATATACTTTAATAATAATAATAATAATAATAGTAATACTACTACTACTACTACTAATAGTAATAATAATAGTAATACTACTACTACTAATAATAATGGTAATAATAATAATAATGATAATATTAAAAATAAGTACAATAATTCATGCCAATAGTTTCCTAGAGACCTGGGACACACACACACTATTACTGCGGGTATCCAGGCCAGTATTGGATGTTTTTTCACGATAATTTGGACCTTTATAAGTAGATGGCAGGAGCCGCACAGGGTTCTTGCAAGAGCCGCAGCTTGCCCACCGCTGCCCTAGGTGAATGTAAAAGAAGAGGAGTCATGATTTGGTGTTGTGTGTTATTATTTTGTTTTAATACTTAGTTAGATATCTGGTAGGATGCGTGATGAAGGACGGAGCAACAAGGACATTTTTTTGGGGGGGAAGAAGCCATGTAACGCGGAAAAATGGGTTAAAAACTTTTGACCCATGACTGACGAAGAGTTTACGCTGAATGGGAGGGGGTAAAGTAATATATAAATGTCGAGTAACAAAGTGAGTCATTTTCCTCCACTCCTCGGTTCTGAATCACTATATAAAAATATACTGTGATATATTTTATACCGGCGGTAGCTGGCTGGCCACGTGGCCTGGCGGAGGCAAAGAGGAAGGGAGACGCCATATTAGTTTTGTAGCGATCCAGGAGTCAAAGTGTGGACACGGGACACGGGAGGTGTGGTTCTCAGCCTTGGAAAAGGTATGTTCAGGGACAAGGTGTTGGTAGAGATGTAGATGTGATTCATTGATTATCTGTGATAACCTAAGAACTAATGGAAGGTGTTACTCATAGGGTCCCAAGGTAGCTGTGGAAAAGACAGCTGTGGAGGAGACAGCTGGATGAGCTGGGGAGGAACACCTGTGCACGCTTTTGAGTGAACACCAGGATTACAGCTAAGGATTAGTCTTATAGCTGGAGTGTGTGGACATTAATACTTGACTCAACAACTTTCAGTGAGGGGAAATGATTTAGCTTTAGAGAGTGTACTTGTGATTATGTTCGGGTCCACGAGCTAAGACTAGTGTGGTGTCGATGTGGTTAGCATTAAGCATAGTATTAAGTGGAGAAATATGTTAATGATTAAGTAAGGAAGGAGTGGGAAAGTAATTACTGGTTTATCAGTAAACAGAATATACCAAGGAAAAGATAAAGAGTTATCTTTAACACCCATTAGTTCTGACTTATTCTCTTAATCTTATAAACCTTTTTTTTCCCACTTATTGTAGGTGGTGGCAGCATATTAGCCAGAATTGTGGAGCCCTCTTGAATTAACACTATCGGTAAAGATATATATAAAGGGGGGGGGGGGGGGGGGCTACAGTTGCACGTGCGTTTTTGGCTGTAATGATGCATTGTTGTGAATATGCTGCCTGTGTTTACTACCACGTGATTCTCTGCAAACCTTTCTGTCTGTGTGTGCTATGATGGAGTGTTTATGAATGTTTGCAGCATGAAATAAGCATGCAATGACGCGTTACTCTACTTCTGGCAGATCTTGATTAAAGTTTTGAAGAGGCCAAGTTAGTTATAATTTTCTATAATTATAACCCACTTAACGTTCAATTAAACTAATAACTTTCCACCCAGCTTCTCTTGCTGTATGTTACAACTAGGTAAATACATGTGACACACTGCCCACCACCACCACTCATTGCCACACAGGACACACTCCCACAGGCACGGGTACAACCACACTTGTCCACACAACGCACCAACTCAAAAGTGGATCTTCATGTGCCTAGCAATATCACTTTTTGTATAGAAACACTTCTTACAAATATCACACTCAAATTTCCTATAGCCAGTGTGTCTCAGGGTGTGTGCATTGAGATCAGAGCTGGTAGTGAATCTTTTCCCACACTCAAGACATTCATGAGTTTTAACACCACTGTGTATCAGGGTGTGTCTGGTGAGTTTAGACTTTTCAGTAAATTTTTTCCCACACTCTAGACATTCATAATCTTTGACACCACTGTGTGTCAGGGTGTGTCTGGTGAGGTTACACTTTTCAGTAAATCTTTTTCCACACTCTAAACATTCATAATCTTTAACACCACTGTGTATTAATATGTGTTTTGTGAGGTGACTCTTTTGAACAAATTTTTTTCCACACTCTAGACATTCATAATATATATAATCTTTGACACCACTGTGTATCTGAGTGAGTCTGGTGAGGTTACACTTTTCAGTAAATCTTTTTCCACACTCTAAACATTCATAATCTTTAACACCACTGTGTATTAATATGTGTTTTGTGAGGTGACTCTTTCGAGTAAATCTTTTCCCACACTCTAAACATTCATGTTTTCTGCCACCACTAAGCGTCACGGAATGTCTATCGAGCTCACTCTTGTATCTGAATGACAGACCACACTGTGGGCACTCCAATTTGTTCTCTCCTTTGTGGCCGGAGCTGCCTGCCTCTAGGTGATTCCTGCCATCACAGCTGTGCCTCCCCACACCTGAGGCAGACTGATCCTGCTGCTCCCGGCCACTCATGCTGCTGCCCGGCCCCACAGCCTCCACCGCAGCAATACTAGCGGCAGCACACTCGGCAGCCTGTCCTACCGGGACCCTCGGCGATACTAGAACAAGCCCCTTTATTGCCGAGCGGAGACCCAAGCTTCGCCTCGGACCTCAGCACCTGCAACAGTGGTGACAGTCACAACTCAGAAAATGACACACTGCCTTAACACTGCTACACCCTGCCGGGCCGACACCTTTCTTCCCCTCCCTTGTCAAGGCTTCCACTGCCTCCTCCTCTGTGGTTCAGGGCGCCACCAGCCCTGTCCTCACATGAGAGGGACCAATTCCTGCACCAGGGAGAACAGAACAAGAAACAGCTTCTCATCTCCACTAAGCCATCCCTTGGTCTTGACACTCTACTGCCACCTCCACACAAACCTTCACTGCTTGGCCCGTCCTTCCACCAACAGGCCAACAACCTTCCAGCAAGGAAGGAAAACATACTTCAGTGTGAGATGGTGTCCTTCTGTGGAACTTTAGGCCTGATTCTTTATTGTTAATAACTGAGGTCAGCTTATACAAGGGTCCCTTGCAGCCCTAAAGGCTCAAGGAATGCCTACTGTATATTGCATCACCATTGAAGAGGGAATACAGATCAATCTCCCAGATACAAATACACAGCTTGTACCAAGTCAGCTCTTGTACCTAATTCTCAGGTACTGAGGGAAACAACAAGGGGATTAGGGTTCAACGCACCCAGGCCCTGCTTAACACAGTCTCCCTTATAGGATTATAATAATCATGCACCTCTGTGACCTCCCCCCTCCTGCTGGGGGTGGAGGGGGACTCCTCAGCAGTGAGGCGGCGCCGTCATAACTGTGTGCCCTGTGTACCATAAGCCTTGTTATTTGCAACGTGAATGCAAACCTGCATCCATTTGGAATCACAATAAGAACATATTGAAAAAAAGTATGCAAGCATGCTTAACTAATAGTAAAGCATGAACTACTTCAAAAACTAAGCCTTCTTGAGTTTACTTCAGTAAACATGAAGATAACTGAACTATTTAAATATACATTAGAATTAGAAAATAATCCTAATGACTGTTGTTTTGTTGTTTAGGCAGTGAGATGAGGACGTGAGTGAGGCAGAGTACCTTACAGCACAGGAGCCTTGAGGCCTTGGTGCACTCAGGCCCAGACACTCACCTCCACAAGCCACACCAAACGTGGCGCCGCCAACAAATGTAATGCCAGAAAATGGGTTAAACCTTTTGACTCATGATTAAGAACTGAGGAGTGAAGGAAAATGACGAGCATTTAATTACTCGACATTTATATATTACTTTACTCCCCCCCACTCAACGTAAACTCAGTGTGAGGTACTTTACACAGTGATTCAGTGTGACGGGAAGTTACACAGTGACAGCGGGGTGAAGGAGTTATTGGGTTTTGGTTAAACACGAGCTGAGAGTCGCGTCGTGTCCTTGTTCACATTATTACAGTTATTTATTTGTTGTAAAACCTTAGGTTAAGTGGGGAAGTGAATACAGGGAGGTCCCATTATACGAGCATTCAGTATACAAGAATCCTATGACACGAGATTTGTAAATTAAGGTCTATTTTCAATATATGAGATCGAAAATCCAATGATACGACATTCAAACTGGGGTGAGTAAAATTATCAAGTTCAAAATGCGCGCCCTACCACTCCCGGGCTGGACAAAGGGGGATTTGGTTGACCCCAGTGAGGTCACCCCTAGCAAGTCCTGACCTGAAGGGTAATTAAGCATATGGCGCAGCCTGACATTTAGTGGTAATTAGCAGGTGTGCGGCCCCAACCTTGGGACGGCAGTCAGGTCACCCTTAGCAAGGCGTGACCTGAAGGGTAATTAAGCATATGGCGCGACCTGACCTTTAGGGGTAATTAGCCAGGTGTGCGGCCCCAACCTTGGGACCGCTACACTACCTTCTCTTGTATCACGCGGCGTCCCCTACATTACAACGTCTTTTTTGCTTATTATGCATGTTTTATGTTTAATTAATGTGCAGTTATGTTTTTTTGTGTGCTATTTTCTCTTTCAGAATGCTTTTTCTACAGAATAGTAGTACAGTGTGGGTAATATAGACGCTGTGTGTTTGTTGTGTTGGCTACAGTTTATTTTAGCTTGAAAAACATGTTTTTTTTTTTGGTTTTTTATGTATATAATTGATGGGGTCCTGGAACCAAACCTATATTTTACCATTAGTTATGTGTTTCGTTATACGAGATTTCGCTTTACGTGTATGCCAGGTGGCACCTAACTGCTCGTATCTTCGGGACCTCCCTGTACTGGCCAATCAGTAGGTGATAATATACTGAAATCCTGTTAACGAGTTGTTTATTCAGACCCAGTAATACTCACATATTCTCTTAATCTTTTATTTTTTTCCCCACTTATTGTGGGTGGTGGCAGCGTAATAGCCAGGATTGTGGAGCCCTTCGAGGTAACATGAAGGCTATAAAGGGGGGCGCTACACAAACATTGTGGTGGCAGCGTAATAGCCAGGATTGTGGAGCCCTTCGAGGTAACATGAAGGCTATAAAGGGGGGCGCTACACAAACATTGTGGTGGCAGCGTAATAGCCAGGATTGTGGAGCCCTTCCAGGTAACATGAAGGCTATAAAGGGGGGCGCTACACAAACAAACACAACAAATGTTGTGTAACGCAGAAAAATGGGTTAAAAACTTTTGACCCATGACTGACGAAGAGTTTACGCTGAATGGGAGGGGGTAAAGTAATATATAAATGTCGAGTAACAAAGTGAGTAATTTTCCTCCACTCCTCAGTTCTGAATCACTGAATGCACCGAACAATGAAAGCTATTCTCTCAAACTTATGCAAAGGTTATCCCAATAGATGGCCCAGTTATCTCTTAAAAACCCAGAGTGTTGAATAGTGCAGTGCATGCAACAATGGGTACCCAACCTTTCTTTGCTTTCTTTTCCCGATATGCTCCAAGGTTGATTAGTGTGAAGTTACCACAGATTGACTCAGAGGAGGAAACAACAGTGGCACACAACATCATCAGGAGAACAAATTTGGAGAGAGGTAGAAAATGGTGGGAGAAAGCTAATGTGAAAAGGACAAATGAAAGGTTGGAAAAAGACGAATTGGCGTGGGTGAAAAGAGAACGTTTTGAGACGGGCACCAACAGTAAACTTTCAGTTAAGTGGTTGGGACCATACAAAGTGGTGGAAGTATTGAGAGAGGGGGGTGCATATGTGTTAGAAAATATGAGGCGTCCCGCATTAGAAGGGCCGCTCAGACCATTCTGCCAAAATCGATATTACAGTGTATATCACTCTATTGAGGTCTTAACTTTCGTCTGGGAGTGGATGAGTGTCTTGTTTTTTTTTTTTTTTTTTTTTTTTTTTTTTTTTTTTTTTTTTTAGTAGTAGTGATAGTAATATAAGATGTATTTTTTTTTAATAGTTACTACTACTACTAGTAGTTTTAATACTACTCCTACTACTACTAGAGGGTAACTGGATGAGCGGCCCTTAAGCCAACGCACTGTTTCTTCACCATTTTTTCCACTTTATGTTATTGTTAATATTGTTATTTTGTGTTTTTATGTTCCAATATTAACGAATTACCATTATTGTGCAGTATTAAAAAAAAAAAAGCACTCAAACTTCGGTGAACTTCCGAAACCAAAACACAGTATGCCATAACTATGCAAAAAGTTGGTAGTGAATATCACGATCTCGAACATTTTTTGAGGCCATCGTGATTGTGATTGCCTACCAGTTATTTTGAGACTAAGTTCATTGTCATAGCATAATTAATAAGAAAGTTATGGTTGTCAGAAGTTCGCCAAACTTTGAACGCATTTTTCTCACTTTTTTATTTTGGCGCGAGCGGCCCTTCTAATGCGGGACGCCTCATATATTTGACGGCAAACATGTACAGAGAGCGGCCAAACAAATTAAACAATATATAGGACAAGATGGCTGGCTGTTAGAACCAGCAGAAATAATAATAGTTGAGGAAGAACTTGAACTGCCACCACCGAGAGAGAGGAGACCAGTAAGGAGATACGTAGAAGAATGTTAATGACAGATGGTAAAAGCCATCTCTAGGGAAAGAGGCATTTTGATGAAGGTACCCTAGAAAGACTTGTAGTGGTTTAAAAATAATTTGCTTTAGAGGGTGTACATAGATTGCACTGAACACTAAACCCGCAAAGGATGTCGTTAGACCCGAGGATGTGCTTGGCTCTGAGCTTTGCTCGATGGGTGATAGACGCAAGAGTGTGTATGCCTCAAGGAGGAGGTGAGCCTTATCCCAAGTTACTGAGGGTATGGAGTAAATCCGGTCGTGATTTCTCCCTACGCACCTACGCCTAGGATTAGTGGGGTAAAAGAAAATAATCATTACTGACTAGAGGGATGAGTCCAGTCGCGACTCTATAGGGCCTTGGCCTTGACAAATAAGAGAGGAAGTGAGAAGGTTCTCATTTCAAGGGAGTGAAGTCATTACATTAATTATGTATTCCCCAAACTGGTTGACTCTGCTCTTGGTGGGGGGAGGTGAACAAATTAAGAATGCCGTACAATTCAATTATTGTGTTTTTGTAAAGTTCATTGGCAGAATTGTATCGTCCAGTTTAAGCATATATTGTTGGTGGGTAGTTAGGAATCCCTAGGTGAAGAAGTGTGTAGGTGTAAAAGAAGAGGAGTCATGATTTGGTGTTGTGTGTTATTTGTTTTTTTTAATACTTAGTTAGATATCTGGTAGGATACGTGATGAAGGACGGAGGAACAAGGACATTTTTTTGTGGGGGAAGAAGCCATGTAACGCGGAAAAATGGGTTAAAAACTTTTGACCCATGACTGACGAAGAGTTTACGCTGAATGGGAGGGGGTAAAGTAATATATAAATGTCGAGTAACAAAGTGAGTCATTTTCCTCCACTCCTCAGTTTTGAATCACTATATAAAAATATATTGTGATATATTTTATACCGGCGGTAGCTGGCTGGCCACGTGGCCTGGCGGAGGCAAAGAGGAAGGGAGACGCCATATTAGTTTTGTAGCGATCCAGGAGTCAAAGTGTGGACACGGGACACGGGAGGTGTGGTTCTCAGCCTTGGAAAAGGTATGTTAAGGGACAAGGTGTTGGTAGAGATGTAGATGTGATTCATTGATTATCTGTGATAACCTAAGAACTAATGGAAGGTGTTACTCATAGGGTCCCAAGGTAGCTGTGGAAAAGACAGCTGTGGAGGAGACAGCTGGATGAGCTGGGGAGGAACACCTGTGCACGCTTTTGAGTGAACACCAGGATTACAGCTAAGGATTAGTCTTATAGCTGGAGTGTGTGGACATTAATACTTGACTCAACAACTTTCAGTGAGGGGAAATGATTTAGCTTTAGAGAGTGTACTTGTGATTACGTTCGGGTCCACGAGCTAAGACTAGTGTGGTGTCGATGTGGTTAGCATTAAGCATAGTATTAAGTGGAGAAATATGTTAATGATTAAGTGAGGAAGGAGTGGGAAAGTAATTACTGGTTTATCAGTAAACAGAATATACCAAGGAAAAGATAAAGAGTTATCTTTAACACCCATTAGTTCTGACTTATTCTCTTAATATTATAAACCTTTTTTTTCCCACTTATTGTGGGTGGTGGCAGCATATTAGCCAGAATTGTGGAGCCCTCTTGAATTAACACTATCGGTAAAGATATATATAAAGGTGGGGGGGGGAGGGGGGCTACAGTTGCACGTGCGTTTTTGGCTCTAATGATGCATTGTTGTGAATATGCTGCCTGTGTTTACTGCCACGTGATTCTCTGCAAACCTTTCTGTCTGTGTGTGCTATGATGGAGTGTTTATGAATGTTTGCAGCATGAAATAAGCATGCAATGACGCGTTACTCTATTTCTGGCGGATCTTGGGCAAAGTTTTGAGGAGGCCAAGTTAGTTATAGTTTTCTATAACTGTAACCCACTTAACGTTCAATTAAACTAATAACTTTCCACCCAGCTTCTCTTGCTGTATGTTACAACTAGGTAAATACAAGTGACACACTGCCCACCACCACCACTCATTGCCACACAGGACACACTCCACAGGCACGGGTACAACACCTTGTCCACACACGCACCAACTCAGAAGTGGATCTTCATGTGCCTAGCATATTACTTTTGTATAGAAACACTTCTTACAAATACCATCAAAGGGTTCTCAGGTGTGCATGACACCCCCTGAGAAAGGGGTTAAAAGGAAAAAAATGGATTTTGTAAGGTGTTTCTATACAAAAAAAAATTACACATGAAACCCACCTGGGGTCTTTTGGTGGACGTGGGGACCCGGTTTTGGGGTTGTCCTGTGGGGAAATGAGTGGTTTGGGGGTGGGCAGTGTGTCACTTGTATTTCCCTAGTTGTAAATCAGAAAGAGAACTGGGGGGGAAATTTTTATTTTTGAACTTAAGTGGTTCATTTAAAAAAACTAAAACAAACTTGGCCCCCTCAAAACTTTCCCCAAAGTCCGCCAAAATAGATTACGCCCCATTGCATCTTATTTCATGCTGAAAACTTTTCAAAAACACCCATCAAGCAACCAGACAAAAGGGTTTTTCAAAACACTGGCAAAAACCCCGGGAATTTCACAACATCTCATTAACCAAAACCATTTTCCTTTCCCCCCTCCCCCCCCCACCTTTATATATATCTTTCCCCGATATGTTAAATTTCCAAAGGGGCTCCCAATTCTGGCTAATATGCTCCACCACCCACAAAAATGGGAAAAAAAGGTTTAAATATTAAAGAATAAGTCAGAATAAGGGGTGTTAAAGAAAACTCTTTATCTTTCCCTGGATTTCTTTTTTCTGAAAAACCAGAAATTATTTCCCATTTTTCCTCATTTAATTTCTTTAACATATTTCTCCACTTAATACTATTTTTAAATGAACCCAATCGACCCACACTAGTCTTAGCTCGGGGCCCGACGTAATCACAAGTAATCTCTAAGCAAAATCATTTCCCCTCACTGAAAGTTGTTGAGTCAAGTTTAAATGTCCACCACCCCAGCTTAAGACAAAACCCTTAGCTGTAATCCTGGGTTCACTCAAAAGCGTGCACAGGGGTTCCTCCCCAGCCATCCAGCGTCCCCTCCAAGGGTCTTTTCCACACTACCTTGGGGACCCTATAGAAAAAACCCCTTCCCTTGTTCTTAGGTTATCACAGAAATCAATGAATCACATCTCATCTTACCAACACCTTTGCCCCCAAAACATACCTTTTCCAAGGCGAGAACCACACCCCCCGTGTCCCGTTCCACACTTTGACCCCTGGATCGCTACAAAACTAATATGGCGTCTCCCTTCCCTTTGCCCCGCCGGGCGACGGGCCAGCCGCTACCGGGGTTAAAAAAAATAATCAAAATATATTTTTATATAGGGATTTAAAAACTGAGGAGGGGAGGAAATGACTCACTTTGTTACTCGACATTTAATATTATTTTACCCCCTCCCATTAGGTAAACTCTTGTCAGTCATGGGTCAAAATTTTTTTAACCCATTTTTCCGCGTTACATGGCTCTTCCCCCACAAAAAAATGTCCTTGTTCCCCTCCCACAGTATCCTCCGATTTTAACTAAGTTTTAAAAAAAAAATAAACAAAACACCAATCTGACTCCTTTCTTTTACACCTACACACTTCTTCCCCTAGGATTCCCTACCCACCAACAATATTGCTTAAATGGCGAACAATTCTCCCCAATGAACTTTACAAAAAACAATTTTTGAATTTACGGGATTTTTAAATTTTGTTCCCCTCCCCCCCCCAAGAGCAGGCAACCTTTTTGGGGAATAAAAAATTTAAAAGGTAATGCTTCACTCCCTTGAAATAAACCTTTCACTCCTCTCTTATTTGTCAAGGGCCCGAAGCCCTTAAGTCGCGACGGGACTCACCCCCTTATCTGAATGAATTTTTTTTTTACCCCCTAACCTAGGGGGAGGTGCGAGGGAAAATCACGACCGGTTTTACTCCATACCCCAGTAACTTGGGATAAGCTCACCTCCCCTTAGGCCCCTAACACTCTTGCGTCTATCACCCATCGAGCAAAGCTCAACCAAGCACCCCCTGGGGTCTAACGACACCCTTTGCGGTTTAGTGTTCTGCAATCTATGTACACCCCAAAAAAATTTTTTTTTAAACCCTACAAGTCTTTCTAGGGTACCTTCACAAAATGCCTCTTTTTCCCCAGGATGGGTTTTTCCCCCCTGATTAAAATTCTTTTACGATCTCCTTACTGGTCTCCTCTCCCCCGGTGTGGCTTTTAAGTTCTTCCTAACTATTATTTTTTCGCTGGTTCAAAAGCCCCGCCTCTTTTCCTATATTTTTGTTTATTTTTTTGGCCCTCTCTGTACATGTTTGCCGTCAAATATATGAGGCGTCCCGCATTTGAAGGGCCGCGCCCCCAAAATAAAAAGTGAGAAAAAAAGCGTTTCAAAATTTGGCGAATTCTGACAAACCCTAAATTTTTTATTAATTATGCTATGAAATGAATTAGTCTCAAAATAAAATGGTAGGCAATCACAAACCCCCTGGCCCCAAAAAAAAGTTCGAGATCTGGATATTCATACCCAATTTTTGCATATTTTGGCATACTGTGTTTTTTGGGTTTTGGAAATTCACCGAAATTTGAGTGTTTTTTTTTTTTAATACTCCAAAATGGTAATTCGTTAAAATGGAAAAAAAAAAACCCCAAAAAACAATATTTTAAAAAAAAAACATAAAGTGGAAAAAAATGGTGAAGAAAAAAATGCGTTGGCTTAAGGGCCGCTCATCCAGTTACCCTCAGAGTATAGGAGTAAAATATTAAAACACTAGTATGTATACTATTAAAAAAAATACATCAATTTCTACACTATACTAAAAAAAAAAAAAAAAAAAAAAAAAAAAAAAAAAAAAAAAAACAAGACACTCATCCACTCCCAGACGAAAGTTTTAAAACCTCAATAGAGGGATATCACTGTATTCGATTTTGGCAGAATGGTCGGGGGGCCCTTTTTAATCGGGACGCCCATATTTTTTTTAACACATATCACCCCCCCCCTCTCAATACTTCAAACCCCTTTGTATGGTCCCAACCACTTAAATGAAAGTTTACTTTGTCCCGTCTCAAAACGTTCCTTTTTACCCACGCCAATTTGTCTTTTTTCCCAAACCTTCATTTGTCCTTTTCACATTCTTTCTCCCACCTTTTTTTACCCCTCTCCAAATTTGGGTTCTCCTGATGATGTTGTTGCCACTGTTGTTTTTCCCCCTCTAGCAATCTGTGGGAAATTCACACTAAACAACCCTTTGGGGCATATCGGGAAAAGAAAGCAAAAAAAGGTTGGGAAAACCCTTGTTTTCATCATGCACTATTCAAAACTCGGGTTTTTTTTAAAAATAAATGGGGATCTATTGGGGTAACCCCTTTTCATAAATTTGAGAGAAAAGCTTTTTTGTTCGGTGCATTCAGTGATTCAGAAATGAGGGGTGGGGGAAAAATTTCTCCTTTTTTATCGCATTTATATAACTTTACCCCCTCCCATTTAGCGTAAACCCCTTTTCGTCATGGGTCAAAAGTTTTTACCCATTTTTTTTTGCGTTACACAACATTTTTTTGGTTTTTTTTGTTCGCCCCCCTTTATAGCCTTTAGTTACCCGGGAAAGGGTCCACAATCCTGGCTATTGCTGCCACCAAAATGTTTGGGGGGAGCGCCCCCCTTTATGCCTTTTTGTTACCCCGAAGGGGTCCACAACCTCTATTAGTGCCACCACAAAGTTTGTTAGCGCCCCCCTTTTTTAGCCTTTATGTACCTCGAAGGGGTCCCCCAAACCCGGCATTCGCTGCCACCCCCACAATTAAAAGGGGAAAAAAAAAAAAAGATTTAAAGAATAGTGAGTATTACTGGGGGCTGATAAACAACTCGTTAACAGGATTTCAGTATTTATCCCTACTGTTGGGACCCCGGGAGGTCCCGAAGATCGAGCTTGGGGCCCCCTGGCATACACGTAAAGCGAAATCTCGTATAAAGAAACACATAAAATAATGGAAAAAAATTTGGGTTTTGGTTTCCNTGGCCGTATGCGGAGGAGCATTTCCCGAGCGTAAAGCGATGAGGCCAGGACTGGTATAAAGGGGGCGCTACACAAACAAACACAAAAAATGTTGTGTAACGCGGAAAAATGGGTTAAAAACTTTTGACCCATGACTGACGAAGAGTTTACGCTGAATGGGAGGGGGTAAAGTAATATATAAATGTCGAGTAACAAAGTGAGTAATTTTCCTCCACTCCTCAGTTCTGAATCACTGAATGCACCGAACAATGAAAGCTATTCTCTCAAACTTATGCAAAGGTTATCCCAATAGATGGCCCAGTTATCTCTTAGAAACCCAGAGTGTTGAATAGTGCAGTGCATGCAACAATGGGTACCCAGCCTTTCTTTGCTTTCTTTTCCCGATATGCTCCAAGGTTGATTAGTGTGAAGTTACCACAGATTGACTCAGAGGAGGAAACAACAGTGGCACACAAAATCATCAGGAGAACAAATTTGGAGAGAGGTAAAAAATGGCAGGAGAAAGCTAATGTGAAAAGGAAAAATGAAAGGTTGGAAAAAGACGAATTGGCGTGGGTGAAAAGAGAACGTTTTGAGACGGGCACCAACAGTAAACTCTCAGTTAAGTGGTTGGGACCGTACAAAGTGGTGGAAGTATTGAGAGAGGGGGGTGCATATGTGTTAGAAAATATATTTAATGGCAAACATGTACAGAGAGCGGCCGAACAAATTAAACAATATATAGGACAAGATGGCTGGCTGTTAGAACCAGCAGAAATAATAATAGTTGAGGAAGAACTTGAACTACCACCACCGAGAGAGAGGAGACCAGTAAGGAGATACGTAGAAGAATGTTAATGACAGATGGTAAAAGCCACCTCTAGGGAAAGAGGCATTTTGATGAAGGTCCCCTAGAAAGACTTGTAGTGGTTTAAAAATAATTTGCTTTAGAGGGTGTACATAGATTGCACTGAACACTAAACCCGCAAAGGATGTCGTTAGACCCGAGGATGTGCTTGGCTCCGAGCTTTGCTCGATGGGTGATAGACGCAAGAGTGCGTATGCCTCAAGAAGGAGGTGAGCCTTATCCCAAGTTACTGAGGGTATGGAGTAAATCCGGTCGTGATTTCTCCCTACGCACCTACGCCTAGGATTAGTGGGGTAAAAGAAAATAATCATTACAGACTAGAGGGATGAGTCCAGTCGCGACTCTATAGGGCTTCGGCCTTGACAAATAAGAGAGGAAGTGAGAAGGTTCTCATTTCAAGGGAGTGAAGTCATTACATTAATTATGTATTCCCCAAACTGGTTGACTCTGCTCTTGGTGGGGGGAGGTGAACAAATTAATAATCCCGTACAATTCAATTATTGTGTTTTTGTAAAGTTCATTGGCAGAATTGTATTGTCAAGTTTAAGCATATATTGTTGGTGGGTAGTTAGGAATCCCTAGGTGAAGAAGTGTGTAGGTGTAAAAGAAGAGGAGTCATGATTTGGTGTTGTGTGTTATTATTTTTTTTTAATACTTAGTTAGATATCTGGTAGGATACGTGATGAAGGACGGAGGAACAAGGACATTTTTTGGGGGGAAGAAGCCGTAACGGGAAAAAATGGGTTTTTAAAAAAACTTTTCCCCATGACTGACGAAGAGTTTACGCTGAATGGAGGGGGTAAATAATATTAAATGCGAGAAACAAATGAGAAATTTTTCTCCACTCCTCTTTCGTCACTATATAAAAAATTTTATTGTTATATTTTTATACCGGGGGTAGCTGGCCCCCACGTGGCCTGGCGGAGGCAAAGAGGAAGGGAGACCCCATTTTATTTTTGTAGGACCCGGAGTAAAAGTGTGGACAGGGGAACGGGAAGGTGTGGTTCCAGCCTTGGAAAAGGGTATGTTCGGGAAAGGTGTGGTAGAGATGTAGAGGTGATTCATTAATTACATGGGGAAAAAATTTGAAAAAAAAAAAATTTGTTGAGTTAGATTTGATTATTTAGACAAAAATTGGCTGCTGTTCCAAATCTGTAGTAGTTTTTTTCTAGCACGTCAAGTTTTTTCTCCACAGTTTACCTCCAGATAAGCAAAATTCCACTTGGAGCTGTGTAAAACTGCCAGCTGTTTACGATTTAAATCATCGAGAGCTATGGGGCAATTTGTTTGTGCGTTTAAAATTTGAGACAGTGCGGTGAAAGGTGTGTGCAGCTCCCCAATAGGTCAGTACTATAATATCTGCAAACAGAAAGCTAGGATGTGGAATTAGGGGGTTTTTGTTTGGCTTTTCTCTTAACCTTGTAAACATACCATGAAATTTTCTTTTTGTTTTATGCTGTTTTTTTTTGTTTTCAAAGCTTGAACTATTCCAGTTATGTTTTTTTTACATAGGTAATATTTTCTTTGTTTCAAAATCATGTCTGCTCCTGCTACGTTCGTCGTAAATCCCAAAAACAACCCTGACCCCTTTCGCTATATAGTGGTAGTTTCACCTTTCCCAAGTAGAGGGCAAGCATCAGGTATTTGTAAAACAAGCATATTTGCATATTTAAAGTAAACTCGGGATCAGAAAGCTAGGGGCCCCCTCACAAAGGTGCAAAGCGGTGTCGAGAGATTAGGGATGTGGCCAAAGGAACACGTGAAAAGTGGCATTGGTATCCCCTGTTTGGCGAGAGCAAAAAGATCATTCACAGACTTTTACTTTTGTTTAGTGAAAATCAGGATTTAAAAAGAAAAATAAAAGCAAAATAGAAATCCTAATCTACCGTCAGCTATAAGACCAATGCCTCATTCACTGAAATTCCAGTGCCAGTTTTTCGAACAACTACCTCCTCTAGAAGATCTGAGTGATGTTGAAGAACCAGTACAGCAAAGATGCAGATTTTACATTACGAGGTTCAGTTCGTGGGGATTTGACAGCACGAGTTTAATGATTTTGCACGTATTGGGGGTATCCCAAAAAAAAACTTCAGAAATACTGATCAAGACCCCGAACGAGAAAAACATACTTGAACAAGAGTGAAGGTATCTTTCTTTCGAACCCGAGAAAATACATTTTGCCAGTACTTTCGGAAGTGCCAGCGGTTTGTGTTTTTCCCCTGTTTTGGGTTGGGTTCTCTCCCTTCGGTTTTTTTTTGCCCCCCCCCCAAACAATTTCCTTTAAAAAATGGAAGGGGAATTAGGGCTTTCTTTTTCAAAAAAAATGAAAAAAACATTGGTTATTGAAAAGCCAAACACTTGGAAAACCTTGGGTTTTTTAAAAGGGGGTCCTTCTTTCAAAAAACGTGGCCCCAATTTGTTTTGGGGGTTATGGGCCGGGGCTGGTTTCAGAGAATTGGGTGAGATCTGATTTAAACCGGGGGCAACAAATGGCCCCTTGTTTCCAAAAAAAAAATTTTCCCCCTCTCACAAAAAATGGCTAAACAAATTTTAAAAACCTTTTCCCGATGGGGAACGTTTTAAGAACATTTTGGGTTCCTGGCTTCAATTGAAAAAATAAAACCTTTTGATGGCCACTTGACGAAAAATAAATTTCAACGGTACTAGGGTCAGGACCTGAAAAGAAATGGGTTGGCTACATTTAAGAGTCGTCAAGAAAATTTTTGGAAATACATGCAAGTAATTTCACAGAAAAATTTTTCAGAAAAATTTGGAGACTACAAAGTGCTTGGGTTTCAAATGAGTTTAAAGACATTTTTTGCTTAGCCATCTTGCCAAAATTTTCCCCGGAAAATCTTGGTGCTGTAGCGACGAGCAAGGGAACGATTTACCAAGATTTGAAGGTTATGGAAGAACGTTACCAGGGGAGATGGGGGGTGCATAGATGGCTGAATTGTTGGAGCATCAATTGAACACTCCAGACAAAGCTACAAACGTAAATTTTACCTTAACCCGCCCCAAAATTATGCCTTATCCCTTTAAAAAAATGATAATGTTAAAAAAAACTTCATTCAGCCTATTTCTTTTATTTTTTTTGTATGTTAACATTGCAAATTTTTTATAAAAGAAACACTGTTACTATTTTGTACGTTATTTTTATATTTTTAAGAAAACGAAAAACCTATCAAAAAATTGACGTGATAGAGAAAACTGAGATCAGTTTGGATCAGCACCCAAAAAATATTAAAACAAATGTCAACCAACTCAAAAAAAATTTGTTCCCCCGTGTTCATCTGTGATAACCTAAAGAACTAATTGGAAGGTGTTATCATAGCGCAATGGTCCCAAGGCCCTAGCTGTAGCGCAAAAGACATGCTGTGCAGGCCGGAGACAGCCCTAGATGCGCCTGGGCCGAGGAACACCTGCTGCTACGCTGTTATGACCTCTCAGTGAACCACCATGCCCGATTACAGCCTAAGGATTCAGTCTCTTATAGCCATGGAAGTGTGTAAGATGCGACATTAATACCTTGCACTCAACAAGCATACAGTTGCCACGGACGCTTTTCTGAGCCTGAATGATAGCATCTTGTTGTGAATATGCTGACCTGTGTTATCTACCACGTGATTCTCTGCACCATAACCTTTCTGTACTCGTTCATGTGTGTGCTATGATGAGCTGTTTATAGAATGTTGGCAAGCATGAAATAAGCCATGCAATGACGCGCTTACTTCTAATCTGGCGACAGATACTTGGGCAAAGTGTGTGAGGAGGTCAAGTAGTTATAGTTTTCTAACATAACTGTACCCCCACTTAACGTTCAATTAAACTAATAAACTATTTCCACCCAGCTTCTCTTAGCGGTATGTTACAAACTAGGTAAATTACAAGGTACACACTGACCACCACCCACCACTCATGCAACACACGGACACACTCCCACAGGCACGGGTACAAACCACACTTGTCCACACAACGCACCAACTCAAAAGTGCGATCTTCATGTGCTAGCAATATCACTTTCTTGTATAGAACACTTCTACAATATCACACTCAAATTTCCCATAGCCAGTGCTTGTCCAGGGTGTGTGCATTAGATCAGAGCTGGTAGTGAATCTTTTCCACACTCAAGACCATTCATTGAGTTTTAACACCCACTGTGTATAGGGTGTGTATGGTGAGTTAGACTGTTTTAGTAAATTTTGTTCCCACAATCTAGACATTCAGCAATCTTTTGATCCACTGTTGTGTCAGGGGTTTTTGGTGAGAGTTGAGCTTGTCAGTAATAATTTTTTCCTCAACTCTAGAATTCATAATCTTTGATACCCACTGTGTGTCAGAGTGTGGTTGTAAGGTTACCCTTTTCAGGTAAATTTTTTCCCACTCTAGACATTCATAATAAATATATCTTCAACACCATGTGTATCCGAGTGTGTCTGGTGAGGTAGACTAGTTCAGTAAAAATTTTCCCACATTCTAGACATTCATAATCTTGTTATACCACTGTTCAGGGTTGTGTCTGGTGAGGGCTACACTTTCAGTAAATCTTTTCCCACATCTAGAATTCATAAATAAATATAATCTTTGAAATCACTGTGTATACAGGGTATGTGTGTTTGGTGAGGCTATACCTTTCAGTAAATCTTTTTCCACACTCCTAAACATTCATAATCTTTAACACCACTGTGTATTAAGTATGTGTTCTTATAAGGTTCTCTTTGACGTAAAATTTTTTCCCCATCTAACATTATGTTTCTGACACCAATATGCGCACGGAATGTATCGAGCTCACTCTTGTATCCTGAATGAAAGACCACACTGTTGGACTACAATTGTTCTTCCTTTGTGGCCGGAGCTGCCTGGCCTCTAGGTGATTCCTGCCATAACAGTGTGCCTCCCACAACTGAGCAGAATGATCATGCTGCTCCCGGCCAATCATGCTGTGCCTGCCGGCGCCACAGCCTCCAACGCAAGCAATACTAGCGGCAAGCACACTCGGCAGCCTGTCCTACCGGGACCCTCGGCAGATTACTATAAACAAGTACCTTTATTTGCCGAGCGGAAGACCCAAGCTTCGCCTCGGACCTAGCAACCGCAACAGTGGGAACAGTACAATTTCAGAAAATGACACATTGCCTTAACTACTGCGACACCCTGCAGGGCCGACACCTTCCTTCCCCCTCCCTTGTCAAGCTCCCACTGCCTCCTCCTTGGGGCTCAGGGGCGCCCCCCCAGCCCTGTCCTCACATGAGAGGGACCACATCCTGCACCAGGGAGAACAGAAACAAGACAACAGCTTCTCATCTCCATCTAAGCATCCCTGTGTGTGTAGTTGATTCACTCTACTGCCACCTCAACACCCAACCTTCCAATGCTTGGCCGTCCTCCACAACAGGCCAACAACCTTCAGCAAGGAAGGAAAACATACTTCAGTGTGAGATGGTGTGTCCATCTGTGGAACTTTAGGCCTGATTCTTAATTGTTAATAACTGAGGTCAGCTTTTATACAAGGTCACTTGCCAGCACTAAAAGCTCAAGAATTCCTACTGTATATGCATCACCATTGAAGAGGGAATACAGCTCAACTCCACTATGATTTACAACTCACAGCTTGCTACCAAGTCAGCGCTTGTTACCTAATTCGCATGTACTGAGGGAAAAACAAGGGATAGGGTCAACGCACCCAGGCCTGCGTAACACAGTCTCCCTCTATAGGATTATAATAATCATGCACCCTCTGTGACCTCCCCCCTTCTGCTGGGGGTGGAGGGGGACTCCTCAGCAGTGAGTGCAGGGCGCCGTATCATAACTCGTGTGCCCTGTGTACCATAAGCCCTGTTATTGCAACGTTGCAATGCAACCCTGCATCCAGTTGGAATCCAATAAGAAACATAATTGATAAAAAGTATGCAAGCATGCTTAATCTAATAGTAAAGCATGTACTACTTCCAAAACCAACTATGCCTCTTGAGTTTACTCATTAAGCATGAAGGATATACTGAACTATTTAAAAACATAGAAATTAGAAAAATAATCATATGAGTGTTGTTTTGTTGTTTAGGCAGTGAGATGAGGGGACGTGAGTGAGGCGAGTACCTTACAGCACAGGAGCTGATGGCCGTGGGGTGCACTCAAGGCCCAGCAACTCACCTTCCACAATCCACACCAAACGTGGCGACCGCAACAAATGTAATGCCAGAAAGGGTTAAACCTTTTGACCATGATTAAGAAATGAGGAGTGAAGGAAAATGACGAGCATTAATTATGTACGACATTAATATTACTTACTCCCCACCTCCAACGTAAACCAGTGTGAGGTACTTTACAAAGTGATTCAGTGTGACGGGAAGTTACACAGTGGACAGTGGGGTGACGGAGTGATTGGGTTTGGTTAAACAGAGCTGAAGGAGTCGCGTGGTGTCCTTGTTCACATTATTACAGTCTATTATATTTGTTGTAAGACCTTAGGTTAAGTGGGGAAGGAATACGCCAGCGTATAGGTGAAGAATATGCTGAAATCCTGTTTAACTGAGTTGTTTATGCAGACCCAGGTAATACTCACATATCTCTAATCTTTTATTTTTTTCCCCCCCAAAACAACCCCTTATTGCGGTGCAGCGTAATAGCCTATGATTGTGGAGCCCTTCGAGGTAACATGAATGTATAAAGGGGGGCAGTACACAAACATTGTGGTAGCAGCGTTAATAGCCAGGAGTTGTGGAGCCCTTCGATGTAACATGAAAGCTTAAAAGGGGGGCGCTACACAAAAAAACAGTTGTGGGCTTCGCGGCAGCGTAATAGCCTAGGGAATTGTGGAGGCCCTTCGAGGTTAACATGAAGCTATAAAAGGGGGGCGCTACACATACATTGCGGTGGACAGCGGAATAGCCAGGATTGTGGAGCCCTTCCAGTTCAACATGAAGGCTATAAAGGGGGACGGCGCTACACAAACATTGTGGTGCAGCGTAATAGCCCGGATTGTGGAGCCCTCGAGGTAACAGGAAGGCTGTAAAGGGGGTCACTACACAAACAACACAAAAAATGTTGTGTAAAGCGGAAAAATGGCAGGTTTAAAAACTTTTGACCAGTGACTGACGAAAGAGTTTATGGTTCGCTGAATGGGAGGGGTAAAGTAATTAGATAAATCGCGAGTAACAAAGGAGTCATTTTCGCTCACTCTTCAGTTCTGAATCACCTATATAACAATATATTTGTGATATATTTTAATACCGGCGGTAGCTGCTGGCCACGTGCCTGGCGGAGGCAAAGAGGAAGGGGAGACGCATATTAGTTTTGTAGCGACCAGGATTTCAAAGTCTTGGACCACGGGACACGGGAGGTGTGGTTCTCAGCCTGGAAAAGGTATGTTCAGGAACAAGGTGTTGGTAGAGATGTAGATGTGATTCATGTGATTATCTGTAAACCTAAGAAACTAATGGAAGGTGTTACTCATAGGTCCCAAGGTTAGCGTGGAAAAGACAGCTGTGGAGGAGACAGTGATGAGCTGGGGAGGAAAAGGAAACACCTAGGTGCAACGCTTTTGATGTGAACTACAGGAATACAAGCTAAGGACTTAGTCTTATAGCGGAGTGTGTGACATTAATACTTGACTCAACAACTTTCAGCTGACGGGAAAGCATTTAGCTTTAGAGAGTTACTTGTGATTAGTTCGGGTCCACGAGCGAAGGGACACTAGTGTAGGTGCGATGTGGTAGCATTAAGCATAGTATTAAGGGGAGAAATATGAGAATGATTAAGTAAGGAAGGTCAGTGGGAAAGTAATTAATGGTTTATCAGTAATACAGATATACCAAGGAAAAGATAAAGAGTTATCTTTAACCACCCAGTAGTTTGACTTATTCTTTAATCTTATAAACCTTTTTTTTCCCACTTATGTGGGGGTGGCAAGCATATTAGCCAGAATTGTGGAAGCCCTCTGAATTAACACTATCGGAAAGATATATATAAGGGGGGGAGGGGGGCTCCAGTTGCACGTGCGTTTTTGGGCTCAATGATGCATTGTCTGTGAATATGCTACCTGTGTTTTATACCCACGTGATTTCTCTGCAAACATTTCTGTCTGTGTGTGCCTATGATGGAGTGTTTATGGAATGTTTTGCAGCATGAAATAACATGCAATGACGCGTTTACTCTACTATTCTCGCGGATCTGCGGCAAAGTTTTGAGGAGGCAAGTTAGTTATATGTGTGTTCTATAAAAACTGAAACCCACTTAACCGTTCAATTAAAAACTATAATAACTTTCCACCCAGCTCTCTGCTGTATGTTACAACTAGGTAAATACATGTGACACAACGCCCAACCACGCACTAATTGCACACAGGACACACTCCCACAGGCCAGGGTACAACCACACTTGTCCCACAACCGCACCAACTCAAAAGTGGATGTCTTCAGTGCCTAGCAATATCCACTTTTGTATAGAAAGATTCTTACAATATTCCACACTCCAAAAATTTCCTATACCGAGTGTGGTCTCAGGTTTGTGCATTGAGATCAGAGCGGGTAGTGAATCTTTTCCGCACTCAAGAAATCATGAGTTTAACACACTGTGTATCAGGGTGTCTTCCGTGTGTTTCTGTGTGGAGTTAGAGTTTTAGACTTTTCAGTAAATTTTTTTTTTTCTCCTACACTGTATGTACATTCATACTCTTTGACCAACCAATGCTGTATCAGGGTCGTGTCTGGTGCCGAGTTGGACTTTTCAGTAAATTTTTTTCACACACTCAAGAACATTCATAATCTTGATACCACTGTGTATATCCGAGTGTGTCTCGGTCCGAGTCTTATGACTTTTCCAGTAAATTGTTGCCCACCACTCTAGACATCATAATCTTTGATACCAACTGTGTGTCAGGGTCTGTGTCTGGTGAGGCTACACTTTTCAGTAAATTTTTTCACACTCTAGACATCATAATATATATTAATCTTTGACACCACTGTGTATCTGAGTGTTGTCTGGTGAGGCTACCCTCTTTTCAGTAAATCTTTTTCCACACTCTAAACTTCCATAATCTTAACACCACTGTGTATCAACATGTGTGTGGTGAGGTGAATTTTGAGTAAATTCTTTTCCCACACTCTAGAAATTCATGTTTTCTGCCACCACTATGCGTCACGGAATGTCTATCGAGCTCACTCGTGTATCTGAATGCAAAGACCACATGTTGGCACTCCAATTTGGTTCTCTCCTTTGTGGCCACGAGCGCCTGCCTCTAGCGTTAATTCCCTGCCATCACAGCTGGCATCCCCACACCCCCTGAGGCAGGGACTGACTGTGCTCAACGGCCAATCATGCTGCTTGCCCGGGCCACACAGCCTACACCCCCGCGAATACTACCGGCAGCAACTACACGGCAGCCTGTCCTACCAGGGACCCTTCGGCGATACTAGAAACAAGCCCCTTATGGCCCGCAGCGGGGAGACCCAAGCATTCGCCTCGGACCTCAGCACCTGCAACAGTGGTGACAGTCACAACTCAGAAAATGACACACGGCCTTAACATGCTCACCCTGCAGGGCCGACACCTTATTCCCCTCCTTGTCAAGGCTTCCACGCCTCCTCCTCTGGGGCTCAAAAGGGGGGGGGGGGGGGGGGGGGGGGGCCGGGGCCACCAGACCCTGCTCAACATGAGACGGACCAATACGGCACCCATGGAAACAGAACAAGAAACAGCTTCTCATCTCCACTAAGGCCATTCCTTTTGTGCTGGACACTCTACTGCAAACGACCACACAAACCTTCACGGACTGGCCCGTCCTCCACCAAAAGGCCAACAACCTTCCAGCAAGAAGGAAAAACATACTCAGTGTGAGATCGGTGTCCTTCTGTGGAACTTAGCCTGATTCTTTATTGTAATATAACCATAATATTAACCATAATAAAGAACTATGGGTTAGGTTAGGTATAGGTAAAACGGTTAAGTTAGGTTTAGAGTTAGTATATTGTTTTCCAATGACCTGCTTCTTCTTCTTCTTGTGGACGTTGTCGCTTAGTATCGCTTACATAGGTCCTCTTCCACTTTGTCTCCTTCTTTACACAAAACTTGTTAACTCTTCCCCTGTTATCAGGGGGGAAAGACATTTTTGATCAGTCTTCATTCCTTTGAGATCATTCCTAATCTCAGTGTTCCTTTTGGGTTCTTATCTTCCAACACTGGTTAGGAATTACTTTGGGAGGTTTAAAATACTTTCAGTGTCCTTTCTGTCCCCATACAGCCCGAACACCGTACACAGGGCCCCCATCTATTCTGCCTCTAGCCTCTGGCCCACTTCTCTCTCGCCTAGGACGGTAATATTGACGATAATAAGCCTTTACCTCTGACTCCTATACTTGTTGCATTCCACAATGACATGTTCTACAGGTTTCTTCTTGCCTACCCTGCCAGCTACAAATCTGGTTCCCAGTTCCCTGTTCCTCCGGTGACTTTCCAAGGTGCCTGTTCTTGCTTGTAGAGTAAACTTACTCCCCCGAGTCTCCTACATGGCCACGGTCACCCCCTCTGGTTTCTCGTTCCTCCTGTACCACTGCAACGTTGATTTCCTGGCCATTCCCCATGCCATTTAACTAGCCCATTTTTTCTATTTCTTTTTGATATCTCTATCTCCATCTTGTTCATTCCTCTACCACCAGTTTCTCTCCTTTCCTACTCTCTAGTTCATTCTTCAGTGGAACTTGCGATCTAGTTTCTGGGATATTTTTCTTTGGACCTATATATCTTAACAAGTCTTTCATTTCTTGTGGAACACGTTTTCCTGTAATTATCCTTTGCCCTGAAGGTACTCCATCCATGTCTCCCTTATGGCCTCTCAGCAGTGCTCTTACAAGCTCTAGTCCCCATCGCCCTTACTACTTGCTGAGCCTTTTCCAAGTGCATGATGTCTCCTTCCCTGCTACTGAGTCACTTTCTGACAAATACATGCATGGGTACAGCCACACACCTTGCCATAAAATCTTCCTGACTACTCATATTTATTAATGACTCTGTTACCACCATATATAATCATGTCTGTCATCCTCCTTGCCTTGCCTTCATTAACTTTCCTCTGCTTTTCACCGCCTATCCCTTCCTTGTTTACTTCCATTCCTAGGTATACATACTTTTCTGCTACTTCTAGGACATTATTCTGAAAGCACCCACTGACTCCTACCTCACTATTAAACTCCATTGTTAATAATCCTGGACACTACTGCACTCACCGCACGCTGGGGACTGACTGGCTCTTCCCTCTTGTGACTCCACGTGGTCAACTTGTCAAGTGATCACCAGTGATGACATCATGAGACGTCTGATGATATGGCGGTCTCCCCATTGGTTCCCGCCGCGGCGGGCGCGCATAACATAGGAACGTGCTAACACACTCGCTATATTAACACATTCGCTATATTTTTTTTTCTTCTTTTCTTTGCATGTCTCCTTTAGTACATACAACTACGTACAATTGTATGTTCACCAATACACATATTTACACTCCCTTTAATTTTGCGATGACAGTCAACCCCTAACCCCGACAAATTTTGCCTCCCGCAGCCGCATGGGTCAAACGCCCCCTTTTTGGGGAAGGGAAAGTCTGCCGTTGCTTCGATGTCTCCCCCCACTTTAACCTCCTTTTTTTCCCCCCGGCCCAACATATCTCAAAGGGCACTGATATATAAATCCTCAGGACGTTTGTTGTCCCCCAAATTTATAGGTGTATGGGGTTTTCCCCCTCCAACGGTTGCCCCACAAAACACGGGTAGGGATCCCCCCAACACCGGAGATCTCCTGCAGAAACGGGAAAAATTTTAAACACCGCGGGTCTAGCACCATCCAAAAGTCCGGGGTCTAAAGCACCCAAGATTTGAATTGACCACCCTTTCGAACCTTCCGACTCCCATTTAAATGGGGCCCCCGTCCTTTATTAGTGTGAAACAGAAGATAAAAAAAGCCCCCTTGAGATCCATGTACCCTGCAGGTTGGGGGAAGGATGCGTCAGCGTAGCCTCAATGTGGCACTCTCTAAGGGTCTAATCCTGGGAAATAAACAACCCAACTTATCCTTTTTTCAAAACGCTAAAATCACCTTGTTTGGGCCCAATTTTCCAGACACCGAACCCCTTTGGAATTGAAAACCTTCACTCGCACACATCGAACGCTAAAACCCCGGGGCCGGAAGTTGATTAGAAAATCCAATTTGTTGCCCCCGCCCAAAGCCCACGATTTCGTTTTTTTCCCCGTTCTGACAAATAAATCGTCTTCTCCAACCCCCGACGCTTGTTTAAGGGCAACGGGATTAAAATTTTGCTCCAAAAACTAAAAACTGGTCCATTGGATACCGCCGTCCTCTGGGGTTTAATTTATTTAGCCCCACAAAATTAAGCCTCTGAATCGAAAGACCCGATTTGGGAAGGTCCTACGAAAATGTTTTATGACGTGCTGCTCAAATTTAAATGGGTACCACCCCCCAAAAAGGGTCATCCCCATATACGAAATATGATCCCCTCTGTTCCACCATGTTTGCTCCACAAAACAAGGGGGGTCCAGGGACAAAAATCTTGGCACCCGAACATATCGCTTTTTTCCTTTCCCCCTCATTTTACCATTGCCCTCCCGCGTCGCAAAAAACCCCATACAGTCTTCCTCAGACGCCACAAAAAAACCTTTGGGTCGAAAAAAAAGGAGGAGGTATCAGGACATTTCACTTTTCTATTTTTTCCCTTGGAGGTACGCGGGTTGTATGCCCATTTTTGTGGCACACCCAACCATTAGCTGAGGCGAGAAACCTTTCCCAAACGGCCACCCTCCTTTGAACATGGGGTAGGGGTCTTCTGCAGCCCTTTTGGTGTCCTCCTAAAAGCCCTGGCTACCAAACGTCCCCTTAAAAATTAGTCTTCCCTTCCTTCAGCTTTTCTGTGACCACCCCCAAAAACCCCCTACAGATATAGTTTGTTAAACCCACTTTCCTCCCCCTTTCTACCCTCCTTGGTCCCCAAATTTCTCAATTCTTTTTCCTTAGCACAAAACCACCCATCTGTTTTAAAACAACACAAGCTTTTTGTCGCCTCGTCCATTTTTCCCCCACGACGTAAAATTTTGCCCAAGATCCATCCAAAAATTTTACCCTTTGTCACTTTTAAATGTTGTAGCTTTGGGAGTATCGCCCAATTCCCCTTCCCCCCCCCCGACAAACCCAATTTTTACCAATACCCACTCCCCCACTCGTTTCCCTCAACGCCCTTGTTTCCTTTGCCCCGTTTTAAACTCTCACACAAAAAATTGCCAACAAAACCGAGGCATCGCCCCCCCGTGTCCGTCTGCCGAACGTCACCTTGGGGCCGCCCACAGCCACCTGGCCCCCTCACCCCACAACATCCCCAATTTCACGGGGGTTTGGTCGTCATCACCGAGTCCATGTCTAAATTTCCCCAAACCCCCAATTTCCACATCACCCCCACACGGGGGAGCTCGCAGAGAAATGGTTTTGGACTGAGACAATCTTCCTCTTTTGCACTGCAGCAGGTAAAACCTGGTGGGTCCCGGGCAAGGCGACTGTGGACCCCCCCAACACACATTCCACCGTGCTTCACTAAAAATTTTTTTCCCGTTTTTCCCAAATTTGGTACCGGGGTCCCCCCACTTATTACTGTCTGGGGATTTTTGTAGTAAACATCATCCCCCGTAGTGTAGGTCCCCGGGGGTTTCGCTGTCTCTCACTTTTGACGAAGTGTTTCTAGTCACCCTTTCACTAGATTCCGCTACGGAAAAAGGGCCTCCAGGCCGCGTGAAGGGGCTTTCAGGTTATCCTTCCTATATCTGCAGGTGGGGCCCTCCCCTCTAGCGCCGGTAGTTTTATCAAAAAAGGCCCCAGGAACCCCGGGGTTTTCGGGCCAAATACCAGGGGTTGGGGCCCGAGAAAACCCGAAAATGTTGACGGGTGCTTTCCCCTGGCCCCCACAGCCCAAGAAAAAGCAACATCAAAAACACGCCAGGACAATCCCCCCAAAAAATTTTCCCTTCCCTTTCCCTTTCCCAACAAGCATTACCCCTCTCACAAACACCATTACTCCAAGGGTTTTCAGCTTCCGTCTTTATAATCTTTAACTTTGAATCCCTCCCCTAGAGACCTCATATCTGAATTATTAAATTCACCCCCCTTATTAAAAGTTTTTTCCGGGGGAAACCAAATAAAAAACCCCCAAGGGGAGAAATACCCCCCGGGAATAATGGGTCCCTTTCTTCTTGTCGGGAAAACCCACAAAATTTTACAAATCTTGTTTTACAGGTCCACTATACCAAAAAAATTTATTTTTCCCCCCCCACGCCCTTAAAGGTCCATGGCAATCCCTCATTAAACCTGCTACCCAAAGGGGGGAAAATCCCCAAAGGGCCCTGGGGCCCTCGGTTTTTTATATCGTTTGCCCCACGCCCACAGTCACTTGTCACTGTACAATCCCCCGGTTTCCCGGTTCGAGGGCCCTTATGTCGGCATCTCTCACAACTTCTTCAAAATTTTTTTGCTGTAGGGTGTCCAAAATGAAAGATGAAAGTTTCAAGGGGCCCCTTTTTCGATGTCCCCCCTCCCCTTTTAGAAATGCCCCGAAATGCCCCCAGCTATATTAACTTCCCAGTTTAGTCATGCCGATAACGGCACCAGTATTTTCCGACGAAAGATGTAGTTTGATTTACGACGTCCCTTTTTTCCGCCCACTTTTACTTGATTTGTCCCCACAGGGGATTATCTTTTGGCCTTTTTTTTAACGATCTACTCAGCAAAAAACGGGAAATTACAGTTTCCCCCCATCAGAGGTCACATTTTGGCACGCAATTCCCCCATACAACCAAGGGGAAAAGTAACTTTCTTGAAGGGAAACACAGAAAACCATTGCCAAATTTTAAACTGGAATTAAAAACCTTCCCCTTTTTCCAAAGTCCACGTCCCTATTCAGTAACCCATTTACATACCTTCCCCGGGGCCCAAAGTGAACCACACACAGTGTTTGGGACAACCCGTATCAAGGGCGGCAAAACCCCCCTTTTATTCCTCACTGTTTTTAATAAATTTTTCCTCGCTATCTTTATCCAAACACAAAGCCCACGAATAATTCACGGTTTCCCCAACGTACCCCCCCTGGCCTCCTTTTTTTTCGTAGGCGTAAAGGGCAATCACGTGCCCGTGATATAAAAGATTCACAAAAAGCACATTTTGGGTATTTTACCATATGCCCCCATAGGGTTTTTCCCTTTCCCCTATCCGGCTTTGACGTCCCCCTATTACCACCCCACGGGCATAGCCTTGGGGGTCCCCGCCAACCACGTCACCCTCGGGGGGGGTTCCCACCACCCAAAAGGGCTTCCCACTTTCCCCCAAAATTTCCCTCATTTCCCACCCAAATTTAAAAGGGTTTGATTTTATCTGTATGGTTTGGGCCTCGGTCCCTCGAAAACCCCTCGAAAAATTTCGGTTGAGCGTTTGCCTTCATATTATCGTATGTAACCCCCCTTTGTTTTCTGACATGACTAATTGCCCTTCTCTCTTTCCTCTAACAAACATGAAACCAATAACATTTAAGGGCCCAAAACCGATCACAAATTCAATTTCCCCGCTTTTTTAACACCAGGTTTCGTATGTTCAAACTCCCGACCCCAAAGTCCTTAATCCTGCTTCTCTTTTCCCCCCGTAGGGATACAAAGCCTCAAATGCTGCAAAATTTTCCCTTTTCCTTTATCGACCAAAAAAACATCATCCAAATCTCTTCAATAACACTTCCACGCCATCCCTTTCCCCCAAATTTGGGCTTTTCAATTTTTCCCACGATTACTTCTGGCCCGCCCGGGGAAAAAGACAGATTTATTGCCAGCGCACGCTTCTTTTTCAAATTTTGGTCAGTCTACACCCCACACCTACATCCTCCTTTCCCCAATTTCGTAAATTTTTCAATTTATGCTCCCCAATTTTTGGAGGCCACCTTTAGGGGAACACCGCCAAATTTGTGCAGTTTGTAACCCCACGCTCTGCTACCAAAGTTTAAAAATCCTGGGGCACTACTTCCCCTCACCGCACGCTGGGGGGCTACCCGGCTTTCCTCTTGTGAAACCCCCCCGTGGTCAACTTGTCAAGGACACCATTTATGACCTCATGAACGTTGATGATATGGCGGGCTCCCATTGGTTCCCGCCCCCCCGGGGGGCCGCATAAAAAAGGAAAGTGCTAACACAAATCGCTATATTAACATCCAGACTTTACTTTTCCCCTTTTACTAAGCTTTAGGTTTCCCCTTCCATTTCCGGGATGTGTTTTTTTATGTGGGAAAATTTCCCCCCTTTCAAACCTTTCTTTCTGCCACAGTACTACATCATCAGCAAAAGGCAAAAAAACCTAACTTCTCTCCCCAAGCTACCCTTTACTTGACTTCCTGAAATTTTTTCCCCGATCAGTTCCCCTAAATCAGGTTTTAAAAAATGTTGGGGGGCCTGACACATCCTTGTCAAAATCCTATAAATTTTTTTCCATCCAGGGCCTTTTAATGTCACCTAAAGTAAAAATTTTAAATTCGTTCCCTTTTATACATGTGTTTTTACTTCCACCAAAACCCTTTTTTTACTCCAATGTTCTCATAATCTTTTTTAACTTTCCTCTATTTTCTTGTTTTTACGGGCCCTTTTTGATATCTATAAATTTCTAAGTAAAACTCTTTTTCTGGTGCTTTTTTCTTTTCAAAATTTTTTTTTTGTGTAAAATTTTTCTATTCCACCTCCTTTTTCCCGAATACTTTTAGGGGTGTCAACAAAAAAAGAAAAAAAAACCCCTTGAGATAAAAAATAAGGGGGACCAAATCATCCCACGCAGCGAGGCTGACCGGGCCGTACGAGGGAACCCCCCAGTTGGGGGATTTTTTTTAAATTTCAAACTCTGAAGAGCTTTTGAGAGGGGCCTTGGTTAATTTAAAATTTTCTGGTTCAATTTTTGTTTTTTGTGTCCCCCAATTTGTTTATATGTTATATCTCTGGCCATACTTTTTTGATTTTATACCCCCTGGCCAATCTGGCTTTCCTCCCCGCTGTGGGGAATCCCTTTCATTGAAAATCTCCAGGGCCCGGAGCCTGCAAACTTGACACAGTGAGGGCATTTTTCCAATCGATACCAGACCCCTGGATCACCAGAGCTATCTCACCTGGCTGTGGCTGCTGTAATCCACCCCAACATACTGGCTGTAGGCTGCTGTATTCCCCCCAACATACTGCCTCCTGAAGAAAACTTGTAGCAGTTGGAGTCAGGAGATATCGGCAGCCTAGTATTAACTTCCCGCTAGGCAGCCAAAAATGTGTTATGGTCTGTGCTGGATCAGTGGCCAGGGACAGGTGCGGCTGTGGCTAGGCAACTATGTACACACACCCCAAAAAAATTAAAACCCGAATCTACACGATTCACAAAATGACCCAGCTGGCAATAAGAGATCGGAAATCCGTGAATCCGCGGCAAATTGACATCCTGTACTTTGCTCCTCTCCTAACATCTTGTTTTTCCTCTATCCACAATTTCAACTTCTCATTAATGATCATTCCAAAAACCTTGGCTAGTATGTTCATGACAGCTATGGGCCTATAATTGGCTATGTACTACTTATCTTTCCCTCCCTCCTTTGTGTATTAGGGTCACTCTACTCTTTTTCCAGTCCTGTGGCACGCAGCCTGCTCCAGCACTGTCACATATGTTATATATTGCCTGTTTTACCATTTCTCCTCCATATTTAACAAACTCCCCTATGAGTCCATCTGTCCCTGCAGCTTTGCCGTTCTTCAAAGCTTTCACTACCTTTTCTACCTTTCTAGCTCAATTACTGTTTCCTCCATTGCTCTCTTATCACTGTGATCATAATGTTTTTCATTCCCCTCTACTTCCATGTTCTTTCTAATTACTTTACTTCAGTACCCTTCTATTACTGATTTTATCTCATCCTCCTTCTCAGTATCTCAGTATTCTCTTCCTCTATTTTCATTTTTAACTTTCGGGTTCATCTCTCGCCACCGGGTTTCTCTTTAATCCTTTCCATCCTTCCTTTTCCCTCTCTCCTCGAGGTAAACTGTTTAGTTTCTTTGCCTGCTGCTGCTCCTCCTGTAGCTATCTTTTTACTAATTATATATGTGCTACTTTTTTCGCATTCTTATATTGACCCATGCTCTCTGCCATTCTTGACTATATTGGTCTCCTTGTTTTTTCAATCAATTTCCTTAATTTTCTCTGCCTTCTATGTCATTTTTCCTGTTTCTTATTGCTTGTTTTACCTCTTTATCCCACCATCCTTTTAGTCTAGTTGTTCCTCCTGTCTTGTTTTCTTCACTCCTATGGTATTTTTTGCCTCCTGCATCATTACCGTTTTAACGTCCTGCTCCCACGCTTCCATAGTTCTATTACCCTTCTCAGTTTCTCTACTCAACTTCTCATCAAGTTTTTGGCTGTACTCTTCCCAGTCAGCATCTAGTATCCTCCATTTAGTCTCCACTCTGTCTTCGCAACTTGCACTTTCGACCTATCTTTTCCACACGACACTCCTATAATGATGTGGTCTGAAATATCTATCTCCTCGTTCTTCCATATCGTGCACTTGTGTTTCTCTATTTCTGTGTTTACTATTATGAAATCTATTGCTGATTCTGTTTCCTCTTATCTCTCCACGTCACTGGATGTTCTAACTCCCAATTCTTAATTGTTAGATTGGCAGCCTTTTCTGTAAATCCAAAAGCATCTGTCCATTGATGTTTAATGGTGCACTATTTAGACCTATGTGTCCATTGAAATCAACCATCAGTATCCATTTTCTTTTTCCAACTCTCCTGCTTATTTCCACTAGTGCATCATAAAGTTTTCTGTTTTCTGCCCGGTTTACAACACCTTCAACACCCATGTACACCACAGTCACCCACCATTCTTCCTTCCCATCTGTATCCTGACTGTGATTATGTCTCCCTTGTTGTATCCTAGCTTATCTATTGTTTCCTTCTGAAGGTGTACCTCTGATATCTCCCTTCCTGCCTTCTCCCTCACAAGAACTCCAACACCTCCTCCCTTCTTCTCACCTGCTTTCCTTCCTCTTCCTATGCCTAACCATCCACCTTCCTGCCATTTTATCTGATCATGCCATCCTGTTTCACCAGTAAAAGAAAAAAAATTAACCTAAACCTAACCTAACCTTTACCTATACCCACCTATCCCTTAGGATAGATAGGTATCCCTTACACCCTTAGGATACCTAACCTAACCCATACCTAACCTAACCTAACCTTTACCTAACTAAAAAAAAAAAACTAATTATTTTTTTTTTTTAAATATCCTTTAACACTACCTACTTACAAATAACACTCCCTCATGTTATGCTACAACTTCATCAACTTCAGTAATGTTCTACACATAAAAAAAAAAAAAAAAAAAAAAAAAAAAAAAAAAATATATATATATAATTGCGACAGAAACGGTTAGCAGATTCATTTAAAACACATAAAAACACGGTTATAATGGACAAGAGCTTCGCAGTCGTTTTCAGAGACACCAATTATTTTTTCTTGGCCTACAATAGGTGCTTGTTCTAATGGAGATAGTTTTATTTTGCGCAAAAAAAAAAAAAAAAAAAAAAAAAAAAGTATAATTTGTGGTTATGTTTCATTAAAACCTATAAGGTTGGGTTATGTTTCATTAAAACCTATAAGGTTGGGTTATGTTTCATTAAAACCTATAAGGTTGGGTTAGGTTTCATTAAAACTGATAAGGTTGGGTTAGGTTTCATTATTTTTTTTAATTTTTTTTCTTTTCCCGCAAAATAAAACAAGCACCATTAGAACAAGGAGTGCCGACTGGGGTAATTTGGTCCTTCCAACGGACCGGTTCTATTCGGACCGCCATTTTTGCTTTGGTGTTTGTTTCAATATAAATAAGAGTGTAACAGTTTTGAATATCCCATGTAGTAAAACAACCATTTTAACATTTTTAGTATTAATATGAATATAAATATCGATATGTAACTGAACCCAGAAACCAAAATACAAAATTAGTAAAATGACAGCAAAAAAAAGTTGCGGCAAAGTTTGTTTACAAAATCAGCTGATTTGGCGAGCTTTCATGGGATTCAAATACGAGACGGAGTACATTCTTGTAAATAAGCGTATATATAGTTTTTATGTTACGTTTATAGTTACGTGTTTTTCCCCTACTTTAACATGAAATATCAAAATGCTCTATCTTGTCTCATTTCTGTATGATCAATGCTTGGTTTGGGTCCGTATTTACCCCGGTGACAAAACCTCACGGGGTAAATTGGACCCAGTGTAATGTACCCCTCACGGCATATCACGGTGAGGATTAACTGCCTATTTGCACTTGTTTCTTTTGTTTCAGATTGTTGAATGCTAATATGGAATTAGTTTAAGGGTGCTGGTACACAATTGGGAGAATGATTTCTGTTTACCTTAATGGATACGGTAAATGTGCAGTTTCAACCAATACTTCCTATAAACCAATACTCTCCTGACATAACTGGGGGGCTATGCCCACCCATACCTCCCTGCTAGTTAACTAACCTAACATGGGCATTGATTACGTAACCTAACGGTATTATTTACATTAGGACCGAAAATTCCCTACACAATATGGAGTGTGGTTTCTGTTTACCTTATTTAATTCTAGGAAACATTTTCTCTATGAGTTTCCGTCGCAAATCATTACTTTCGAAGATAATGACATGTTCATAGGGAGGCGAGAGCCAAGTGTTTACGTGCGCCTGACTCTTCTTCCTCTTGTGACCTGCATCGCCTCTGTTCTTCCCTTGCCGCGGACACTTTTTTAATGCAGATTTGACATTAGTTTGGAGGTTAAAGCGTGTGTTAGGTTAGGTTAGTGAGTCAAAAGGTGGGGTTAGGTTAGTTTAATTTTCATATCTCCTATAACACTCGAAACTCCTTCCTATTAAAAACATCTTATATCTCCGAAAGAAGTGCTTTGTGACGGAAGCTCATAGAGAATGTTTCCTAGAATCCAATAAGGTAAACAGACACCACACTCCCAATTGTGTAGGGAATTCTGGCCCTAGTGTAAAGTATTACTAAATTAAGTAACAATGCTTAGAAATTATAAAAGAAAACTAACATAGACCTAGAAAAAGAAGAAAGACTAGGAACTCAAAGACTGGAACCCAAACGTGTGCGTGTTGGTCATCCTTTCCGCCTCCCCAGAGAATGTGAAGAACAGCTCACAGAATGTTTGAGTGTTCATGGGCATGGTATGACATGTTGTTTAAGTTTTTGGAGGTTTGTCAAATTTTTAAGAAATATTTTTTTTTTTATTATATATATATGACCAATTTACCCCAGAGTTAGGTCCGATTTTACCCCATTTAGTGTAACAATGCGGGCCGCACTTCGCAGTGTATTGCTAACAGAGCTATAATGGAAATTTGTTCAAACTTTAAAGACATATAGGTAGTGACCCTCCTATGATTGTATTCACTTTTTGTTTTGTTTTATTTCATAGATATGGAAACTAGATCAAAGTTTGTCAAAACCGGACCAAATTACTCCGGTCAGACTACCTATTGTAGGCCAAGAAAAATAGTTGGACCGCGAAACTCTCGTTCATTTTTACCAAAAACACACCAGAAAAAAATAGTTTCGTCCACCAAAGTGAGTTTGATGTTCATCTGAATAATACCGAAACCTTGTCCTGGCGACTTTGGTGTTATCTACGTAGAGGGTCAAAATTGCGGCACTGCTCCCTGCCTACCTGTCCATCAGCCATCCCCTGGGGCAGCAGCGGGAGTGTTCGTGGTGTTGTGTAGGGCTGCGAGGATTCCCTGGGGAACGCTATGAGCCCTGGGCAGGGATGCTCGAAAATCCCTCGTAAGGGACAACTTATGAGTGTATGGCTACAATAACCTTACGAGGGTGGGCTGAGGGAGATGCTCGTACCGAGCCGTCACTCCCGTACGGTTATCGGTGGCCTCTGGGTGGGGAATATTAGGGATATTCTAGAGATATGTGTGGGGAAATTCTGCTGACCAATCACAGAGCAGCGCCTCGCATGATGCGGCCTTATCTAGCCAATCATCATGCTCTCAGCTGTCAGGGAGCCCGATAAATAAATTACTTCAAATGCCGCTGTTGAGCTAAAATCGGCCCCTTTCGGAAATCGTCCCGCGGACGCTTATTTAACCTAAATAACTCTACAAAACTTAACACAAACCTATCATAAACCTTACCTAACCTAAACATAACTTAAATATAACTTAACCTAAAAACTATATTTGCCGGTGTTGAGCTAAAATCGGCCAATTTCCGAAATAGGGCCGATTTTAGCACAACACCGCTAGAATGTTACGATAATACAAATTGCCGCATATTAGCCTTTCAGCGTAATGTTCTCCCGCTGAATAATACAGAGACGTACCCAGGGTATACCTTGATGCGCTGATTATAGGTTAGAGTCCCGCGTGCCCGAAATTAGCATCTATGGAGTATGGACCACTGCGCTGGCCCGGCCGTACAGAGGCCTGCCGTATTCGTAGCCGCGACGGTCCCTGTTATAGTGGACGAGAACTGCGCGTTCGCTCATTAGGTCAGACAAGACACACTGGGGGACTAACACTTCACTCTGACATACGTGACACTTGTGTGCAAGGATAGTATAACTTTATAATATCCTTGCTTGTGTGTGTACGTGCTGTGTGTACGTAGACATTTACACCACCACCACCGACCATTATAGCGGCCAAACTTGTATGATTGTTTTTGATTCAAGAAGTCGACCGGATATATATATTTAATATATTAGGTTTGTCCTAAATGAATTTATTACAAGTATAGGTATTGTATGCTAAATATGATATATATGGAGTTAATAATGCAATAACACATCACATTTCAAACAGGCAGCATCAAATGGCTCTATAATACACAATAAACATAAAGTATAGTGATACAGCTTGTAATTTATTGTTTGTTTGATGTCTAGCCGCTTCAAATTTCACTCCCTTAGGGAGTTAAGGGTGCTCCAGACCACCCTTAGCCTCGCGGTCCCGTACCAAGTGAGAAAATTGTTTGAGCATCACCCGTAGAGGCGCTACGAGGTAAAGTCCCTAGGGTAATACTTACGGGCCCGTAACTCTTTCGAGCATCTCCCCCCTGGTGATGTCCTATGATGCTATCACAGGCGTGGTAGTTGATCTGTCTTCTTCAGTAAGGCACAGGTGAGGCGGAGGACATAAATGTTTCCTTGAACATAATGAACAATGAACAATGAGGGGAGAACGCCAGCCTTCTCTTCTTCTTGTGACCTTTTCTGTTTATTATCGCTTTGTAGGTCGTCTGTCAAGCTCGAGGTCGAACTTGACGCGAGACTAAAGCGGCTATTACACGGGCACTATTCTGCTCAGTGAGCAGATTTCACTGAGCAGTTTTGAGGATTTTGCTCGATGAAAGCCTGTTTGGTTGAGCAAACAGAGAACTACTTCGAAGCTATTTTTGCTCGTCATTTGAGTGAGCAAAAACGTTTTCTGTTATAAAGGACCGAAATTAGTGGATGACTATATTATTTATTGCAAGATCATTTTCTTCTAAAACTCAAAAGACATCAACATGCCTGCTGACTGGACAGACGAGATGGAAAGCTTACTGATTGACTTAGTTCATGGCACATCCTACAATATGGAACATATATAGCCCTTTTATTTGTTAAAAAAACATTAAAAAAGAAAACATGCACCCTCAATGCCTAAGAAGCCTGACCTAAGTCATTTATTTACCGTGATACACAGGCGACAGGTGTGTTGCGAGGCCGTTCAGGTGTGGTGTATATGGTAAAGCGAGAGAGGCTAAGAGTGCAGTGTTAGCACCCGAGTGTGTGTGTCTGACCTAAAGAGCGAACGCGTAGTTCTCGTCCACTATAACGGCGTCAGCCCCGTACCACCACGGCCACGGTACGGCGCGGGCCACAGTGGTCCATAGAAGCTACACACGGGGATTACAGGAAGTTTAAATGAATCAAAAGCCTTTGGCCTAATCAAAAAAACTTTCTTAATTTGGTATATTGAATTGAAAGTAGTTAGTTTCGTACACTGATTTTGAGTATTTTCGTACATACCTGGTGTCATTTCGTAACTCTAGTAGTCAAGTTCAACTCTGCGCTGAGTGTACGAAACGACTATGGTTTCATATAGACTACGAAACAACTTTTGGTAATAATGGACGAGAGTTTCGCGGTCGTTTTCAGAGACACCAACTATTTTTGGTAAAATTTTGGAAGAAGTCCTTCACCCCTATCTTTTTTTTCTTCCCCCTATAGCCAACAAGCCTGGAGAACTGGCGGGAATACGGGGTTTTTGGTGAGGGAAGCAATATAAGTCATTTATGGCTCCCAAAAAAATCATCAAAGTCACTATAAGTAAAATCTAACCTAACCTAACCTTAACCACAAAGTATACCTAACCTAACCTTAACCACAAAGTATACCTAACCTAACCTTAACCACAAAGTATACCTAACCTAACCTAACCTTAACCACAAAGTATACCTAACCTTAACCACAAAGTATACCTAACCTAACCTAACCTAACCTTAACCACAAAGTATACCTAACCTAACCTAACCTAACTGGACTTAGAATTTTTTGAGGCACCTCATATTTCATAGCGGCCGTGTGGGTTAACCAAGGCTGAGCGCACGCTGGAACCTTTACAGATGTGAAGTACAATAAGCATACAATACAGTGCGGTAGTTCATTTCAGTCAAAGCCGGAAGGATGAGTTCCAAAGTATTTCCCTATTTTTTCTTGGCCTACAATAGGTGCTTGTTCTAATGGAGTTTTATTTTGCGCACCCCCACCCCCCCCAAATGTAATAATGAAACCTAACCTAACCTTATAGGTTTTAATGAAACTTAACCTAGCCTTAAAGGTTTTAATGAAACCTAACCTAACCTTAAAGGTTTTAATGAAACCTAACCTAACCTTATAGGTTGTAATGAAACCTAACCTAACTTTAACCACAAAGTATATGTATTTTTTTGTTTTGTTTTTTTTGTTTTTTTTTGCGCAAAATAAAGCTATCTCCATTACAACAAGCACCGCTTATTAGGAAGCGCTATGATCATTTGTATCATTACCGCACTCAGGTCTGTATGCATTTTGCTCATCAAAACACAGATCACCGTGTAATAGTTTCGTTGAGCAGCTCAGTGAAATCTGCTCAGTGAGCAGAAAAGTGCCCGTGTAATAGCGCCTTAAGGGGTACGCGAGACTACGGGATACGAGACTCGAGACTCGGTACTCGGTACTCGGTACGTGTGGGAGAATGCCGGACCAAAGGCTTCACCGACAGCATCCGCTCGGTGACTCCCAAATTAAGATCAAGATCAAGGCAAGACAAGAGATAACTTGTGGCCTCCATAATACTGACTACACTCATTATAATACACCACAGCCACACAAAATACACTTCCTACCTTCTTGTTCTTGTTTTAGGGCTGCAAGGATCCTTTGGGGAACACTATGAGCCCTGGTGATGTCCTATGATGCTATCACAGACGTGGTAGATGACCTGTCCTCAGGAAGGCACAGGTGAGGCGGATGACGGCGTGTTGCCGTGAGGGGTGGACGCCCGCTGCCGCCAGCAGGGTGGGCAGGTCAAAGGTGTTGACGTTCAGGGCGATGAGTTGAGACTGTACCACTGCACGGTGGGAGTGGAAGCGCGGACACTGCAGCAGAAAGTGTTCAATAGTCTCCGGAACATTCATGCACCAGGGGCAGTGGCGGTCAGGGGACAGACGAAGACGCTGCAGGTGAGCTGTGATTGTCGTGTTACCTCACACTCGCGCCTCTTTTGATCTTGATCTTGATCTTGATTTGGGAGTCACCCAGCAGATGCTGTCAGTGAAGCCTTTGGTCCGGCGTTCTCCACACACGTATCTGTTGGGAGAGAAGCAAAAGGGGAGAAAACTAGGGTTTCTTTTTCCCCTCCTTCCTCTCTCTGCATCACATTCATAATCTTTGACACCACTGTGTGTCAGGGTGTGTCTGGTGAGGTTACACTTTTCAGTAAATCTTTTTCCACACTCTAAACATTCATAATCTTTAACACCACTGTGTATTAATATGTGTTTTGTGAGGTGACTCTTTTGAATAAATTTTTTTCCACACTCTAGACATTCATATATATATATAATCTTTGACACCACTGTGTATCTGAGTGTGTCTGGTGAGGTTACACTTTTCAGTAAATCTTTTTCCACACTCTAACATTCATAATCTTTAACACCACTGTGTATTAATATGTGTTTTGTGAGGTGACTCTTTCGAGTAAATCTTTTCCCACACTCTAAACATTCATGTTTTCTGGCACCACTATGCGTCACGGAATGTCTATCGAGCTCACTCTTGTATCTGAATGACAGACCACACTGTTGGCACTCCAATTTGTTCTCTCCTTTGTGGCCGGAGCTGCCTGCCTCTAGGTATTCCTGCCATCACAGCTGTGCCTCCCCACACCTGAGGCAGACTGATCCTGCTGCTCCCGGCCACTCATGCTGCTGCCCGGCCCCACACCTCCACCGCAGCAATACTAGCGGCAGCACACTCGGCAGCCTGTCCTACCGGGACCCTCGGCGATACTAGAACAAGCCCTTTATTGCCGAGCGGAGACCCAAGCTTCGCCTCGGACCTCAGCACCTGCAACAGTGTGACAGTCACAACTCAGAAAATGACACATTGCCTTAACACTGCTACACCCTGCCGGCCGACACCTTTCTTCCCCTCCTTGTCAAGG
>JACEEZ010025196.1:206796-238493 GCA_016584305.1 Chionoecetes opilio
TCTTAGTATATATAAGGTTAGTTAGGTAGGTGTATTATTATTTTTTTTTTTGCAATGACCTGCTTCTTCTTCTTCTTGTGACCGTTGTCGCTTAGTATCGCTTCATAGGTCCTCTTCCACTTTGTCTCCTTCGTTAACAAAACTTGTTAACTCTTCCCCTGTTTATTTCAGGTGGGAAAGACATTTTGATCAGTTTTCAGTCCTTTGATTATCATCCTAATTCAGTGTTCCTTTTGTGTTCTTATCTTCCAACACTGTGTTAGGAATACTTTGGTGAGGTTTACAATACTTTCAGTTTCCTTTCTGTCCCCATACAGCCCTAACACCGTACACAGGGCCCCATCTTTCTGCTCTAGCCTCCTGTCCCACTCCTCTCTGCCTAGGACTGTTACTATTGACGCTATAAGCCTTTACCTCTGACTCCTATACTTGTTGCATTCCACAATGACATGTTCTACGGTTTCTTTCTTGCCTACCCTGCAGCTACAATTCTGGTTCTCCAGTTCCCTGTTCCTTCCGTTGACTTCCAAGGTGCCTGTTCTTGCTTTGTAGAGTAACTTACTCCCCCAGTCTCCTACATGCCAGGTCACCCCCTCTGGTTTCTGTTTCCTCCTGTACCACTGCAACGTTGATTTCCTGGCCATTCCCTCATGCCATTTAACTAGCCCATTTTTCTCTATTTTCTTTTTGATATCTCTTATCTCCATCTTGTTCCATTCCTCTCCCACAGTTTCTCTCCTTTTCCATCTCTCTAGTTCCTTCTTCCAGGTGGAACTTGATCTATTTTCCTGGGATATTTTCTTTGCCTATCTATCTTCACTAAGTCTTTCAATTTTCTTGTGGAACACGTTTTCCTTTAATTATCCTTTCCCTGAAGGTACTCCATCCCATGTCTCCCCTTATGGCCTCTACAGCAGTGCTCTTACAAGCTCCTAGTCCCCATCTGCCTACTATCTTCTGAGCCTTTTCCAAGTGCATGATGTCTCCTTCCCTGTACTGAGTCACTTCTGACCCATACAGGCAATAGGGTACAGCCACCCCCTTCCATAAACTCCTGCCTACCTCATATTTATTAATGACTCTGTTACCACCATTTATAATCATGTCTGTCATCCTCCTTGCCTCGCCTTCATTAACTTTCCTCTGCTTTTCACCGCCTATCCCTTCCTTGTTGACTTCCATTCCTAGGTATACATACTTTTCTGCTACTTCTAGGACATTATTCTGAAGCACCCACTGACTCCTACCTTCACTATTAAACTCCATTGTTAATAATCCTGGACACTACTGCACTCACCGTGCGCTGGGGACTGACTGGCTCTTCCCTCTTGTGACTCCACGTGGTCAACTTGTCACGTGATCACCAGTGATGACATCATGAGACGTCTGATGATATGGCGGTCTCCCATTGGTTCCCGCCGCGGCGGGCGCGCATAAACATAGGAACGTGCTAACACACTCGCTATATTAACACATTCGCTATATTTTTTTTTCTTCTTTTCTTTGCATGTCTCCTTTAGTACATACAACTACGTACAATTGTATGTTCACCAATACACATATTTACACTCCCTACATGTTGCTGATGACAGTCAACACCTAATCCCGACTAATTGCCTCCCGCAGCCGCATAGTCGACGCGCCCTTCTTGGTAAGGCAGTCTGCCAGTTGCTTCGATGTCTCCACCCACGTTACCTCCTTCAATTCCCCTTGATCCAACATATCTCGAAGCACTGATATATCAATCCTCAGACGCTTGTTGTCCACCAATTTATAGGTGTATAGGGCTTCCACTACGCTACGGTTGTCCACAAAACATCTGATAGGGATCCTCCCACATCCGGAGATCTCCTGCAGAATACTGGCCACATACACCGCAGTACTAGCACCATCCAGAAGTGCCAGGGTCTCAGCAGCAAGAGTTGAATTGACCACCCGTCGAACCTTCCTTGACTGCCAGTAAATAGGGCCCCGAAACATTATTAGTGTCGCACAGAAAGATAATAAAGCCCCTTTAGATCCATGTCCCTGCAGGTTGGCGAAGGATGCGTCAGCGTAGCACTCAATGTGGCACTCATCTAAAGGTCTAATCCTCGGGATAAACAACCCAACATTATCCGTTTTCACACGCTCAATCACCTTGTTTAGTCTCAATATGTCAGACACCGTAGCCTTTGGAATTGAAAACACTCGGCTCGCACACATCGAACGCTATATCCGGGCGAGTGTGAGTAGCCATCCAATTTAGTTGCCCGACCAACCCACGATATTCTGTTTTCTCTCGTTCTGACAAATCACTCGTCTTCTCCAACGCCCGACGCTTGCTAAGGGCAACCGGATTCAACGATGCTCCATACTGAAACTGGTCGATTGTGATACCGCCGTCCTCTGTGGTAACTACGTTGAGCCCCACATACTTAAAGCACTCTGAATCGAAAGACCCGACTTGGAAGGTCCTACGCAACTGTTTAGACGTGCTGCTCAAAGTTCATAGTACCAGCCCACAAGAAGTCATCCACATATACGCATATGATACCCTCTGTTCCACCATGTTGGCTCCACGAAAACAATGCAGGGTCCAGGGACGAAATCTTGGCACCGAGACATATCAGCTGTTCCTTCACCCTCATGTACCATTGTCTGGCCGCGTCGCACAAACCATACACAGTCTTCCTCAGACGCCACAATAAACCATTGTCGAACTCAGGAGGAGGTATCAGGTACACTTCACGCTCTATTTTGTTCCCTTGGAGGTACGCAGCTTGTATGTCCATTGTGTGGCACACCCAACCATTAGCTGAGGCGAGTACCATTGCCAAACGGACAGCCTCCTTTGAACATGTGGGAGAGTTCTTCTGCAGCCCTATGGTGTCCTCCTCAAAGCCCCTGGCTACCAAACGTGCCTTCACAATAGTCTTCCCTTCCTTCAGCTTTTCTGTGACCACCCAACGTACAGATATAGCTTGTTGACCCACATTCTCCACCTCTTCATACACCTCCTTGGTCCTCCAATTCTCAATCTCTTTTTCCTTAGCACACACCACCTCATCTGTATTAAACAACACAAGCATTTCTGTCGCCTCGTCCACTGTTTCCCATGACGTAAAATCTCTGTCCAGATCCATCCAATTAATGTTACCATCTTTGTCACTCTTAATGTTGTAGCAGTTGGAGTATCGACCAGTCGCCTTCCCCGCCCGACTAACAATTTTACCAGATATCCACTCACCACTCGCTTTCTCAACGCCCTTGATCCTTGACCCGCTTTAACTCTCACTACAGGAATTGCCAACACACCCGAGGCACTCGCACCCGTGTCCGTCTGCCGAACGTCACCGTTGTGGCCGTCCACAGCCACCTGCGCCCCCTCACCCACAACATCAACAATTTCACGAGGATGGTCGTCATCATCCGAGTCCATGTCTGAATCCCCGAATCCAATTTCCACATCACCACACACACTAGGAGCTCGCAGAGCACTGGTATTGGACTGAGACACATCTTCCTCATTTGACACTGCAGCAGGATCAACACTGGTCGGTGCCGTGGCAATGCGACATGTGTGCACCCTAACACACATTCCACCGTGCTTCACTAAAAATTGTTTTCCGTCTTTCCCAATTATGGTACCAGGTCCGCGCCACTTATTACTGTCTAGACGTTTGTAGTAAACATCATCTCCGTAGTGTAGGTCTCCGGGGTCGCTGTCTCTCACATTATGACGAAGTGCTCTAGTCAGCCTTTCACTAGATTCCGCTACGGTAAATGCTCTCCGTGCCGCGTGAAGTGCATTCAGGTTATCCTTCACTATATCTGCAGGTGTGGCCTCGCCGTCTAGCGCCGGTAGATTATCATAAAAGGCTCCAGGAATCCCAGGGTTCTGGCCAAATACCAGCTGGTTGGGCGAGTAACCCGAAAATGTTGACAGTGCATTCCTGGCAGCCACAGCCCAAGCCAGAGCAACATCTAAATCACAGCCAGGACAATCCGCCAAAATCTTGCTTACCATTCCTCCCAACACAGCATTGAGCCTCTCACAAACACCATTACTCCAAGGGCTTTCAGCTGCCGTCGTTATAATCTTAACATTGAATGCCTCATATCTGAATTATTAAATTCACAGCCATTATCTGATAAGATTTTTCCTGGGGCACCAAATAACACAACCCAACCGAGAAATATTCCCCGAATAATAGTGCCTGCATTCTTGTCTGGAACAACCACAGATGTACAATATCTTGTATACAGGTCCACTATCACCAAGAAATACTTCTTGCCCCACGACTTAAGGTCCATGGCAATCACCTCGTTAAACCTGCTAGCCAACGGGACACTCACCACTGGTCTCGGGCTCGGTTTCTTATACCGTTTGCACACGTCACAGTCACTTGTCACTGTATCAATCCTCCGTTCCAGGTTCGAGTCCCTTATGTCGGCATCTCTCACAAGCTTCTTCAATTTTTCTGCTGTAGGGTGTCCAAACTGACGATGAAGTTTCAAGGCCCTCTTCTCAATGTCCCCGTCCTTGTAGAGTGCCACGAGTGCCTCAGCTATATTAACTTCCTAGTTGTAATGTCACCGAGAGTAAATTTAACTTCGTTCCCTTCATACATGCTGTTTATTACTTCCACCACCTTTGTATCTACTCCAATGTGTCTCAGTAATCTTATTAACTTTCCTCTATTTACTGTGTTGTACGCCTTTTCGATATCTATAAATACTAAGTAAAGCTCTTTCTTCTGGTGCTTGTTTTTCTCAAATTTCTTTTAGTGTAAATATATTTTCTATTCCACCTCTGCCTTTCCTGAACCTACTTTCAGGGATGTCAACAAGAAAAGAAAAAAACCTCTTGAGATAAAATAATAGGGCGACCAACTCATCCGAGCGCAGCGAGGCTGACCGACCGTAGCGAGGGAACCTCCCAGTTGGGAGATTTTTTGTAAATTTCAAACTCTGAGAGAGCTTCTGAGAGGTCCTTGGTTATATCTATAATAATTTCTGGTCTCAATTTTGTCTGTTTTTGTGTCCACAATTTGTGTATATGTATATATCTCTGGCCATACTATATTGAGTATATACCCTCTGGCCAATCTGGCTTACCTCCTGCTGTGGCATCCCTGCATTGAACTCTCCAGGCCTGGAGCCTGCAAACTTGACACAGTGACGGCAGTGTGCCAATCGATACCAGACCCCTGGATCACCAGAGCTATCTCACCTGGCTGTGGCTGCTGTAATCCACCCCCAACATACTGGCTGTGGGCTGCTGTATTCCACCCCCAACATACTGCCTCCTGAGCAAACTTGTAGCAGTGGAGTCAGGAGATATCGGCAGCCTAATATTAACTTCCCGCTAGGCAGCCAAAAATGTGTTATGGTCTGTGCTGGATCAGTGGCCAGGGACAGGTTCGGCTGTGGGCTAGGCAACTATGTACACACCCCAAAAAAATTAAAACCCGAATCTACACGATTCACAGAAATGACCCAGCTGGCAATAAGATACTCGGAAATCCGTGAATCCGCGGAAAATTGACATCCCTGTACTTTGCTCCTCTCCTAACATCTTGTTTTCCTCTATCCACAATTTCAACTTCTCATTAATGATCATTCCAAAAACCTTGGCTAGTATGTTCAAATTGTTCATGACAGCTATGGGCCTATAATTGGCTATGTACTACTTATCTTTTCCTCCTCCTTTGTGTATTAGGGTCACTACTCTTTTTCCAGTCCTGTGGCACGCAGCCTTGCTCCAGCACTGTGTCACATATGTTATATATTGCCTGTTTTACCATTTCTCCTCCATATTTAACAAACTCCCCTATGAGTCCATCTGTCCCTGCAGCTTTGCCGTTCTTCAAAGCTTTCACTACCTTTTCTACCTCTTCTAGCTCAATTACTGTTTCCTCCATTGCTCTCTTATCAGTGTAGATCATAATGTTTTTCATTCCCTCTACTTCCATGTTCTTTCTAATTACTTTACTCCAGTACCCTTCTATTACTGATTTTATCTCATCCTCCTTCTCAGTATCTCAGTATCTCTTCCCTCTATTTTCAGTTTAACTTTCGGGTTAATCTCTCGTCCACCGAGGTTTCTCTTTAATCCTTTCCATCCTTCCTTTTCCCTCTCTCCTCGAGGTAAACTGTTTAGTTTCTTTGCCTGCTGCTCCTCCCTCCCATGTAGCTATCTTTTTACTAATTAATATATGTGCTACTTTTTTCGCATTCTTATATTGAGCCCATGCTCTCTGCCATTCTTGACTATATTGGTCTCCTTGTTTTTCTATCAATTTCCTTAATTTTCTCTGCCTTCTATTTACATTTTTCCTGTTTCTTATTGCTTGTTCTGCCTCTTTATCCCACCATCCTTTTAGTCTAGTTGTTCCTCCTGTCTTGTATTTCTTCACTCCTATGGTATTTTTTGCCTCCTGCATCATTACCGTTTTAACGTCCTGCTCCCACGCTTCCATAGTTCTATTACCCTTCTCAGTTTCTCTACTCAACTTCTCATCAAGTTTTTGGCTGTACTCTTCCCAGTCAGCATCTAGTATCCTCCATTTAGTCCTCCACTCTGACTTCGCAACTTGCACTTTTGACCTATCTTTTCCACACGACACTCCTATAATGATGTGGTCTGAAATATCTATCTCCTCGTTCTTCCATATCGTGCACTTGCGTTTCTCTATTTCTGTGTTTACTATTATGAAATCTATTGCTGATTCTGCTCCTCTATCTCTCCACGTCACTGGATGTTCTAACTCCCAATTCTTAATTGTTAGATTGGCGGGGCATTCCAGGACAGGTGGCCCACCAAAATGACAAATTAACACCTCACCAACTCCGATTTTGCTTAAATTTGGCACATGTTATGAGTGTTGCAGCCATATGCCTTGTGCAAAATTTGAGCACTCTAGGGTCAACGGGTCTCCTCCTGTAAGAGGTCAACAAAATTTTGGCATGACCTCGAAAATGACCTAAAAGATCAAACTTCAAATGTCCCTAAAATCTTTATTTATAAACTTAGAGAGATGGTTTTAATATCTTTTTTACTCAGTATGAGTCTCTGAATCATTCTAGGTTTACAGAATTAACTTACATCAATAACTGAAAAAAGGGCACAAAATTTGAACTTTGACCTTGACCTGTGACCTTGAAGTTCACTCGCGACAAAAAAAATCATTTAGTCAAAATTGAAGCTTTGTATGTTTACTTCAAAATAACATAAAAAAATTGTGTCTTATTCTGCATAGGTAAGCCTGTACAGGTTCTCAAAGCCGACTTTTTTTTTTTTTTTTCATAAATAATGTGTTTTTCTAATTTTCTTCCAGATATATTTTGGTTTAAGTAGCTAATTACTAACCTAATGTGAATGTCAAAATGGTGAGAAAGGTATGTTGTGATCCCATGAAAAAACACAACAGTAAGATAATAAAAGCTTTCATTCCTGTGCCTAAAACATTATATAAATATTTGGGACTACAGGCAGGTCAAATGATTTGTAAAAATTGCCACCATAATCTTGTGGCTTTGAGAAAGAAATCTGGTTCTGCTTCTGCGGAGCCTGCAGAAGTTTCTTCAAGTTCTGAAGAAGCAAACATAGATGACAGTTGCACATCCAACAACGGTTCAGAAATGGATACATCAAAGGAATTCGCCCTGGACAGGCTGAATGTGACCCTGCCACTGTTTGACATCACTCCAGTTAAAACAAGTTAGATCATGACAAATATTTTCAAAGTTAATTTTCATCTTGTTTAGGTTGGGACAATAAACTAGTGCTCAGTACTTAGCTATGTACATACACTGAAACATACTTTTAAGAATACATAGATCTGTAAATTTATTTACATAGATCTGTAAACAGTGGCAGGGTCACATTCAGCCTGTCCAGGGCGAATTCCTTTGATGTATCCATTTCTGAACCGTTGTTGGATGTGCAACTGTCATCTATGTTTGCTTCTTCAGAACTTGAAGAAACTTCTGCAGGCTCCGCAGAAGCAGAACCAGATTTCTTTCTCAAAGCCACAAGATTATGGTGGCAATTTTTACAAATCATTTGACCTGCCTGTAGTCACAAATATTTATATAATGTTTTAGGCACAGGAATGAGAGCTTTTATTATCTTACTGTTGTGTTTTTTCATGGGATCACAACATACCTTTCTCACCATTTTGACATTCACATTAGGTTAGTAATTAGCTACTTAAACCAAAATATATCTGAAAGAAAATTAGAAAAACACATTATTTATGAAAAAAACAAAAAAAAGTCGGCTTTGAGAACCTGTACAGGCTTACCTATGCAGAATAAGACACAATTTTTTTATGTTATTTTGAAGTAAACATACAAAGCTTCAATTTTGACTAAATGATTTTTTTTGTCGCGAATGAACTTCAAGGTCACAGGTCAAGGTCAAAGTTCAAATTTTGTGCCTTTTTTTTAGTTATTGATGTAAGTTAATTCTGTAAACCTAGAATGATTCAGACTCATATTGAGTAAAAAAGATATTAAAACCATCTCTCTAAGTTTATAAATAAAGATTTTAGGGACATTTGAAGTTTGATCTTTTAGGTCATTTTCGAGGTCATGCCAAAATTTTGATGACCTCTTACAGGAGACCCGTTGACCCTAGAGTGCTCAAATTTTGCACAAGGCATATGGCAGCAACACTCATAACATGTGCCAAATTTAAGCAAAATCAGAGTTGGTGAGGTGTTACTCTCTGGGCCACCTGTCCTGGAATGCCCCTGCCAGCCTTTTCTGTAAAATCCAAAAGCATCTGTCCATTGATGTTTAATGGTGCACTATTTAGACCTATGTGTCCATTGAAATCAACCATCAGTATCCATTTTCTTTTTCCAACTCTCCTGCTTATTTCCATTAGTGCATCATAAAGTTTTCTGTTTTCTGCCCGGTTTACAACACCTTCAACACCCATGTACACCACAGTCACCACCATTCTTCCTTCCCATCTGTATCCTGACTGTGATTATGTCTCCCTTGTTGTATCCTAGCTTATCTATTGTTTCCTTCTGAAGGTGTACCTCTGATATCTCCCTTCCTGCCTTCTCCCTCACAAGAACTCCAACACCTCCTCCCTTCTTCTCACCTGCTTTCCTTCCTCTTCCTATGCCTAACCATCCACCTTCCTGCCATTTTATCTGATCATGCCATCCTGTTTCACCAGTAAAAGAAAAAAAATTAACCTAAACCTAACCTAACCTTTACCTATACCCACCTATCCCTTAGGATAGATAGGTATCCCTTATACCCTTAGGATACCTAACCTAACCTAACCTTTACCTATACCCACCTATCCCTTAGGATAGATAGGTATCCCTTATACCCTTAGGATACCTAACCTAACTAAAAAAAAATAAAAAAAAATAAATGAAATATATATATCCTTTAACACTACCTACTTACAAATAACACTCCCTCATGTTATGCTACAACTTCATCAACTTCGGTAATGTTCTACACATAAAAAATATTAAAAAAAAAAAATATATATATATATATAATTGCGACAGAAACGGTTAGCAGATTCATTTAAAACACATAAAAACACGGTTATAATGGACAAGAGTTTCGCAGTCGTTTTCAGAGACACCAATTATTTTTTCTTGGCCTACAATAGGTGCTTGTTCTAATGGAGATAGTTTTATTAAAAAAAAGTATAATTTGTGGTTATGTTTCATTAAAACTTATAAGGTTGGGTTAGGTTTCATTAAAACCTATAAGGTTGGGTTATGTTTCATTAAAACCTATAAGGTTGGGATAGGTTTATAAACCATAAGGTGGTTTTTTTCATTAAAACCTATAAGGTTGGGTTATGTTTCATTAAAACCTATAAGGTTGGGTTATGTTTCATTAAAACCTATAAGGTTGGGTTAGGTTTCATTAAAACCTATAAGGTTGGGTTAGGTTTCATTAAAACCTATAAGGTTGGGTTAGGTTTCATTAAACCTATAGGTTGGGTTATGTTCATTAAAACCTATAAGGTTGGGTTAGGTTTCATTAAAACCTATAAGGTTGGGATAGGTTTCATTAAAACCTATAAGGTTGGGTTAGGTTTCATTAAAACCTATAAGGTTGGGTTAGGTTTCATTAAAACCTATAAGGTTGGGTTATGTTTCATTAAAACCTATAAGGTTGGGTTAGGTTTCATTAAAACCTATAAGGTTGGGTTATGTTTCATTAAAACCTATAAGGTTGGGTTATGTTTCATTAAAACCTATAAGGTTGGGTTAGGTTTCATTAAAACCTATAAGGTTGGGTTATGTTTCATTAAAACCTATAAGGTTGGGTTATGTTTCATTAAAACCTATAAGGTTGGGTTATGTTTCATTAAAACCTATAAGGTTGGGTTAGGTTTCATTAAAACTTATAAGGTTGGGTTATGTTTCATTAAAACTTATAAGGTTGGGTTAGGTTTCATTAAAACTTATAAGGTTGGGTTAGGTTTCATTATTTTTTTTTTATTTTTTTTTCCCGCAAAATAAAACAAGCACCATTAGAACAAGGAGTGCCGACTGGGGTAATTTGGTCCTTCCAACGGACCGGTTCTATTCGGACCGCCATTTTTGCTTTGGTGTTTGTTTCAATATAAATAAGAGTGTAACAGTTTTGAATATCCCATGTAGTAAAACAACCATTTTAACATTTCTAGTATTAATATGAATATAAATATCGATATGTAACTGAACCCAGAAACCAAAATACAAAATGAGTAAAATGACAGCAAAAAAAAGTTGCGGCAAAGTTTGTTTACAAAATCAGCTGATTTGGCGAACTTTCATGGGATTCAAATACGAGACGGAGTACATTCTTGTAAATAAGCGTATATATAGTTTTTATGTTACGTTATAGTTACGTGTTTTTCCTCTACTTTAACATGAAAATATCAAAAATGCTCTATCTTGTCTCATTTTTGTATGATCAATGCTTAGTTTGGGTCCATATTTACCCCGGTGACAAAAACACTCACGGGGTAAATTGGACCCAGTGTAATGTACCCCTCACGGCATATCACGGTGAGGATTAACTGCTTATTTGCACTTGTTTCTTTTGTTTCAGATTGTTGAATGCTAATATGGAATTAGTTTAAGGGTGCTGGTACACAATTGGGAGAATGATTTCTGTTTACCTTAATGGATACGGTAAATGTGCAGTTTCAACCAATACTTCCTATAAACCAATACTCTCCTGACATAACTGGGGGGCTATGCCCACCCATACCTCCCTGCTAGTTAACTAACCTAACATGGGCATTGATTACGTAACCTAACGGTATTATTTTACATTAGACCGAAATTCCCTACACAATTGGGAGTGTGGTTCTGTTTCTTATTAATTCTAGGAAACATTTTCTCTATANTATCCACGACACTCCACTGTCTCGGGCTCGTTTCTTATACCGTTTGCACACGTCACAGTCACTTGTCACTGTATCAATCCTCCGTTCCAGGTTCGAGTCCCTTATGTCGGCATCTCTCACAAGCTTCTTCAATTTTTCTGCTGTAGGGTGTCCAAACTGACGATGAAGTTTCAAGGCCCTCTTCTCGATGTCCCCGTCCTTGTAGAGTGCCACGAGTGCCTCAGCTATACTAACTTCCCAGTTTAGTCATGCCGATAACGGCACTCAGATAGTGTCCTGACGATGATGTACGTAGATTGACGACGTCCCTTTTTCCGCCCACTTTGATTTGATTTGTCTCACAGTTGATTATCATTTCGGCTCTTTTCATAGACGATCTACTCAGCAACAACGGTAAATTACAGTTCACCACATCAGAGGTCACATTGGCACGCATATTCCTATACAACAGGGAAACGTAACTTTCTTGAAGGAAGTCACAGAAATACCATTGCCAAATGTGAAGCTGGAATTAGAACATTCCTCTTTCACAAGTCCACGCTCATATTCAGTCAACCCATTTACATACACTTCGAGCCAACGTGAACCACACACAGTGTTTGTACAACCTGTATTAAGGACGGCACACCCCTTTGATTCACTCACTAGTTTCAATAAATTGTCCTCGCTATCTTTATCATTCACATAGCCCACGAATAAGTTCACTGGTTCCTCAACGTACCCACCATGGCCTCCTTTGTTTTCGTAGGCGTCAGGGCAATCACGTGCCCAGTGATATATCGATTCACAAATAGCACATTTGGATATTGTACCATATGCCCCCATAGGGTTTTTCTTCCTCCTATCCTGTCTTTGACGTCCACTATTACCACGCCCACGGGCATAGCCTTGCGGTCCCCGCCAACCACGTCTACCTCGACTGGTTCCGCCCACATACAGGGCTTCCTCACTTTCACAAACAGTGCCCTCATTTCCCACAAATAAAGGTTCTGATTTTATCTGTATGTGGGCGCTCGGTCCCTTCGCACCACTCGAAAATATTCGGTTGAGCGTCGCCTTCATATTATCGTATGTAACCACCTGTGTTGCTGACATGACTAATTGCTTCTCTCTTTCCTCTAACAAACATGAAGCCAATAACATGAAGGCCAACACCGAATCATCAAGCTTCAATCCCTGCTTTGTAACACCATGGTACGTATGTTCAAACTCTGACACACAAAGTCCTTAATCTCTGCTCTCTCTTTTCTCCGTAGGCTATACAAAGCCTCAAATGCTGCAAATTTCCTTCTTCCTTCATCGACCAAAAACACATCATCCAGTCTCTTCAATAACACTTCCACGCCATCCTCTGCCTCCAACTTGGTCTTATCAATTTCCGACGATGCACTTCTGGCCCGCCCGGAAAGTGACAGATGTATTGCCAGCGCACGCTTCTTCTTTTCAATTGTGGTCAGTCTACACCACACACCTACATCCTCCTTCCACATCTCGTATTCTTCATCACGCTCCAATTTCGGAGGCCACTTCAGTGAACACGCCATTAGTGCAGTTGTGGAACTACGCTCTGCTACCAATGTTAATAATCCTGGACACTACTGCACTCACCGCGCGCTGGGGACTGACTGCCTCTTCCCTCTTGTGACTCCACGTGGTCAACTTGTCACGTGATCACCAGTGATGACATCATGAGACGTCTGATGATATGGCGGTCTCCCATTGGTTCCCGCCGCGGCGGGCGCGCATAAACATAGGAACGTGCTAACACACTCGCTATATTAACAATTGCTACTTCACGCGTCGACTCATTGCACTTCCAGGCTTTCTATCTGATTGATACACAATAATAACAGGAAAATATGACTGCCTAGGTATAGATAACTTCTATACATACGTTATTGACTATATAATATCATAGAGTAGCATTTACCTCGCCTCCTCAACTATAACCTCCTTGGTTATTTGGTTATATACAATGTTTTACAGAATCAGGCTTCTATACAATATACATATAGAAGAAAATCGTTCTTAATATTATACTTGTGTTTTTTAGTGCAGTGGAATAAGCCCATATTTTTCTTTCAAGTTGACCAACTTTTCACCAAATTGTGAGTTAAAACTGCCGGCGACCACTGGCATTTCGGAGTTGCAGTTCTCTCTAATTTCGCTACTCGTTTTTTTTTCGGGCGACGACGACGGCGGGAGGACACTCATAACATAAAGACTAGCTGGCGATCTTAGTGTAGGTCACCACTCGGGTGATATTTTTGTAATTTGTTCATTTATAGCCCTAATATGACACAGATGAAGACACAAAATGACACAGACTCTCCAGATAGCCCCTTCTAACTTTCCTGAAATCATGGATGTAGAAATGTAAGTATTAACGCCACCACACGTCAGTACATCGAAAAAAACGTTATCCTGGCGACTTTAGTGTTATCTACAGTAGTAGATTCGTACACCAAAAATTTGTTTCGTAGTCTATATGAAACCATAGTCGTTTCGTACACTCAGGTCAGAGTTGAATTTGACTAAGTTAGAGTTACGAAATGACACCAGGTATGTACGAAAAAGCTCAAAATCAGTGTACGAAACAACTAACAAAACCTGCGTACGAAACAACTTGTGTACGAAACTGCCTGTAACCATTTTTTTTTGGTATTATATTACTCTAGGACCAGAATTCCTGATAAAATTTTTGTTATTGGGCGACCACCGATATTGAGGCCGTATACAACGTTTTTATCGCTGTACAGACGTGTGGTGGCGTTAGTACTTACATTTCTACATCTATGATTTCAGGAAAGTTAGAAGGGGCTATCTGGAGAGTCTGTGTCATTTTGTGTCTTCATCTGTGTCATAGTAGGGCTATAAATGAACACATTACAAAAATATCACCAGAGTGGCGTTTTCCTGCATAGTTCTCATGTGTTTTGGATGAATCTGGCACTCGTCTTTGTACGAACTGACTGTTGGTAGTGGTGGTAGTACTGAAGTAGTAGTAGTAGTAGTAGTAGTAGTAGTAGTAGTAGTAGTAGTAGTAATAGTAATAATAATAGTACTTTATAGAATGGTTCTATGAGAGAGGTGTCTAGATAGGATGAAAATCTTATCTTATCTTATCTATGAAAAGGAGAGAGAGAGATGACGAGAGAGAGAGAGAGAGAGAGAGAGAGAGAGAGAGAGAGAGAGAGAGAGAGACACAGAAGTGCCATAAGTAACAGAAAGTGGAGAGAGATTTTTTTTTATTTTTTTTTATTTTTTATTTAAACAACTGACATCATGGTTGACATGGGGCTACAGATAGCAGAGGTTGGTGAAGGCAATGAGTGGCAGAAGCTAGAGATGTCCCCTGTCCCGGGGACATCTATCCGAAAGCTATGCCTTATAGGATAATAACTAAATATATAATGTATATAATGTTACAGGCTGAGGGTCACTGTCTGTCACAGGCACTTGTCAGGCGCACTATTGACATGTACACTGTATGTCACTGTCAATGTGTGTCACTATGTGTGTGTCACTGTGTGTCACTACTGACTTGACACTGTTGTCACGCCTTACGGTCACTAAGGCGGATGTAAGCGGTACCATCTGTGGGCCGCCACCTTCACCTGCTGGGTGTTCATGGCCACGACATCCACCTCAACCGTGAAGGCGTTCCACAGTGTCGCCGTGGCCCAAGTAAAGGCTCGCTGGCCCATCACGGTGTGGGTCCTCGGGGTCTCGAGGAGGAGATCACCTGACACTACCGTCCTCGTAGCGCGCTCTGACCTCCACGGGACCCGAAGTCCTGCAAGGTGGGAAGGGTGTTGCACCTGGGCCTTGTGCAACACTGTGAGGGCACCGACTCTCCTCCGGTCCCCCAGGCTGTCAAGCTGGGAGCGGGGGTCATGCCGCCTCTGCTCCTGCTGTAGTCGTTGTTGTTGTTGGAGCTGCAGCTGATGTTGTTGTTGTCGTCGCTGCTGCTGCCGCCACTGTTGCCTCGGGCAACGTTCCATGTGATATTGGTCATCGGTGGGTGTATGAGGCGCTCAGCACGTCTCTGCACTTTGTCCAGCAGTGACAGGTGGCACTGGGCACTACTCATCCAGGTGAGAGTACTGTACTCCATGACGGGCCTCACTTGGGCCTTGTACAGCCGCATGAGGCCATCAGCGTCGAGCAGGTGCCTTACTCGGCGCAGGAGAGTCACCCTCAGTGAGGCTCGACGCGCCACTGTCTCCAGGTGGCGGTCAAAGCTGAGCCTGGAGTCAACCTCCACCCCCAGGATGTTGATGGAGTCCTTGATGGCAAGGGTATCGTCCCCAAAATTCAGCTTTCCCTCGAGTAGCCTGGGGTCCTCCCTCGAACGTGATATAACCATGGCCTGGGTCTTCTCGGCAGCAAACTGGACTTGCCACCGTCTTCCCCAGGCCGTGATGTCAGATTTATGACATTATTTGTTTATTAGTATTTCTTTTTACATTGATTATATATTTTTTTCTCTTCTTGATTATTTTCATATATTTTCTTTGTTATTGGTTCTTCCTTTTTATTGTATTTTCTTCCTTCCTTCCTTCCTTCCTTCTATCTTTTCTATATTTCTTTTGCTCCAGCAAAAAATCTGTTGCCGGACGGGCAAGCATCTTCTCAGGATGATTGAACAGCAAGCACATTTTTTTCTCTTGCAAGATAAATTTCTCTTGCTCCCCCGCAGAAAACGCCTTTATTCATATACTCTGCAGGGCTATAGCCTTGCCTAACAAGCTATTAAAAAAACTTGTTTTTCCTTAACAGGAACTAGCACGTGTAGGTCTCATGGCCTCTTGTAGCTTCCTTATTTTCTTATGTTCTTATGTTCTTACTCATGGCAACTCAGAAGCGTCATCTGAGTAGCTCTGGACCGGTCCCGCCACTCATAGCATTTTGGCCACTTGAGAGTATCTTGTAGTGTTCTTTCTTCTAGACACGGGTTATGCCAAACACAGGTTCCTTAACAGGTTTATTGCAAACAGAATTGTAGGAGTGTACAGCGGTCGTCGTGGTGTACACTGAACCAAACAGAGGGCCGCGTGAGTTTGCTCGTCTGTGTAGGTCACCGACTCGACTAGTAAGATCTGCCGTGAGTGGCTTGGCAACCCTATTTATAGTATGAGACACTTGATCTCTAATCTCTAGGAAAATACCCGAAGACCCCAGAGGCACAAGGAAATGGGAGGAGAGTGTTGGCGTAGATCAAACGACTATGGGAGGCGAGAACGACGTGAATACGTTAAGAGAGAGAGGCGTGACCTGGAAGGTGATTAGTCAGGTGTCGCTACAATCTCATCATAAACATTCTTTGCTACTCAGAGCAACTCAAAGTGCTCAGAGTGGCTAAGAGTAGCAAAGATTCTTTATAAAAACCACCCCTGATCTAAAACAAACTACACAGACGCTTTTGCACTCAGGTGTTTTTCCCTATTCAACGGAATGGTTTTCAGGGGAAATATTTTTTCTATTAATTATATTAGTTATTTTTTAAAGTGAAATGTGATGTCCGTGGCAATGAGCCCTTATGGACAGGTGGGCTGGAGGGAAAGCGGGTCACTTTCTGTTCCCAGGGCAGGGTTTTGACTCTGCCCCTCCCCCCCCCCCCCCTCTCTCTCTTTCTTTATGTGTATGTATTGTTTTAATGGAAAGTATTTACTGTATGTTTTGTTTTTACTTATGCCGTATGTACAACTTCCTGGGGCAAATTTTCAATTGAATAGAAGAATATTCATGTTTCATATTCTGTCCTTACCTGTTTATTGAGAGAGAGAGAGAGAGAGCCCGTCCCTCTCTCTCACTCCCCCATTATCTGCCCCATTACCCATTATTGGTTGTGCCTGATGTGCAAGGCTTAGCTACACTTGCCTGCATTGAAGGTCACTAGCCACTCACCACTCCACTCCTCCACCATGTAGAGTGGTGGCGTGAGGCTCCTGTGCTGGCCTTACTCCATGGCTGCAAACACTGGCTAGGTGTTAGCTGGAGGGTGAAGCAGGAAGCACCCTTCAAGGAAGCACTTGCCTGCTTGTGTGCTGACGGCCACCAATGTTACAGGTGCTGAGGTGAAGAGTCCAGGTCGGCGCCCACGCCAGGACTCCTCCCGGCTTCCCTTGTATTAGGGACTGCTTGGTTCATCCCCGGGGCCTCCACCGGGGCTCCTGCAGGACCAGCTGACGCCTCCCACCACAGGGGTGCTGGCAGAAGTAGTGCTGCAATGGAGGGCAGGAGGACCTACACTTGTGATGACTGTGGCAAGGTGTGCTCCAGCAAGGCTGGCATTAATGCACACATCCTCACCCATATACGCAAGACAGGGCTGAGGTGTGACCACTGTGGCAAAGTGTTCACTCATAAAGGTTCTCTTAGGAGCCACATGCTCACCCACACTGGTGCGAGAAACTTTGAGTGCCAGGAGTGTAGGAAAACATTTACCCAGAAGGGCACTCTTAACACACACATGCTCACCCACACTGGTGAGAGAAACTTTGAGTGTCAGGAGTGTAGGAAAACATTTACCCAGAAGGGCAGTCTTAACAAACACATGCTCACCCACACTGGTGAGAGAAACTTTGAGTGTCAGGAGTGTAGGAAAACATTTGCCCACAAGAGCACTCTTAACACACACATGCTCACCCACACTGGTGAGAGAAACCTTGAGTGTCAGGAGTGTAGGAAAAAATTTACCCAGAAGAGCGATCTTAATATACACATGGTCACCCACACTGGTGAGAGAAACTTTGAGTGTCAGGAGTGTAGGAAAACATTTACCCCCAAAGGGGCCATCTGAACAGACACATGCTCACCCACCACTGGTGAGAAAAAACTTTGAGTGTCGGGAGTGTAGGAAAACATTTACCCAGAAGGGCAGTCCTTAACACACACATGGTCAACCCACACTGGTGAGAGAAACTTTGGTGTCAGGAGTGTAGGAAAACATTTGCCCGCAAAAAGCCATCTTAACACACACATGCTCACCCACCCCTGGTGAGAGAAATTTTTGAGTGTCAGGAGTGTAGGAAAACATTTGCCCGCAAGAGCATCTTACACAAAACATGCTCACCCACACTGGTTAGAGGAAGTCCAAGTGTGATATTTGCGGCAAGTGTTTTCCTAGCAAGAGTCGGTTTCCCAAGCATATCCAGACACACCTCCATATCCCACGAGAGAGAGAGAGGGGAGAGAGAGAGAGAGAGAGGGGAGAGAGAGAGAGAGAGAGGGGAGAGAGAGAGAGGGGAGAGAGAGAGGGGAGAGAGAGAGAGAGAGAGAGAAGAGGGAAAAAGGAGAGAGAGAGAGGAGAGAGAGAGAGAGAAAAGGAGAGGAGAGAGAGGAGAGAGGAGAGAGAGAGAGAGAGAGAGAGAGAGAGAGAAGGGGAGAGAGAGAGAGGAAGAGAGAGAGGAGAAAAGAGAGAGAGAGAGAGGGGAGAGAGAGAGAGAGAGAGAGAGAGAGAGAGAGAGAGGGGAGAGAGGGGAGAGAGAGAGAGAGGGGAGAGAGAGAGAGAGAGAGAGAGAGAGAGAGAGAGAGAGAGAGAGAGAGAGAGAGAGAGAGAGAGAGAGGGGAGAAGAGAGAGAGAGAGAGAGAGAGAGAGAGAGAGAGAGAGAGAGAGAGAGAGAGAGAGAGAGAGAGAGGGGAGAGAGAGAGAGAGAGAGAGAGAGAGAGAGAGAGAGAGGGGAGAGAGGAAAAGAGAGAGAGAGAGAGAGAGAGGGAGAGAGAGAGAGAGAGAGAGAGAGGAGGAGAGAGAGAGAGAGAGAGAGAGGATAATGGGTTCAACATGCATTGTCAATGAACAGACGTAAAGAGAAATACAATATTATTTTTATAAATTATTATTATTATTATTACCCCTTCCTCCTCCTTCCTCCTCCTCTTCTTGGCACTCCTCCTCCTCTTCTTCATTTGGCACTTCCTCCTCTTCTTCTATCTCCAGAAAGTAATATTAGTAATGAAAGAATTAAAAAAACTTTTTTTCTCATTAGTATGATTATTATTGGTTTATATATTTTTGCCACTACAAGTTTGTTGATATTGTTTTATGCTTTCAATGATAAAAAGTCAAGAAAGTAAGAGAGAGAGAGACAATAATTCAGCAGATTTAAAAAAAACCACATAAGCAAGTATGTACCCGCTTATACCCGTTTGCGGTTTTCCCTCCTCGCCGTAGTGTCCTTTACTCGCGTTACCTCTCGTTCCACGTGTGACCTGCCTACCTGCCTACTTCAAGAAGCCTTACCCTACCCTACTTTACCTATCCTACCTTACCCTAACCCATATGAAGCAAGAAACCGTTCCCCCTCAAATTTCAGCTGCCCCTTCTACTTCTTCGGATATAACGGAGTATCGCATATATCGGATAAAACCCTCACCCCCAAATTGTCCGTTATAGCCAGGTTTATAGTGTATTGCATGGAAACGAGACCCTGGTAGTAAAATTAAGCTGAAAAAAAGTAAATACATAAAAATTTACAGACCAACTATATGTCACTGGTTGAGAATCCCCGGCCAGAAAAACAATGAAGGGGCTTCCCATAAAAAAGTAGGAGTGGTTTAAAATAACATTTTGGGCAGCTTTGTGGAGACGAAGATTCCCAGAGCCTGATGCAGAAAGGCAACAACATGCTACTATAGGCAATAAAATGTTTTTAAAAGGCCTATATAAAGGCTTATAATGCACTGTTACTATAGAAACACGTCGCTCAGTCCATGAACCTTCACCTGTGTGGGAAGTCTGGGAGCACCAATATCACCTGTAACAACAACTACAACACATAATGATGCCAATAATAAAAAGTGGCCCATCATTATAGAAGGAATTTAAAAATGAAGAAGAAGAGTACAGTATATTGCATTGAATGAATAACTGTACATGCATTCACCCCATGGTCTTGTCCACGCGCAGCTGGCTCGCGATCGCTTAGTTTCACCCTCTCAGTGCGAGCTTGGAGCTCATTAAATTTCCGATCTTTGGGCAATGCCCGGGACCTCACATTCCACACACCCCCATCCCCTTGCTCCAAGGGGGGCAGTAATCGCCCGAATTTGTCAAGTGAAAAAAACCCCGGAGCGCGAAGATTCGAACCCCTACCCACAGAGTGAGAGACCAGAACGTTATCAAAAACCCGACCATCACGCAGTGTGTGGGGTGGGGTGTAATGGGTTTTAAACATTACGTGTGTGTGTGTGTGTTAATCATACTTTGAATGAATACGTGTGTGTGTAATGCTTTTAATGAATACATGTGTGTGTATGTGTGTGTGTGTATAATACTTTGAATGAATACGTGTGTGGGGTTTTTGTGTGTAATGCTTTGAATGAATAAAGTGTGTGTGTGTGTGTGTGTGTGTATAATACTTTGAATGAATACGTGTGTGTGTAATGCTTTGAATGAATACGTGTGTGTGTAATGCTTTGAATGAATACGTGTGTGTGTAATGCTTTGAATGAATAAAGTGTGTGTGTATAATACTTTGAATGAAAACGTGTGGTGTGTGTGTGTGTGTGTGTGTAATGCTTTGAATGAATTCGTGTGTGTATAATACTTTGAATGAAAACGTGTGTGTGTTTTAATACTTTGAATGAATACGTGTGTGTGTGTGTGTAATGCTTTGAATGAATACATGTGTGTGTGGGGTGTGTAATGCTTTGAATGAATACATGTGTGTGTTGTGTGTGTGTAATGCTTTGAATGAATACATGTGTGTGTGTGTGTGTGGTAATGCTTTGAATGATACATGTGTGTGTTTTGTGTAATGCTTTGAATGAATACATGTGTGTGTGTGTGTGGTGTAAAGCTTTGAATGAATACATGTGTGTGTGTGTGTGTGTGTAATGGCTTTGAAAAGAATAACATGTGTGTGTGTTTTGTAATGCTTTGAATGAATACATGTGTGTGTTGTGTGTGTGTAATGCTTTGAATGAATACATGTGTGTGGTGTGTGTGTGTAATGCTTTGAAAAAGAATACATGTGTGTGTGTGTGTGTGGTGTGGTGTGTAATACTTTGAATGAATACATTTTGTGTGTGTGTGTGTTTTTGTGTGTGTAATGCTTTGAATGAATACATGTGTGTGTGTGTAATGCTTTGAATGAATACTGTGTGTGTGTGTATCTTTTTAATGAATACATGTGTGTTTTGTGTGTTTTGTGTTTGATGCTTTGAATGAATACGTGTGTGTGTAATGCTTTGAATGAATACGTGTGTGTTTACGTGTGTGTGTGTGTGTGTGTATATACTTTTTAAAAGAAAACGTGTGTGTGTAATTTCTTTGAATGAATACATGTGGTTTTGTACGTGTGGGGTGTGTGTGTGTTGTGTGGAAAAGGAAAGCTGGAAAAGCGTACTGTAGATATAAAAAAAAAATAGGGAAGAACAGGTTCACAAATAGGGTGGTAAATGATTGGAATGGACTCAGTTTCTTAGGTAATTAGTGCGGAGTCATTAGGGAGTTTTAAAAGGAGGCCCGGACAGTGTTATGGATGGGGATGAAAGGTAAAGTAGGTAGTGTTAAGTAACAGGAACTACCACGTGGTAGGTTCTCCCAGCCTCCTGTAGCTTTCTTATTTTCTTATGTTCTTATACGTGTGTGTGTGTGTGTGTGTGTGTGTGTGTGTAATGAAAGGAAAGGGAAAGGGTTACCCATATAAACTGCTTTAAACACCGCATTTACCTTTCGGTGAACTTGGTGGTGGTGATGCTGATGGTGATGTACACACACACACACACACACACACACACACAACACACACACACACACAAAACACCTCCACCCCATAAAAAGATACCTGCTCGACTCAACACCACGTACACACACACGCACATACACATTTAACGCTATTAAGGAGAACAGTTTATTTTACCCCATGAGGCCCAGAACGTTATTTCCATTGTAATTTGACTACCATTAGACGATTTTTAGTGACTATAAGCAAATATTTTAATAGCTATGACCTGTTTAGTATCCTTGGGCCACTAACTAATTTGGTATATTCAGTGACTTCTTAATTTTATGGCTAACAGACATTTTTTTTATAGCAGAGGAAAGATCTGGGCGTGAAGGGGTTAAAGAAATATTTACCTTTTATATATCGCTATTTCTCCCCCGCTCCTATAGGCAGCTGTGTATGTGCGTGCGTGTGTCCGTGAAGTTACAGTCTGTGGACGATGTGTTGTGGAGAGTGTGGGGGGGCGTGGTGGTGGCCGGTGGGCGTGGCCGGGGCATTTTATTATTTTTGTTATTTGCAATTTATTTTTTCTCATCCACTAAGGCTCATTTTTTCTCGCTTAATTTCACATATTTTCTCATTCACTTTCACTTATTTTCTCACTTTCTCTAACTTTCTTTCTTTTCAATTTTTTCTTTTCCCCCACAATTTTCACTCATTTTCTTTCTTTTTTTTTTACTCACATCCCTTTTTTTTTATATCGAAGAAATGAAAAAAATTATCAAAATTATCAATTATTTTATTAATTATTATTAGATTATTATTTTTATTATTTTTATTATTATTATTATTATTATTATTATATTAAATTATTAATTATCATTTGTCTTTATTTTGTCTCGTCTTGTCTATTTATTTTTCTTTCACTGTATTTTTAAAATTATTATTTTATATCTTTTTTTATTTTACTTATTTTTTGTATTCTTTATTATATTCTTCTGTGTAAAAAATATTTCTTTCTTTCTTTCTTTCTTACTTAGGTGACGTCACTGTTAATGTCCTTATATTGTATTACCCGGCGTTAGACCAGTAGTTAGAGTTATACTTTAGTTACTAATAGCTGTAGTTGTACCGCTATTTTCAAACACTTATTTTTTTACTCATCTGGAAAAGCAAAGAAAAGATATTATAATTTATCTTCATTTATCGATCACAACAACAACAACAAAATATTAATATATAAATAAGCATGAATATAATGTGATGAAAATACAACAACAGTCACTAGTGAGCTTAGAAATATAATTAATAGTAATATATACACAGCGGCCAAAGCAATTTTTCGGGGACCATCAAAAAACACAGCGCTTCCATACGGGAATTCAGAAAATGTACTCTATGGCAGCCTACTGACTTTTCCCAGAGACTTCTATTTACATATGGCAAGCTTGTTTTTAAGGCACGGGCAGTCCATCAAGACCCCCTGAGGAAAAGTTCAGATGCCACTTGTCAATTATAAACGAAGCATTTAAAAAAGTATCGCCTTCCTTCCCGCGAGTAATTTGAACAGACGCGCATTGGTATAATTATCATTATTTGCATAATGAGTGGCAAGTAGCTTGGAGTTCATTATTACCGATCTTTGGGCAATGCTGGGACCTCACATTCCACACACCCCCATCCCCTTGCTCAAGGGGGGCAGTAATCGCCCGAATTTGTCAAGTGAAAAATCCCCGGGAGCGCGAGGATTCGAACCGCCTACCCACAGAGTGAGAGACCAGAACGTTATCAACCTGACCATCACGCAGTGTGTGTGTGTGTGTAATGGTTTGAATCATTACGTGTGTGTGTGTGTGTGTATAATACTTTGAATGAATACGTGTGTGTGTAATGCTTTGAATGAATACATGTGTGTGTATGTGTGTGTGTGTATAATACTTTGAATGAATACGTGTGTGTGTGTGTGTGTAATGCTTTGAATGAATACGTGTGTGTGTGTGTGTGTGTGTGTATAATACTTTGAATGAATACGTGTGTGTGTAATGCTTTGAATGAATACGTGTGTGTGTAATGCTTTGAATGAATACGTGTGTGTGTAATGCTTTGAATGAATACGTGTGTGTGTAATGCTTTGAATGAATACGTGTGTGTGTAATGCTTTGAATGAATACGTGTGTGTGTAATGCTTTGAATGAATACGTGTGTGTGTATAATACTTTGAATGAATACGTGTGTGTGTGGTGTGTGTGTGTGTGTGTAATGCTTTGAATGAATACGTGTGTGTATAATACTTTGAATGAATACGTGTGTGTGTATAAACTTTGAATGAATAACGTGTGTGTGTGTGTGTAATGCTTTGAATGAATACATGTGTGTGTGTGTAATGCTTTGAATGAATACATGTGTGTGTGTGTGTGTGTGTAATGCTTTGAATGAATACATGTGTGTGTGTGTGTGTGTGTAATGCTTTGAATGAATACATGTGTGTGTGTGTGTAATGCTTTGAATGAATACATGTGTGTGTGTGTGTGTGTAATGCTTTGAATGAATACATGTGTGTGTGTGTGTGTGTGTAATGCTTTGAATGAATACATGTGTGTGTGTGTGTGTGTGTAATGCTTTGAATGAATACATGTGTGTGTGTGTGTGTGTGTAATGCTTTGAATGAATACATGTGTGTGTGTGTGTGTAATGCTTTGAATGAATACGTGTGTGTGTGTGTGTGTGTGTAATGCTTTGAATGAATACATGTGTGTGTGTGTGTGTGTGTGTGTGTGTGTGTAATGCTTTGAATGAATACATTGTGTGTGTGTGTGTGTGTGTGTAATGCTTTGAATGAATACATGTGTGTGTGTGTAATGCTTTGAATGAATACATGTGTGTGTGTGTGTGTGTGTTTGATGCTTTGAATGAATACGTGTGTGTGTAATGCTTTGAATGAATACGTGTGTGTTGTACGTGTGTGTGTGTGTGTGTGTATAATACTTTGAATGAATACGTGTGTGTGTAATGCTTTGAATGAATACATGTGTGTGTACGTGTGTGTGTGTGTGTGTGTGTGGAAAAGGAAAGCTGGAAAAGCGTACTGTAGATATAAAAAAGAAATAGGGAAGAACAGGTTCACAAATAGGGTGGTAAATGATTGGAATGGACTCAGTTTCTTAGGTAGTTAGTGCGGAGTCATTAGGGAGTTTTAAAAGGAGGCTGGACAGTGTTATGGATGGGGATGAAAGGTAGATGTAGGTAGTGTTAAGTAACAGGAACTACCACGTGTAGGTCTCCCAGCCTCCTGTAGCTTTCTTATTTTCTTATGTTCTTATACGTGTGTGTGTGTGTGTGTGTGTGTGTGTAATGAAAGGAAAGGAAGGATTACCCATATAAACTGCTTTTTAACACGCATTTACCTTTCGGTGAACTTGGTGGTGGTGATGCTGATGGTGATGTACACACACACACACACACACACACACACACACACACACACACACACACACACACACACACACACACACACACACACACACACACACAAACACACTCCACCCCATAAAAAGATACCTGCTCGACTCAACACCACGTACACACACACGCACATACACATTCTACGCTATTAAGGAGAACAGTTTATTTTAACCCCATGAGGCCCAGAACGTTATTTCCATTGTAATTTGACTACCATTAGACGATTTTTAGTGACTATAAGCAATATTTTAATAGCTATGACCTGTTTAGTATCCTTGTCCACTAACTAATTTGGTATATTCAGTGACTTCTTAATTTTATGGCTAACAGACATTTTTTTATAGCAGAGGAAAGATCTGGGCGTGAAGGGGTTAATGACTATTTACTTATATATATCGCTATTTCTCCCCCGCTCCTATAGGCAGCTGTGTATGTGCGTGCGTGTGTCCGTGAAGTTACAGGTCTGTGGACGATGTGTTGTGGAGAGTGTGTGGGCGTGGTGGTGGCCGGTGGGCGTGGCCGCATTTTATTTATTTAGTTATTTGCATTTTTTTTTTTCTCATCCACTAAGGCTCATTTTGTTCTCGCTAATTTCACATATTTTCTCATTCACTTTCACTTATTTTCTCACTTTCTCTAACTTTCTTTAAATTTTCTCACAATTTTCACTCATTTTCTTTCTTTTTTCACTCACTATCTTTTTTTTCATATCGAAGAAATGAAAGAAATTATCAAGATTATCAATTATTTTATTAATTATTATTAGATTATTATTTTTATTATTATTATTATTATTATTATTATTATTCTATTAAATTATTAATTATCATTTGTCTTTATTTTGTCTCGTCTTGTCTATTTATTTTTCTTTCACTGTATTTTTAACATTATTATTTTATATCTTTTTATTTTACATTATTTTTGTATTCTTTATTATATTCTTCTGTGTAAGATATTTCTTTCTTTCTTTCTTTCTTACTTCAGGTGACGTCACTGTTAATGTCCTTATATTGTATTACAGGCGTTAGACCAGTAGTTAGAGTTATACTTTAGTTACTAATTAGCTGTAGTTGTACCGCTATTTTCAAACACTTATTTTTTTACTCATCTGGAAAAGCAAAGAAAAGATATTATTATAATTTATCTTCATTTATCGATCACAACAACAACAACAAAATATTAATATATGAATAAGCATGAATATAATGTGATGAAAATACAACAACAGTCACTAGTGAGCTTAGAAGTATAATTAATAGTAATATATACACAGCGCGCCAAAGCATTGTTCGCGACATCATAACACAGCGCTTCCATACGGGAATTCAGAAAATGTACTCTATGGCAGCCTACTGACTTCCGAGAGACTTCATATCTTACATATGGCAGCTTGTTTAAGGCACGGGCAGTCCATCAAGACCGCTGAGGAATGTTCAGATGCCACTTGTCAATTATAAACGAAGCATTTAAAAAAGTATCGCCTTCCTTCCCGCGAGTAATTTGAACAGACGCGCATTGGTATAATTATCATTATTTGCATAATGAGTGGCAAGAAAGACCTAACTAAGGACCAAATTAAAGTTATTGTATCTCTACACAAGGCAGAGAGGCCAGTGGAAGAAATATCAAGGATTGTGGATGTTACGAGGAGATGTGTGCATAAATGGGTGGAGAGTTTCGGGGTGGCACGTCGGGGTGGCGACAGCCGCGACACCAGAACATTATAAGTGGCCAGGGCGAGGATGTAAAACCTCAGCAAGCACCCTAAATGTCATGAAACGTCAAGTGGATGCCCATCCTCAATTAAGAGCAAGAAAAATATTGCGATATGACTTTTACATCCTCGCCCTGGCCACTTATAATGTTTTGGTGTCGCGGCTGTCGCCACCCCGCCGTGCCACCCCGAAACTCTCCACCCATTTATGCACACATCTCGTAACATCCACAATCCTTGATATTTCTTCCACTGGCCTCTCTGCCTTGTGTAGAGATACAATAACTTTAATTTGCTCCTTTGTTAGGTCTTTCTTGCCACTCATTATGCAAATAATGATAATTATACCAATGCGCGTCTGTTCAAATTACTCGCGGGAAGGAAGGCAATACTTTTTTAATGCATGTCGTTATAATTGACATGTGGCATCTGAACATTCCTCAACGGTCTTGATAGACTGCCCGTGCCTTAAACAAGCTGCCATATGTAAGATATCTCTCTCGGAAGTCAGTAGGCTGCCATAGAGTACATTTTCTGAATTCCCGTATGGAAGCGCTGTGTTATGATGTCGCGAACAATGCTTTGGCGTGCTGTGTATAGACAGGAGAGAGTGACAGAACAGACAGACAGAGAGACAGAGAGGAGAGAGACAGACAGACAGACAGAGAGAGAGAGACAGACATAGAGAGAAACAGACAGACAGACAGACAGAGAGAGAAACAGACAGACAGAGAGAGAGAGACAGACATAGAGACAGAGAGAGAGAGACAGACAGACAGACAGACAGACAGGGAGAGAGACAGACAGACAGAGAGAGAGAGAGAGACAGACAGACAGAGAGAGAGAGAGAGAGACAGACAGAGAGAGACACACAGACAGACAGATAGAGAGAGAGAGACAGACAGACAGAGAGAGAAGAGACAGACAGACAGAGAGAGACAGACAGACAGACAGACAGAGAGAGAGACAGACAGGGAGAGACAGACAAACAGACAGAGAGAGAGAGAGAGACAAGACAGGGAGAGCCAGACAGACAGACAGAGAGAGAGAGAGACAGACAGACACAGAGAGAGACAGACAGACACACAGAGAGAGAGACAGACAGACAGAGAGAGCGAGAGAGACAGACAGACAGACAGACACAGAGAGAGACAGACAGACAGACAGAGAGAGACAGACAGACAGACAGAGAGAGAGAGACCGACAGATAGACAGACAGAGAGAGAGACCGACAGACAGACAGAGAGAGACGGACAGACAGACAGAGAAAGAAAGTCGCAACTCGTGCTCGTGCTCGCGCCTTCCCACAGCCACCAAGGGACGTCGGTAGGGAACGTCACCTTAGGGAGGAAAATAGAGGAAATGATGGATGAAGAAATTAGAATGGATGAGATTGAAGGGTATGTAAGAAAACTGAAAAATGGAAAGGCCCCTGAAATGGACGGTATCCCGAATGAATTGTATAGAGAGGGAGGTGAGGGAGTAATTGAGGGAATGCATGAGTTGTTTGGACATATATGGAGAGAGGAAAGGGTGCCTGGTGCCTGGAATGACAGTAGAGTGACCCTCATACATAAGGGAGGACACAAGAGTAGGAAGGAGATTAAAAATTACAGGCCAATAGCGGTATGTGACACGGTATGTAAGATTTTCTGTGGTGTACTGAATGAAAGACTAGGTGAAGTTGTGGAAAGAAATAAAGTGATGGGTGAAGAGCAGAATGGATTCAGAGAAGACAGGAGAGGTGAGGACAATATGTTTGTAGTGAATGAAGTGATTGAGAGAACAAGGAAGGAGGGAAGAAAGAAATATCTAGCCTTTCTAGATATTGAGAAAGCGTATGACAGAGTGGATAGGAGAATGTTATGTAAGGTATTAGAGACGATTGGCATGAGTGAGAAGGTTGTTAAAATAATAAGCAGTATGTATGAGAACACACAGGCCAAGTTCAGTATGGGTGACCTCGAGACTGGATGGGTGAATAGTAAGAGAGGAGTAAGACAGGGCTGTGTCCTTTCTCCTCTACTTTTTGGATTATATGTTGAGGAAATGGCAGTGAGAGTGAAGCGTACAGGTCTGGGTGTGAAAATTGGAGATGAAGTGTTGAGTGTAGTACTGATGTATGCAGATGATGTGGTGATCCTTAGTGAAAACCACAATGAGCTACAAGAGATGCTGAATGCTGTGACTGAGTATGGAAGGGACTTCAACGTTAGGCTCAGTAATTGGAGAAAAGTCAAGTGTTGGTGGTGAATGGGGATGACTCTGATGATGACAAGATTTGGATGGTGGGTGGGAATGAAATAAAGAGAACGAAAGAGTACAAGTATCTGGGTATTTGGTTGGATGATAAAGGCTATGAGAAAACTAAACATGAGAGGATAGCTAGAGCCAACCAGTGGGTTGGAAGGCTAGGCAGTGTGGCAAGATGTCGGGCCAACAAGTATGAAGTGGTGAGAGGACTATGGAAGGGTGTGGCAGTCCCTAGCATTATGTATGGCCTGGAAACAATGGTGTGGTCTAGGAAGGAGTTGGACAGATTGGAAGTAACACAGAACAAAGCAGGCAGAATAGCATTAGGAGCCAATAGGTATGTGGCAGTGGAAGCGATTAGAGGAGACATGGGATGGAGCATGTTCAGAGAGAGGATAGCAAAGGCAGGACTGAGGTACAGAGCTAGACTGCAACGAATGGATGACAACAAATGGGCAAGCAAGGTTTGGGACTGGAATATGTATGGGAAGTGGATGAAAGACTCAGTAAAAGTGGAAAGATGGACAGGTGAACTGGGAATGTTTGTGACAGGAGTGATGAGACATGGGAGTATGGCTGTATGCAAAAAGGAAATAAATAGGAGAGTGGAAGAAAAAGGGAAAGAAGAATGGCTGAGGGGAATGAGTGAGAAATCAACACTGGAATGGTACAGGAGAAAGGACCAGCCACGGTATGAAAGGTTCTATGATGGTGGCTATGGAGGGGATTTACTCTTCAGAGCCAGGACAAAGTCGCTGGAGGTAAATAGTCGTATGTACAGATGGAAGAATGATGGCAGCAAGGTGTGTGTGATGTGTGTGACAGGAGTGGATGAAACCGTGGAGCACTTGATGCTGGAATGTGAACGGTATGAGTATGCTAGAACAAAGATGTTGGAGGTAGTGGTAGGAGAGGTCGGAGTGGAAGAATGGCGAGAGATGAGAGACAGGAGAGTGGAGATGGAGTACCTGCTGGGTTGTGTGCTGAGTGGAGGAGTGACAGTCGTGTGATTGAGAGTGTAAAAGAATTCTTGGAAAACTCTTGGAGAGCACGTAGGAGAGAGCATGAGAGGCAGGGGGCCCCTCAGTGATGGGGGACCCCGTATGAATGTGATGCAGAGAGAGGAAGGAGGGGAAAAAGAAATCCCTAGTTTTGCTTCTCTCTCAACAGATTACGTGTGTGGGAGAACGCCGGACCAAAGGCTTTACTGACAGCATCCGCTGGGTGACTCCCAAATGAAGATCTAGATCAAGATCACCAAGATGGCCGACCCACAACAAATGGGCGACAAATCGGGCCAACTGCACAGGATCTAACCTGCTAACCCATCTGCATACTGCACCTTCGGGGCACTAGAGGCTGTGGCACTCACCACAGCCTGCACGGCCCCATCAAACCCCCAACAACAACAACAACGACGTCGACAATAGTTACAATTCGGACGATGACGACGTAGTTATCATCGAAGACACCACAATACCTAACGAGTGAGTACTATCATACACTCCCACACCTTTATAGCGCGTAGTTAACCTTGTGTCACCTTTAATTAAGGGTCTATTAAGGGTTACGTAAAGACGTGTTTGTAGCTCCATATTTCAGGGTGTTTTGGTGGGGTTTCTGTGGGAATTCTCGGTTTTTTTGTGGGATTTTGGTGGTTTTGTGGGATTTTGCCGATGGGTGTGGAAGGAAATTGTCCGAATTGACTTTGACGTTATTTTTTTTTCTTTGTGTTAATTTTTTTGGTAATAATGGAGTAAAACTTTAGAACAAGGGCTCCACTCCGTATCTTCTTCTTATAGGCAACAAGCCTGGGGAACTGGCGGGAATACGGGGTTTTTGGCTGGGGGAGCACACACATTAGGGAAATATGGCCCCCCCCCCCCCAACAAAAATCCCTGAAATAGGGAAATTTCCCTCGTAAGTAGACTTTATCGGGGCCATAATATTATTTCGGTTAATATGGAGGAGAGTTTCACGTTCGTTTTCAGAGACACCAACTACTTTTTCTTGGCCTACAATAGGTGCTTGTTCTAATGGTGCTAGTTTTATTTTGCGCAAAAAAAAAAAAAAAAAAAAAAAAAATTTGTGGTTAAGGTTAGGTTAGGTTAATTTTTTTTTTCATTTTTTTTTGGTTTGCGCAAATAAAACTAGCACCATTAGAACAAGCACCTATTGTAGCCAAGAAAGTAGTTGTGTCTCGAACGAACGTGAAACCCCT
>JACEEZ010025197.1:0-12500 GCA_016584305.1 Chionoecetes opilio
CTTTCCCCACTGAAATCCCCCACGTGTCTAGCTACGCCCCTGGATATGACTGACACCTCGATCGTATCTTTACCATCTATTTTGAAGAAAATCGCGTTTCACGTGTCTCCGTCTACGCCTTTGAAATAATAACAATAATAATTACGAGCGAGCGCGAAGCGCTCGTGAGTCCTCACCTACTCGGATTTTTCCGGGATAAGCGGCTGACCCGACCCGACCGACTATCACGCTTTTCAGGAGCTTATATCTTTGGAATCCCGCCATCATTCAATCCCTACAGTTTCAGCGTAAAAAGGCAAAGGTAAATGGAGTTTAGATGACAGCAGACAAATTTACTTGCTATCGAGAGTCCTCACTGGAATCAGTGGCGTAGCTACGGGGGGGCATGGTTGAGCACGTGCCCACCCACGAGAAGCCGGTGCCCACCCAGGTGCCTACCTACTGGCCACGGCTGCCGTGTGGTGTGGGAACCGTGTTCCACTAGGTAGTACTGAGGGAGCATGCATGGAGTATTATGAATAATTTCTACTGATAACTTACCCTCGACCTCAAATACAATAAATATTTTTCCTGTGCTTGAAAGAAAGAAACATGCCTCTGAGTCTGAGTTAAATGCATATACTTTCTAGTGATCACTTATAACACCAACGAACATAACTAAATTACACCAGTTACCCTTACAAATGTTCTATAATGCCTTGTGTTGGTACGTGTCTCCCTCTTGTTCGTGTCTTATACGCGTTCTCTGGACCGACATAACAACACAAAGTCAGTGACCGATCATTCGTGGCCTTGTACGGCAGCGACCACTGCCGATGCTTTGTGTGATGAAGTTGAGCGAAACTCAGCAGCTCATGGTGTTGATACTCCAGAGTGTAGAATGTGTAGATCACCAAGGAAACGGAAACTGTCTACACAATGGAGGCGTTTTGGTTAAGGAAGAAAGTACTACATACCGCCAGAATTTTAATTTCCTAATTTCTTTTCTGGACCTCGGAGATTGTTCATATACGAGTGGTTGTTCATAAAATTCTTATGTACATATTCTTATAATTCATTTAAAGTTGGTTTCGTGCCTTATAATGAGGTAATAACATATTTTGTGAAGTTTTGTTGATGTGGCCATATACGTCAAGGGATGAATATATATCGGTTTTTACACATGTCATGTGTTTGGAACATTACAGGAACTACCACGTGTAGGCCTCGCGGCCTCTTGTAGCTTCCTTATTTTCTTATGTTCTTATGTTTAAATATTTCTTGATCTATAGTTTTATTTAAATACTCCCAGTGGTCACCACCCACCAGGATTTTGTTGTTACTGATTCTATTGGAAAACAGTCAGGGAGCACACACTCTGATTTCAGTGTTAAGGATTCAACACGAATTAACTTCTTCTATCCTATTCTAGATCATATGTTAACATAAATGGCAAGGCGCTTCAGTAATGAAGCATGTGAGCTTATGAAAGCATTACGAGCACTGAATCCACAAAGTACTGAGTTCTTATCTTTTGAGAAAATGTCTGGACTTATTCGTGCATTTCGTGCAAATGAGGAAGATCTTAACCATGAGCTACACTCTGCAAAACGCATGTTAGAATGACGCTATAAGGATGTAAGTGACAATGAAAAGCCCAAATCGCTGTTAGATTTAGTAAGAAATTCTTGGTCCATATGAAGAGGCATTTCCTGAGTTTCCTTACTCATCCCCCTGACCCATTTCTCAATTTATGATCTCCTTCCCCCAACAAATACACATCCTTCCTCTGATCTAACCCTACTGCTATAACGTTCCATTCCTTTCCCCTTCCCTCACCGTTTCACTCTTTCTCTGTGACCCTGACCCTTCATTATGCTTTGCCATAGTGCCATATGACCTCCGATGTCTAGCACATTTTCCCTTTTTAGCATTAAATCAATCAATCTACAGACTGGCCCAAATTTATGTAGTATTACCTGTGTCATCAGCTTCAGCAGAGAGAAGCTACTCTGCTCTGAAATTAATCAAAACTACACTGAGAAATACAATGGCCAATGAGAGATTAGGTAATCTTGCTGCGTTGTCAATTGAAAGCTAAAAGCCTTGATTTAGAAGTATTTGTTGATAAGTTTGCTGAGAACCACAAGAACAGAAGAATTTTGCTTAAGTGAGATATTCTCACTTTCTCAGTGGGAAAAAAAAAAATTCTTTGCCTGCTGCTTTAAAACGTCTGCCTTTTTCTTTATTTTCAGTATCAATTATGTTATTTCCATTTTGTTTAAGTGGTAATATATGTATTTAATTTTTGGTCATGACTGCTTTATTTCGTTCTCTATCAGCAACTGGATGATACCCTCCAGTACTCAACACACACTCCTGGAATAAAATTTAATAACCTTCCATAGTCCATACGACATCAGATATACTCTTGATATTGGTCAGAATGCAAAATATGAAAGGGGGGGGGTCTTGGCACTGTAAGTGAAAGTAAGTCCCCAGTCCCCATCAAACTCCCCAGCTGTATGGGCTTGTTCGGCTCATCTAGTACCCCCCCCATAGTCAGCTGTGCCCACCCAGGTACCCAATCAATGATAAATACCTAGCTACGCCACTGCGCACACACAACCGGTTATCTAAACTTCCCCACCTAACACTTCACACAAAATATCAACACATCTCGAAGTACAGTCTGACACTTCACGTCACTTCAATCCCATACCTGTCTTCCCTACTGTACACATATCTTCCCATACGCTATACCCATCCCTTGCCTTGCCTTGCCTTGCCTAAAGTTGCCTTGCCTCTCTCTATGTCACTTAAAAAAAAATTGGGTGACGAGCGGAAGGCAGAGTTGCCAATACGGAAAGCCACCACGCAGGAGGATATACAATAGGAAAATAACGAGAGAGAGAGAGGGGTTTTCCCCACCTGCAGACAGTGGCATATAAATTACCTTTCTTAAATTTGTATGCTTATACTATTTCTCTTACTGCGTCGTATGTACAGAGTGAAATTAAGAAATACTGATAATACTAATATAATAATAAGAATAAGAATAAGAGGAATAAATATAATAGTGATGTTAACGATAAAAGAAATAATGATCAGTGGAGTTATTGGACGGACTTCGATAACAGTAGTAAAAAAAAGTAAAAGTAGCGGTGACAGTAACGCAGTCCAACACTATTATTATACTTTGCAGCCAACAATACACGTGACCTTCAACGTATAATAACACATATGCGGGTTCAGACTACACGTATTTGCTACGTGCTTCTTGTCAACGTGACGTCATCGTGACGTCACCGTGACGTCACTTCCTGCTTGTGTGACCTTGAAAGACGTGCGTCTGGAGGCAAAAGATTCGGAGCCTCCAAATCTTTTGGCGGGCTGCGTGAGCGGTGGTGCCACAATTTATAGAACATTATACGTAAGTAAGTTTTGCAATATCAAAATAATGCTGTTTCCAAGGTCTGATTTCAAATATATTTATTATCAGTGATTCTGGAAGACAATATTAGTAATGGAAGACATACATGATGTGAACATATTGTGTTCCGCTGCTTGAAGGCGGAACAGCGGCACCGCTGCTTGAATGTAAGCTCCACCAACACCACTACATATACTATAAAATATATATATATATATATATATATATATATATATATATATATATATATATATATATATATATATATATATATTTTTTTTTTTTTTTTTTTTTCCTGCGTTATTTCTCGTGTTCTCTAGGTAGTTCTAACCCTCTCACGTGCCCCTCTAGTAGCTACTATATACCATCCTTCCTACAGCATCACGCTACGCCACCTACAGGCCGTGCAATAGGTAGTAATTATTAGTGACATGAAAAATAGCGCCACGACTGCGATATGTGGCAACACCTGTGGACCCCGCTATACAGAATCCACTTGTAAACTTTGTAATAGCGCTGTTGTCAGGGATTATAGCGCTATATAGGTAGGGCACGGGAGTGAAGGGGGATATAGTGAAGGGAGTAATAAGTGTGTCATGGGGTACAAAAGGGAGGAAGTAAGGAAAGCAAGGAGGTTTTATACTGCAATTTTTTCTGATAAGAGCGAGCGGGAGTGACCAGTCAGACGAGGTAACGTCATCGTGACGTCACGGTGACGTCACGATAACAAGACGCACGTAGCAAATACGTGTAGTCTGAACCAGGCCATACACACACACAATGGCTATCTCATGATACCTGTTTATGATTCATGACGTTTTCTGACACAACATTGAAAATAAACAAACAGATTTCAAGAGCACAAAGCGACAGGGAAGCAGGTAGAAGGTGAAAACGAGAGAGAGAGAGAGAGAGAGAGAGAGAGAGAGAGAGAGAGAGAGAGAGAGAGAGAGAGAGAGAGAGAGAGAGAGAGAGAAAATAATCTACACATTCCTGTAAAGTCAAAGATAGTTTTCAGTAGTCCAGCTGAAGTTCCTGACTGTAAGCAATACCTATAAGAATTCAACAACAAAGTAAAAAATAAAATAAAATAAAGTGAGAGAGAGAGGAAACCATGGTCCAATGACTCTAGTGTACTAAAGGATAATGGAAGGGAAGTCAGAGTAGGCTGGAAGGCTACGACATGTGGAAAAAAGAGATGGGTGGGAACTAAGGAAAAAACAACACCAAAAACAGAAGACGAACATAAGAAAGAACATAAGAACACAAGAAAATAAGGAAGCTACAAGAGGCCGCGAGGCCTACACGTGGTAGTTCCTGTCACCTAACACTACCTACATCCACCTGTCATCCCCATCCATGAACCTATCCAGCTCCTTTTTAAAGCTCCCTAATGCCTCCGCACTAACTACCTGTCTACTGAGACCATTCAATTCATTCACCACCCTATTTGTGAACCAGTTTTTCCCTATTTCCTTTCTAAATCTACGCTTTTCCAGCTTGAATCCGTTACTTCTTGTTCTACCCTGGTTAAAAGCCGTAAGAACTTTTCCTAGCTCTCCTTTATTAAATCCCTTTATCCACTTAAAAACTTCTATCAGATCGCCCCATACTCTGCGTCTCTCGAGTGAGTGTAATTTTAATAACTTCAATCTCCTCTCATAACTAAAGTTACGCATCCCTTGTATCATTTTGGTCATCCTTCTCTGCACTGTTTCTAACAACACTATATCCATCCTGTAATATGGAGACCAAAACTGAACAGCATGGTCTAGGTGAGGTCTGACTAGAGCCAGATAAAGCTTTAGAATAACTTCCGCACTTCTACTTTTAACACTTCCGGTAATGAATCCTAATACTCTATTAGCTCTATTTCAGACCTCAATACATTGTTTCCTAGGTCGGAGGTCTGGGCTCACCCTCACTCCAAGATCTTTTTCACCTTCTGATCTTTTCAGCGATACATTGCTTATGGTGTATCTATTACTAGGGTTTTTTCTACCAACATTCATAACGCTGCATTTATCAATATTAAATTCCATCTGCCATCTGACTGCCCACTCGTTAAGTTTATCTAAGTCTCCCTGCAATATGTTTACATCAGACTGTGATCCAATAATCCTACCTAACTTAGTATCATCAGCAAACTTGCTGATATCACTGCTAATAACACTATCCAAGTCGTTGATGTAAATCAAAAATAGTAATGGACCCAAAACAGACCCTTGTGGAACTCCACTTGTCACCAGTCCCCATTCAGATTTAGAACCATTAATTGTAACCCTTTGCTGCCTATTACTTAGCCAAGCTCTGATCCAATGAAGAACCTTCCCATCTATACCATGAGCCCTAACCTTATTTAAGAGTCGCTCGTGTGGTACTTTGTCAAATGCCTTACTAAAGTCCAGATATATTATATCATAATCCTTATTATTATCTGCCGTCTCATAAACTTTCCTATAAAAACTCAATAAATTGGTGAGACATGACCTACCCTTGGTGAATCCATGTTGTGAATCATTGATCAAACTATGTTTATCTAAGTGCTCTCTAATGTTTTTTGCAATAATAGATTCCAATAATTTACCCACCACTGATGTTAGACTTACACGGGTCGATAATTTGACTTTAGTCCTCTGTCTCCCTTCTTAAATATGGGAACAACATTTCCTTTCCTCCACAATAATGGCACATCGCCTATCTCAACCGATATCCTAAAAATGTCTACTAACGACTCACTAACAACCTCCTTGCATTCCTTTAATACCCTGGGATACACTTCATCTGGTCCTGGCGATTTAAAATTCTTCATTTTATCTATACCCTCTTCCCCCATTTCTTTAGTTATCACAATATCTTTGAGTTTCTCCTCATCGCTTCCTTTGAACATCTGTTCACTATCAGGTATCGTCTGTGTATCCTCCGTAAATATGTGTGTACTTTGTTCACCATCGCCACCTTTAGGATTGGGCCGCCAGGAAACAGTGTGTATGGGGAGTTTTCTAATAAGCTCACGCTCAAGCCTGTTTCTCAGGCTGTCACATCCTCTGCTCTGTGAGGCTGAATGATCTATCATTTACCGTAAATTCTCTGTACTTCTTTGGGACATATCAGAATTACCCTTCAATACAACAACTGAAACAGTTCTTAATAAAAAATGTAGTTTATCATTTTATTTGTCTACACTTGATGAAAATATTGGCAAAACAATTGAATACTTGAAAACTCAATCTTTAAAAATCGTCTTTTCATAAAAAAACACAAGTTCAAGCAGAATGAGGCTTCAGGAAATATCTACTTGTATGTAAGCATTCACTGAGTACCTATTTTGGGTGTATATGTCTCTCTTACGACGAACATTTAACCAAGAAGTAATTTAAGTGCTTGGCACCTCAACGAACAGTCCTCTATCGAAGACAATGCATGGTCTTGTTTACTATTTCCCCCGCCGCGAACTCTAAGCCCCTCCACCTCAATCTTTCCCTCTGAATCAATCAATCAACCCTTCCCTCTGAATACCCTATGTCCTCTGGTTTATCCTATTGTAACGAAGGAGGGTGGGGGCAACCCACCCCTCTCAAACTTCGTCACATTAACGGCTCGGGGCTATGGAGGAGACGGAAAGGACTGCAAGGAGACATTTACTGTTGTGCACGGCTTTATTACCCCAACTACTACTACCCACAGTACATAGTGACTGCACGTCTGTCACGTAACTACACGCGCCACTCCGCTCCGCCCCAACACAACACAAGTCACAGTCAAAGCACGAAATAAGGAGACGAAAGTCTTCTTTATGTGGGAAACGGTATGTGGGAGCGGATGACACGAATATTCCAGTAGAGGATAGAGAGTGTGATAAGATAAGCGGGTGATGATAGTTAGGATGACATGTAGCCTGTGGTATTGAGAAGTTAGGAGTATCAGTGATATGAGCTGCGAGGTAAGGAGCGGCGGCGCTGAGCTGTCCATCCCCGTTTCGTGTCAACAGGAAAGTGGATGATAGCAGATCCTGCCGGCGGGATGGTTTCTGTGGAGATGCTGAACGCCACACTCTGTTTTGGTTAAATGTTCGTCGTAAGAGAGACATATACACCCAAAATAGGTACTCAGTGAATGCTTACATACAAGTAGATATTTCCTGAAGCCTCATTCTGCTTGAACTTGTGTTTTTTTATGAAAAGACGATTTTTAAAGATTGAGTTTTCAAGTATTCAATTGTTTTGCCAATATTTTCACCAAGTGCAGACAAATAAAATGATAAACTACATTTTTTATTAAGAACTGTTTCAGTTTGTATTGAAGGATAATTCTGATATGTCCCAAAGAAGTACAGAGAATTTACGGTAAATGATAGATCATTCAGCCTCACAGAGCAGAGGATGTGAGATGCGCGAGAGACATCTGGCGGTTTAGCTTCGAAAACTCCCCATTGTGTTGACCTCCGTTATTAAAGGAAGAATTGTACAGTGAGTGTTCATTGTCCCTTAACCGCCTTGTGTTAATGACTACGTGTGCACACCAATACTCGCTTCAGGGTAGTTCTACCGAGCCCTTCTACAGGAGGGAAGTTAAGGGGTTACGTGATGGCGCCTTTGGGGGTAAATTAAGACAGGTGAGTCTTTGAGGTATGAGGGCGGTGTGTAACAATATATATATATATATATATATATATATATATATATATATATATATATATATATATATATATATATATATAAGCGAAAGTGTGTCTGTCTGTCTGTCTGTCTGTGTGTGTGTGTGTGTGTCTGTGTGTGTGTGGTATAGGTTCCACCCCCCGTGGCGGAATCCCATCATATGGCACAGTTTTTGAACCAGCTTGACCAGGGGAAGGTTTTAAGTCCATTTATAGGATGATCCGATCACTTTTTTCTTTCTATTTTTTAGCAGCCTATTAGCGAGAATTGTGAAAAAAAAGTGGGTTGCGAGAATTGAGGAAACCTTGATTTGATGTAGGGTGATGGGTAATGGGTGAGTGAATGGGTGGGGTGATGGGTAATGGGTGTGTGGGGTGATGGTGAGTGAATGGGTAATGGGTGAGTGAATGGGTGGGGTGATGGGTAATGGGTGAGTGAATGGGTGGGGGGGGTGATGGGTTATGGGTGAGGGAATAGGTGGGGGGTGATAGGTAATGGGTGAGTGAATGGGTGGGGGGATGGGTAATGGGTGTGGGGTGATGGATGAGTGAATGAGTGGGGGGTGATGGGTGATGGGTGAGGGAATAGGTGGGGGGTGATGGGTAATGGGTGAGTGAATGGGTGGGGTGATGGGTAATGGGTGTGGGGTGATGGGTGAGTGAATGGGTGGGGGGTGATGGGTGATGGGTGAGGGAATAGGTGGGGGGTGATGGGTAATGGGTGAGTGAATGGGTGTGTGGTGATGGGTAATGGGTGAGTGAATGGGTGGGGTGTGATGGGTAATGGGTGAGTGAATGGGTGGGGGGTGATGGGTAATGGGTGAGTGAATGGGTTGGGGGTGATGTGAATGGGTTGGCGTTAATACATACATTTCTACATCCATGATTTCAGGAAAGTTAGAAGGGGCTATCCGGAGAGTCTGTTTTTGGAGGGCCTTGGGCCCACCAAACACTTCGGCCCACCAATAGCCCTCCGCAGGAGCTAGATAAAAAGTCCGCCCGGAGGGTGGCTTTGCGGCTAGTATATATATATTGTTCACCTTAAATCCTAAATGACTAGGGGTCGCACTGGATAGGCAACAACACCAGATGGGGTCGCATTGGAAAATGTTTGGGAACCCCTGCTGTGAGGTTAATCATTGTCTGAGAATGGACAAGTAAAAAAAAAAAACGTAAAAAAGCAAATACCGATACCGATAATACCGGTATTTTGGCACGGTATCGGTATACCGATTTCGTAACTGATACCGGTATGAGGACGTACCGGTATTATTCCCGTAAACCGGTATCGGCAATACCGGTCTTTTCTTGATACCGCACAACCCTAGCTCAGCTCTGACTTCAGTAGGTAGCCCTCACGGAATGCCAAACGCAGGAGGATTTTCACTGGCACTATTGTCACTGCTGGAATAATCCATGATAAGGGCGAAAGTAATACGTAAATCCAGAGAAAGCACTCGTTGCTTTCTCTGCGTTGGGAGGGAAGGGAGGGAGGGAAGGAAGGCGGGGCTTAGGCGGTAGTGGTGGCGATCCGACGCTCTCATTGGCTCCACGCTCTGACGTCACGGAGTGCGTCTCGTCTCCCATTGGCTGGTTGAGCGCTGTGTGGAGATAGTACCCTTCTGCCAAGGCCCTCCCTGCCTGAATGTGTTCCAAGTAATCGAAGCAGAAAATCACTTTGTAAACAATAGAGCTTTCGACCTTATAGAAATGTCGGAAGGATGCTAACTTCACCATCCTGTAGAGCGGAAATTCAGGTCTCTGTCGATGTCGACGAACACCTGCTCAGGAAACTGCAAGGCTAAACTAAACTACACACTCAGAGCCAAAAAACTAACTATAATTAAATGAAATAAAACGTTATTGTTACGCTATTCCCTCCTCTCCTAGACCTTACCACACCACACCCAGGTGTTACAGGTATAGGCTATGCAGGAGAAGGTGTTTTACGTTAACAATAGCCGCTGCAGGCAACTCACTTCTGCAGGCGACTTCTACAGGAGTTCGGTGTGTCAAGATGAGGGCGAGTTAAGTGGTACACAAGGTCAAAACACAGGGGGGGCGAAGGAAACACAAACGACAGGTCTGGGTTTAATGAATCAAAGCCACAAGCTACAACACAAAGCACAATTAGTACAATTAACCGTCAGTACTCCGCGTCTCTTGAAAACGCTCGAAGAGCCTTCCTCCATTCCCTACAGGTACAGTTCCTTCCATACGAACCACACACAGTCCATCGACCCCACAACACCCACACCACCACGCGACCCTTCGCACGCCACTAAGTCCCCACCCTCTCTCTCTGCTAGCCTGAGAGTCACTCCCACGCGCTGCCTTGTCACCACACTGCCTCGTCTTTGTCCCAGCCCGCCACGCTCTCCCTGCGGTGTCCAAGGTCGTTCCACGCATACCCTCAACACACACTACCTTCCCACGCGCTCAACACACACACACACAGACATGCCCTCCCTACAACACATCATGCATAGCTCATGCATAACATTATTATGACACCCACCAGATATCAACACTTGACTAATGCATAATGTGACCTACAAAACACACTAATCAGGTTAACAGGCCATCTTGGGGGCGCCAGTTAGGCCGTTATAGTGGCAATGGACAATAAAGTAAATTAGTAAATCCAAATAGATAAGAATGATATTAACCAACAAGTGAACTGTTGGAAAGTTTTCTTGACAATAATTAAGTCTCTATACTGAACGGTAAGCAAAATTTCTCTTCAGGTCAAGGCAAAGTTGCATTTTCAACTCGCAAATCTAAAAGTTCATCTTACCCTCAGGCGGCAAAGCAAATGCCATGCAAAGTCATGGCTGTGAGGAGCGTAAAGGGGGGGAGAGTGCAGTGGTCTGTTTGTCCCTCCTTGGCAGAGTTTGTCTCCCCATCCTTCCCGTGCTGAGGGAGAAACAGGGCCATGCAGGGCAGCTCCATGAACTGCCTCGGGATTGGCCGAATGTCCGTGTGAGACACGTTCTCCGTGTTGCCGTAGTCCACAAAGAGCACCTGACAGCTAGCGTCGGCTGAGGCAACACACAGTCCGCGGTACCACGTGCCATCTTCAGTGTGTGTGTGTGTGTGTGTGTGTGTGTGAGTGCATGTGTGTATGTATGTGTGTGTGTATATATGTGTTTGCGTGTGTGTGTGTGTGTGTGTGTGTGTGTGTATGTGTGAGTGTGTGTTGTGTGTGTGTGTATTTAGACCTATATATATATATATTATATATATATATATATATATATATATATATATATATATATATATATATATATATATCTTCTATCTATAATAATATAAGCGAAAGTGTGTCTGTCTGTCTGTCTGTCTGTCTGTCTGTCTGTCTGTCTGTGTGTGTGTGTGGTGTGGTATAGGTTCCGCCCCCCGTGGCGCAATCACCTCATATGGCACATTTTTGGAACCGGGTTGACCAGGGGAAGGTCATAAGCCCACTTATGAGATGATTCGATCACCGTTTTTTTTTTTTTTTTTTAGCAGCCTATTAGCGATAATTGTTTAAAAAAAGTGGGCTGCGAGAATTGAGGAAACCTTGATGTAGGGTGATGGGTAATGGGTGAGTGAATGGGTGGGGTGATGGGTAATGGGTGTGGGGTGATGGGTGAGTGAATGGGGGGGGGGTGATGGGTTGGGGGTGATGGGTGATGGGTGAGGGAATAGGTGGGGGGTTGATGGGTAATGGGAAATATAAGCGAAAGTGTGTCTGTCTGTCTGTCTGTCTGTGTGTGTGTGTGTGTGTGTGTGTGTGTGTGTGTGTGTGTGTGTGTGTGTGTCTGGTATAGGTTCCGCCCCCCGTGGCGCAATCACCTCATATGGCACATTTTTGGAACCGGGTTGACCAGGGGAAGGTCTTAAGCCCATTATGAGATGATCCGATCACTTTTTTGTTTTTTTTTAGCAGCCTATTAGCGATAATTGTGAAAAAAGTGGGTTGCGAGAATTGAGGAAACCTTGATGTAGGGTGATGGGTAATGGGTGAGTGAATGGGTGGGGTGATGGGTAATGGGTGTGGGGTGATGGGTGAGTGAATGGGTGGTGGGTGATGGGTTGGGGGTGATGGGTGATGGGTGAGGGAATAGGTGGGGGGTGATGGGTAATGGGTGAGTGAATGGGTGTGTGGTGATGGGTAATGGGTGAGTGAATGGGTGGGGGGTGATGGGTAATGGGTGAGTGAATGGGTGGGGGGTGATAGGTAATGGGTGAGTGAATGGATGGGGGTAATACATACATTTCTACATCCATGATTTCAGGAAAATTAGAAGGGGCTATCTGGAGAGTCCGTGTTTGGTGGGCCGAAGGCCCACCACCAATAGCCCTCCGCAGGAGCTAGCCAAAAAGTCCGCCCGGAGGGCGGCTTTGCGGCTAGTATATACATATAACGTATGTAAACTCTTTTTT
>JACEEZ010025197.1:19228-34890 GCA_016584305.1 Chionoecetes opilio
TTAGTTCTTGAAGGTCTATTTGTCATTTGTGGCTTGTCGGGCAGGTCGTCCATTGAGAGGCTGCGTGGATAGATTAGAAGCTTTCTTTCTCATCTGGGACAAAGCGTAGTGATTCCCCAACTCGGTTTCAATCTTTCGGCGAACATGTTTCTTTGTCGCTGGTTTCAGTTGGATAATACCACGGGACATCATGGATCTCTCAAGCCTAGATGTGAGGTTTATCATAGGCAGTACCTCTGGGTTGGGAATAATTCAGTCCTTATATACAAGAAGAGTTCCTCGAGGGCTTCTATCTCAGCCTCTTCGTAGCGTGCTCCCTCGCTTTCTTCCTGATTTTCACCTGCACCAGACCTGGCGGCCGCTGGGGAATCATCTTTTGTGAAGAGTTTTGTAGCACGACTTGTGATAGTGACCCTCTGCAGCAACAAGAGTCTCTGCTAAGTAAACCAAGGATTCTCTGGTTGAGTTTCCTTGTTGCTGCTCTGCGGATCTTCTCATCTGCTCGTAGCTCAACACACTGGATGAGTGGCTCCCTTGTCTTTGCTGCTTTCATGTACTTGCTTGACTTCTCGCAGAAGAGACATACTTTGGCATACACCCTGCTAGTACTAGGGGCATCCCTTGATGCCCTCCTCCTGGGGTCGACGCTTGCTGATTCTATCTTGACACCCTTGGCAAGGATAGAATCCAGTGACTTCTTCATTGTAAAGAGACTACGACATTTCGGTGATAATGTATGTGTGGTATTCCTCCTTCTTCAAGGCCCTTGGCTGCTTCCAGGACTGGATCATGCTGCCTGATCTCTGCAGCCCTGAGCAATGTGTTCCAGGAGTCCAAATCCTGTGGTGACACCAGAGCATCGCTGTCATCATCAGAGCAGTGGATGATACAGTCGATCCGTGCTCTCTTCCTCGCTGATGGTTGCATCATGCCGTCAGACAGTCAGCACACACCTGCAAAAAAAAATATCACCATTAAACATTACATGAACAACAAAACAAAACACATTTACATGGAAACCATTCTACATATGGTTTGCTCCTTCCAATAATAAATTATCCCCAAAATATCACAAAAAATCAACCAAATATGAAATAAACCCCTAAATATGGGGAAACTTGAAATATACATCGGAATAACTCTTGTAGAGAATCAAATTAGCTACAAGAGCTGTTAGAATATATTTTTCAATTTCTCCCATATTTAGGGATTTATTCCAGATTTATGGGAAAATACCCAAATTAATTTTTTTTAGGGTAAATCCCAAAATATGAGGAAATTTGAAAAATACCTAAGAACAACTCTGGTAGAGAATCAAATTCTACATAGGTGTCCAAAGTTTCGCAACGATCGTGTGATTGATTTTAAAGAAAATGAGGAAAACCCCGAGCGTCACGCTGAAAATCTTTTTTTATGGGTAGCACCCCCATTGCATCAAAAAATCAGACTAAGCTACCAGTGCGGGGAAGGCTTACATATCTTAATGTATTTACAGTCACTCTATAAACATTTTAGTACCATTCGTGTTTAGTCACCCCAGGTGGTACCGATATCTGGCCTGGCTCATGGACTAAGTGCATGACAAAGGAGATACCAAAAGACTTTTGGGAGAGGTGAAGAAGAGAATATCAGATGGACAAGAAGACACAGAGTTAACAGAAGTGCATTTTTTTCGAAGTATATTTTTGTGTGTCCTTGGCCAGTCCTTTGTGATGTAAAAAAAAAGAAGTAATTGCAAGACCGAGGTTGGTCAGATTTCAGTATTGAACAAAGCATTGGGAATATACAATCTATATGACTGCTTCGTCACGCCAAAGCTCTCTTTTTCTTAGGGTTTTACTCCTACTGATGAAAATAAAAATAATAATGAAGTTGAACCCCAACTGAGATAGTCTTAATTTTATTTTAATTTCATGATTCGAAAGTTATCCTAAGCAAATTACCGGAGGCAGTTTTTTAAGACCAGTGGCTCAATTTGATATTCATTATACTCAAAAAAAAAATTAAACCTGAAAAAAAATGTGAAGTATCCCTTGGCTGGGCTAACCCCCCCAATTTTTTTTAAAGACCAAAATACGCCCCGATGTGGATTTTTTGCAACTAATCCACAAAAGGCCAGCGTCCCCGCTCTCAATCCCGGGTTCAGCCCGCACTGACTGAGTGACTGTGAACCCTTGGCAAGTTGGAAATTTGGCCCAGTGTCGTTTCTAAAAAAAAAAAAAAAAAAAAAAAGAGGATTTGTTTAAAGGGTTTTTACTAAAAAAAACCGGGTGGGATTTTTTAAAAAAAAGATAGATTTCCTGCGGGGAAAAAATAGTGTGGAGGTTTTGATATAATACATTACGAACAGGGTTTGGATAGTCGGGGAAAGAATCGATCCGGGAAAGGTCGAGATAGTGGGTAAAGTTTTTAACGAGGACAGAGTGGGCAGCCCGAGGGGGAAAGGAGTTGCGCTTTAGGGCAAGAGTTTCATTGCGTGTTTTGTTAACAATGTTAAAAAAAACAGTGACGCTTTAGATCTATATGGGTAAAGGTTACGGGGGAAACGGGGAAAAAAAGGGTTTTGGGTGTAGTGAAGGGCCCCCAAAAATTTTAGGGAAAGAGGATTCAGCCCCTATATGGGAAAAATAACAAGGCCTGCAGTATAATCGAACCCTTTGGGGGGGTTTTTAAAATTTTAGGAATATGACTGGATTTAATCATGGTGACAGCGAGGGCAATTTTTGTTAAATATAACCCCCAGGAAAATTTTCCTAACCCAAGCAATCAAGGAGCCTACAAGGAGATAATATTTTTGATCTATTGCGGGACAAATAGAGACGATTTAGTTACAAAGGGTGGGGCGGGGGAATTTTTAAAATGGCCCATTATGAGATCAATTTTGCTTAAAAGGGAAAGTTAAAAAATTAAGTGGAAATAGGCATCGAATACCAAATTTCAAAAAGGCGGGATATGCGGGATTGAAAAAACCCCTGGAGGAAATAATAAAGAGGTGTGGGAGGGGAGGGGGCAAAAATTTGGTCCCAGGACAGGGCATGACAGCTGGAAGGCCCCCAATTAGGGAAGGATTGGAAGGCACCTGGGGGGAATTGGCGCGGTCAGATAGGTAGTGAGGCCCAAAGGCTGGGGGGAAATTTAGAGCGGTTGGGCCGGGGAAAGGTGAAGTAAAGGGCTGAGGAGGTTTTAGAGAGGTTAAAAGGGGAAAATGGGTGGGGAGCCGAGGGGGTTTTATCCCTTTCTTTTGGGTAAGGAATAAAATTGAGGGGAAGAAAAGAAATTTCCCCTTATGGGGAAAATAAGGTCCAGAAAGAGAGTTCAAAATGGAGCCCCCCACTTTAAAAACAAAACTTTTGGAGTAAAAAAAACATTTATTTAAGGTAAAAGGGGCAGGATTGGTAAACAAAAAAAAGTAAAACGTGATGGCGAGGACAGTGAAGAAATTAACTCGAGTTGTAAGAAAAATTTAAATGAGATTAAAAGTAGCAGAACAGCGAAGGGCCCCAAAAGGGGTTTCTACGGGTTTTATAAAAAAAGACAAGGGAATTATTTGGGGCCCTTTAAAGGGTTCAGGACAGGGTGAGGTTTTAAACGGATGAGGATTTGTGTAGGAGTCAAAATGATTATTTTTTAAGTTTTTTTTACGGAGGAGGATACACAGACGTACTGATTTAACAGTTTTTTAAAAGGAACGTGAGGAAAAACTCAAAGATTTTTGAAAAATGGGGAAAGGGTTGGAGGAGGGAAATAGAAAAAATGAAAACAAAAAATCGCCAGGACCAGAGGGAAGTGTTTTCCCAGGGTATTAAAGGAATGCAAGGGGGGTTGTTAGTGACCCGTTAGTGCCTTTTTTGGGAAAATGGGTTGAGAAGGCAGGGTGCCATTTTGTGGGGGAAAAGGGAAAAATGTTGTTCCCATTTTAAAGAAGGGGAGCCCGGGGCAAAGTCAAATTATCGCCCGAATTTAACATCATGGTGGGTAAATTTTTGGGTCTATTTTTGAAAAAACCACATTAGAAGCACTTAGAAAAAACATTTTTTACCCAAGTTTCAAAACCTGGATTCACCAAGGGTAGGTAATGTCTCACCAATTTATTGATTTTTTTATAGGAAAGTTTTTGGACGGCAGAAAAATGAAAGGATTATGATATAATATATCGGGATTTTGGAAAAGGCATTTGAAAAAGGGCCCACCGAGCGACTCTTAAAAAATTTAGGGCTCATGGTATAAGGGGAAAGGGTTTCTTCTTTAAATCAGAGTTTTGGCTAAGTAATGGGCAAAAAAAGGTTTTAAAATTTAATTTGGTTCCAAATCTAAAGGGGGACGGGTGCCCAAGTGTAGTTCCCAAGGGTCTGTTTGGGCCCTTACTATTTTTGTTTTAAATCAACGATTTGGATATTTTGGAATTAGCAGTGATATCAAAATTTGGGCTGATTACTAAGTTAAGTGGGAAATTATTGGATCACAGTCGACGAAAACCCATATTGCAGGGGGACTTAGATAAATTAACAAAGTGGGCAGCAGTTTGGCAGAGGGAATTTTAATATTGATAAATGTAGGGGTTATGAAGGGTTTGGTAAAAAAACCCGGGTAAAAATACACCATAAGCAATGTATCGCGGGAAAAGATCAGAAGGTAAAAAAAGATTTGGGATTTGAGGGTGACCCAACCCCCACCTGGGAAAACAATTTATTGGGGCCAAAAAATAGAGCTAATAGGTATTAGGATTCTTTACCAAAGGGGTTAAAAGAGAAGTGCGGAATTTTAATTCTAAAGCTTTATTGGCTCTAGTCGGCCCCAACCTAGACTATGCAGTTCAGTTTTGGCCCTCCATATTACAGGAGGAAATATTTTTTTGTTAAAAAAAATTTGAGAGAAGGATACCAAAATGATACAAGGGATGCATAACTTTATTTTATGAGGGAGATTAAATTTTAAAAAAATTTACATTCACTCGAGAGACGCAGAGAAAGGGGCGATCTGATAAATTTTTTAAAGGGGTTTAAAGGGGGTTTAAAAAAGGAGAGGTAGGAAAAGTTTTAGGGCCCTTTTAAACCCAAAGGGTAGTCAAGAAGAAAAGGTTTTAAAGGGTTAAAAAAAGCGTAGATTTGAAAGGAATGGGAAAAACCTGGTTCAAAAATGGGGGGGGAAGGAAGGGAAATTTTGGTCTCAGTAGACGGTAGTTGGGGCCCGGGAGTCATTGGGGAGTTTTTAAAAGGGGAGCGGGATGGGTTCAGGTGGGGATAAAAAGGGGGGATGTGGGTTTAATTTTAGGGGGACAGGAAACTACCAAGTGTAGGCCCCCCGGGGCCTTTTTGTAGTTTCCCTTTTTTCTTGTTCTTAGTTTTATATACAATTTGGGGGAAAACTTATGTTCACGGGGGCCTTGCCTTTAAAGGTGGGACCGTCCAATTATTGCAAATTGCTTTTAAAAAATTTTGGTGGTCCGCAATTCCCCAATTCTAAATTTTATTCGGGCCCCCAAATTTGCAATTCCGCAACCAAATTTAAACCTTTCCGCAAGTTGGGGAAATTTTGCAGACAAAAATTTGGGAAAAAATTTCCCCACCTTTTGCTTTTTAGAAAATTTATCCCCAAAAAAATTAAAAATTTTAAGGGCCCTCTTCCTTTTTGGGGACATTTCGGGAAACCATTTCCCCAGGGAAAACCCAAAATCAGGCTTTCCTTTGCGCACGAAAACCTGGGTCCGAGGGCGCGCGTAGTGATTTCAGAAAAACCCCTTAAATTTTCTCTCCCCAAACTTTGGGAGGTGGGGTAGAAAATTTAGATTTTCTTTCATAAAAAAAAATTTAATGGCCCCCTTTGGGGCCCTTTTTCATCTTTTTCGTAAAAGGGTTTTCCGCATGCACGAGTCGGAGAGGATGTCAGAAAGCCTACAAAGGGGGGGACTGGTGGGGGAAAGCGGTCCCGATCTTAAAAATTGATATAATTTCCCTTTACATTTCAGCTGGTTTTCATCTTTAAAGTTTTTTTGTTTGGTTTTTTGCAGACGGGTGCAGTTTTTTTTGCATGCCAATATTGGTTAGCACCGGGCGGTAGTCCATCCCCCTCTCTCTCTTTCCCCTTCTCTCCTCTTTTTTCCCTCTCTCTCCCCTCTCTCTCTTCTCTCTCCCCTCTCTCTCTCCTCTCGCTCTCCCCCCCTCTCTCTCTTCCCCTCTCTCTCTCTCTCCTTCCTTTTTTTTCCCTTTTTTCTCCTTTTTTCCCCTCTCTCCCCTCTCTCTCATCTCTCTTTTCCCCGCTCTCATCTCTCTCTCTCTTCCCCTCCTTCCTTTTTTCTCCCCTTCTTCCTCCTCTCTCCTTTTCTCTCCTCTTCTCTTTTCCCCTCCCCCCGTCTCTCTCCTCCTCCCTCCTCTCTCTCTCTCTCTCCTTCTTCTCCTTTTTTCTCCTTTCTTTCTCTCTTTTCATCTCTTTCTTTCCCTTTTTCCCCCTTTTCCCTTCTCTCTTCTCTCCATTTCCCCTTCCCCTATTTTCCCCTCGCCTTTTCTCTCTCTCTCTCTTCTTTTCTCTCTCTCTCCCCATCTCTCTCTCTTTTTCCCCTTCCCCCCATCTCTTTCTTTCTCTCTCTCTCTCTCCTCTCCTCTCTCTCCTCTCTCCTCTTTTCTCTCTCTCTTTCTTCTCTTCTCTCCTCTTCCCTCCTCTCTCTTTCCTCTCTCTCCCTCCTCTCCTTTTCTCTCTTCTCTCTCCTCCTTCTCTCTCTCTCCCTTTTTCCCCTCCTCTCTCTCCTCTCTCTTTTCTCTCCTCTCCTCTCTCTCTCTCTTTCTCTCTCTCTCTTCTCTCTCCCCTTTTTCTTTTCCCCCTTTCTCCCCCTTTCCCCCTCTCTCTCTCCTTTTCCTTTCTCCTCTCTCCTTTCCTTTTTCTTTTTTTCCCCCCCTTTCCTCCCCCTTTTCCCCCCCACTCCCCAAGGGCCCTTTTTAAACCCCCTGCTATTTTTAAATATTTGGTATTTAAAATAAAATTTACCAAAAGAAAGCCCAGAAGGGGATGCCCGCTGGTACATCATTTTTTTTCGTTTATCATCAGAATAAACTTTTAAAGCGAGCCCAAACCCTAAACAAGACGGAGAACACGCCCCCTTTCCCCCTTTCCCCCGCCAGCTGAGTTTGTTTGTAAACAAAAAAAAGGGGTTTTTGCTTTCCATTTGTTTTAAAACGCGAACCCAGAAAACCCGGAAATGAACCCAACCCGGAAAATGAAAGAATTGGTTTTCCGGGAAAATTTGGGACAAAAGGAAAGGGCCCCTCTGTAAACCCTAAAACCAATCTTAGGGAAAAAACTTATATTGGGTTTTAAACCCTTTAATTCCCCAAAAAATTTCCCTTTTGGGAAGGGGAAAAAGGGGAAAGACATGTAAATATGGGAAATTTTTCTTAGAAAATTGGGGGAAATTTCTCATGCCTTTGGGAGGGGGGAAAGGGGGTATAATTACAAATTAATAATTTCCTTTGGGACTTTATTTTTTTACGGAAAAAGGGTTTTTTCAAGATAATCAAAAAGTTTCTCTTATCATAGTTTGGGAATTTTGGGGGCTATTGAAAATTTCATTAAAAGGGGATGCATTTATAAATATATATTTTAAAGCTTAGCATTTTCGTGGGGAGGGAATTTCTTTAACCTCCCAGGGTTTATTTTAAGAATAGCGTGGGATTAGTTTTAATTTTGGGAAATGCCCTTAAATTATAAAGACTGGGTTTTTTATGGACCCTCCCCCCTAAATTTTTCGACGAACATAGACCAAGTATACCGTTTTCCCGTGGGGCTATGGGCGAGACCATGTTTTCCCGGCTGATTTCTATTTATTTTTTATGAAAATGCATACACATCTTGAAAAATATTGCATGTTTTTTTTTTTTCTTAGTTTGGGGTCGGAACTTTAGGGCCACCTCGTATATTTTAGCCTTGGAAGTAGATTTCCGTCAGCCAGCAAACCCTCATTTCAACAAAAAATTACATTTTCCCCCAAACGGGGAAATACCCTTTAAAAAAGAAAAATTAATCCCTTCAAAAAAGTTTTGATAATTTTTTGTTACTCTGGTTTTTTTTTTTCCTTGAAAAGGGTTTTTAAGGGGTAAAACCCCCTAAAAAAAAAAAAAAAAAAAAAATTTTTTTTTACGCCCAAATGGGAATCAGATTTTAAAGCCAAAATATACCCAAAAGCTTAAAAAAATCGTTTCGGGTTCCCGAACGGGTGTCGTTAGACAAAAAATTTATTGTTTTTAGTTTAGAGGGGTTATGGGAAATGTCCGCCGATTAGGAAAAAGCTCGTCGAAACGCCAACCCAGAGCTTCGCCGACGTGGGAAAAATTTGGGGACTTTCCTGGTTTAAAGCCCTCGCTCGTTCCCGTACCTAACCTGGGGCATAGGTTTAAAATGGCCAACATAGCCAACCAAATAAAATAAATCAAAAATCAGGGAAATAGAAATAACCCCAGAAAAAGGGAAAACTCCCGACGTTAAAAGTGGAAAAACTGCGGGACCCTCGGCGAGAATTCCCATCGGGGACGTTATAGGGACCGTAGATAAAAACTTAAATCGCCAAGACAACGTTTTTTTCGAGTAGCTACGAGGGTGGTGGCCCTTTAAAACCCTTTCATTTTACAAACCCTTGGGTTTCAGGGAAAATTAGAAGGGGTATCAGGGGAGTCTTGGTTATTTTTTGTCTTCATCTGTGGTTTAATTAATGGGTTAAATGAAAAAAAATTTAAAAAAAAATCACCCGAGTGGCGACCAAACCCAAGGGCCCTCAGTAGTGTTTATGTTCCGGGGTGTTTCCCCCCGCCGTCGGCGTCGCCCCGAAGAAAAAAAAACAAATAGCAAATTTTAAACCCTAAAATATAAATTTCAGAAACAAAGCCTAAAAAATACCTGAAAAAAGGGTAGATTCTATTAAAAATCTGAAAATAAACTAATGGTATATCGTTTTAAATGTACCAAATGGGTTCGTGGGGACATACACATAGTAGGAGGGGTGATTCGTAATTTATGGGCGGGTGGCGACATTTAAAATTGGGTTCTGGGGCTATTTTTATTACGGTAAGGGGTTTTTAGCATATAAGATATATGAAGGGGATTCAAATTTCGACATAAATTCTTGTGGCAGGGAAAGGGGCCCCAAACACCCCTTTTTAAGAATTCAATCGCCCCAAACAGGCATCATATTTTATCGGTTTCAAAATCAAAAAAATGTTTTCTGAGCAAAATGCTGATTCCGTAAATTCACTCATGTTCACTGCATAAAGGCTATTTAAGGTCTTTTACATCAGTAATCAAAAGCGAGCGCATTATTCGATTTTATTTAATGTTTTCCTAGAAAGAATAAAAACAGGGAATCCCCTCCCCTACTTTAGCGGACAGTTCGTAAAAAGCACGAGATGTTTCACACTGGTTTAAAATTGTGCCCAAACCGGGCCCCCCTTGTTTTATCAACAAGTAAAAAACCCCTTTTTTCCGCCTTTTTTTAGTTTAAAAAACGTTCCCCCCGTAAAAAGACACTTCCCCACGGGAAAAGGTGTCGGGGTGGGCAAGTGTCTGTTTTTGAGGAATGTCTGTTTTTAAAATAATAAAAGGCAAAAAAAAGGGTATTTGGGGGAAAATTTAAATTTCAATATTGACTTGACAGCAAATGCATGTCCAGGGGGGTACTAAAACAAAAACCCTTTTTTATTTTTCATTAAAGGGGGAGGGGGGGGACGAAGTGGGGAACCCCCGCCGACGTCGGGGAGATTTCCACGGCGAAGTATAGGTATGGTTTTGAGAAAAATAGATATTTTAAGCATTTAAATTTGTTTCAGAAAGTCTTAACCACCCGTAAACCCCCATCTCCTCTCAAAAGGACTTTCTGTTTCGAAATTGAATGCCTCTTTATTTATATATGCTCAAAACCCTACCTATAACGTTTGCCAGTAGGAATTCTCGCCGGAAAGTCGGGGAATGTTCCACTTTCGGGCCCCCCCCCCCCCCCCTCCCCATTTAATGAAAAGATAACCGGGGGTTTTTTTGTCGAGTACGCCTGGCATGCCTTTTTTGAAACAAGGTAATATTATAATTTTTTCCCCCCAACCCCCCGTTTTTCTTTGCCTTTTTTGTAAAAAGACCCCTCCCTTAAACCCGGACACTTGCCCACACGACACCGGTGTGGTGAGATGCCGCTGTAGCGTCCAGGAGGTTTGGTTATCCAGAAGGTTGTGTTTTCGGATGCCATGTAGGGCGCCAGAGGTACGATGATTACTTTTCATTTATCCCGCCGCGCGGAGAGGCAACAGCTTGCCCCCGGTCCCCCCTCACCCCAGCCGACCCCACGGCCGGAGATTTCCGGGGCGAGTATTCGCCGTAGGATACCTGGGTGGATTTACCCCACTCATTTTCATCATTTATACATTTTTTCTCATCTTCACTGTCTTTCTTAAGTATATCTTTTGCGTCGTATTACCCAGTAATGTGAATATATATAAGCACACTCGATGAGAGACGAATCTTCTTGTAAATAAAGGGAAAGCGTAAGCTTTGCTTGTTACGGTTGCATGTATACGGGGCGTGGCGTTCTGTCAGGAGGCCTTGCCTTGCATCCCTCTGTCACCGGCAGCGCGGTATCTCACATGTAAGGCAGCATGTTTTTTCTCCGTCAGGGGGCCGCCTGACACACCTCAGTCACGGGGAAGCGAGACCAGCTGAGGCAGCGGCCTCTCTCAACTGCCTGTTGTTCTTCGTCAGGTGGCAGCCTGTCCCTCCACAATATCGGTGTAAGGGCATCTCACCATGTAGCGACATGATTTGTTCTCCGTCAGGAAGCAGCCTAGCTGCCATTCCTCATCAAGAGGCAGCTCGGCATATCTCACCATGTAGCGCCCTCATTTTTGTTCTCATTATTTACATTATTTCTCACCTTTCACTGTCTTTTTACGTATATCTTTTGCGTCTCGTTACACAGTAATGTGATTAATATAAGCGCACTCGATGAGATACTTAATTACTGTACGAATCCTTAGTTGTAAATAAAGGTAGCGTAGCTTTGCTGTTAACATTTGGCCTTCTTGTCTACCTAGTACATGTAGCTATAGGTAGCAGGGCATGACAGGTTCTGGCTTTCCGTTTGTTCCCCTTTCTAAATGAATTAATTTTTAATTTTCAATGATTGCATTTGTTATATATTTACTTCCTCTTATCTGAGGAAATCTTCGTATTGAAGTCTTTCATCGGCATAGCTGGTATTTCATAGTAGCCTGCTATATAGCCTATAATTAACTGAGCTTATCTAGAAGGGAAATTCATTCTCACACAAAATGCACCATACATATATGGTGAGCAGCTGGGTTGGTGGAAGTAAAAAAATCTGCTCTAGCTGACTCTTATCACTTTAAATTTAGTCTAGACTACGGTAGCCGTTCCTATATGCCCTATAGTGAACCTGGAACTTTTTGAGTACAGTAAGGTTTTATGCTTGAAATTTTAATGTAAAACATCCTAAGGATGCAGAAACTGCCGGATGCTAATTTGCATTTGTTGAGCAATTCGCATAATTGACCCTAATTAGCACATTCGTATTATTTTCCTTATTAAGCCGCTTATAGAAGAATTCCTATGGGTGTCTAGACCTAAGTTTTAAGTTCTCAATGATGTAAAACGCAAGATGCTACTGTGTATATTTTTATTTTGCCCATAAATTGTCAATTAGCATATTGATTAGGTATGTCACGAAATTCGAATATATTCCCTATTTGACATAGCATATGTTCTAAATCAAAGCAAAATCTGTTTTGAATTTAATATTCTAAATCAACATATTTTTTTTTTAAATCAAACAATTAGCACTGGAAACAATGGAGTTGTCGTGGAAATGGTCTGACTTGAGTCAAAAAATGAAAATACGCTGGTCAACTACAAGTAGAGATGTCCTTTTTGATCGGTATGATGGTATCAGTGCAAAGGATCATGAGGGGCCACAGAAAAACCCGGGGAAGGATCAATTGCATACCATTTGACTTTGACCTTACCTTTACCTGGACACGCAGCCATCATGAAGAACAAAGATCACAAGCGGCAGCTCTCCCAAACTACTCGGTACAAAAAACTATGGAGTTTACATAAATTTTGTGGTTTCCCATCAAAATTAAGAACGTAAAAAAAAAGAAAAAAATACAAAGGTTAGCAATAAGTTTGGTGTCTAGTTGAAATTTTTACCTAGGAGGAAAGGCAACTGCCAACCTTTGGAAAAGAACAATGGGAGAGGAAAAACCTAACAACAAGATATGTTTAACAGATAAATGGCTTGGAAGAGTTGACAGAAATAACCTGCTAGTAAGAGAAGAAAAAGTCGGGATATTTGAAGGGACACAAGGAAAAGTTGAGAAAAAAACATGTACCGTAGATAACAGTATAGTCGCTAGCCGCCAAATATACGAATTATAGCATCGCTACTAATTTGTATGTGCCACTGAAGATAATACACAGTAGTTTATATCATGACTGTATAATCTACCCTGTTTCAGCGGTTTTATGCTTTGTATCTGCAGTATATACGGTTTCAAATTTGCAACTTTTTTTTTTCGCGCGACGACGCCGTCGGGAGGACACTCAGTAAATACTAAACCCTAGATGGCGACCCTTTTTGGTTTGGGCCCCTACTCTGTTGATATTTTTGTAATATGATCATTTATAGCCATATCTCTTTGAACAGATGCAGACACAAAATGACAGACTCTCCAGATAGCCCCTTCTAACTTTCCTGAAATCATGGCTGTAGAAAAGTAAGTATTAAAGCCAAATACCGTTTTGTACATAGAAAAAAACTGTCCTGGGGACTTTAGTGTTATCTACGGTAGGAGTAACACAAGTACAGCTTTCCCAAAGAAACTTAGATGCCTGGAATGGACTAGAAGTGATAGTGGCAAAGTGTGCAAACAATTTTAAAGGGAAAAAATTGATCAACCATATACACCCGACCACGAGAATAGCTCAGGGCCCTGTATGCTACAAGAGGTATTAAGTATCACATGCACACAAGAGGTCTTTACGATGGAAGATTAATTTAATGCTAAAAAAGGGAAAATGTGCCAGACATCGGAGGTCATAATGGCACTTTACGATGGAAGATTAATTCGAGGTAAAAAAGGGTGTGAAAAAGGGTACAGTGTGAAGATATACAAGTTTTTGTAGGAGGTTCTTAATTAAAATGTTGGAAATTAATTCAAGATGTAGGAAAAGTCCATGCCCAGATGTCTGTTTTCATTTGGATTTTGAAGGAATATGGGGGACAATTGTTTGGAAACTAAAAAAGTCTACTTACATGCTTACTGACTGACGTAAGGCATAAAGTACCTCTAGTGTAAGAGAGTAAATTTCGTTTCCCAAAATTTTTAAAAGGGAGAAATAAAGCCGACCCGTTTATTTATAGACCAGTTTTCCCCCGCCTCAGTCTAGTAGAAAAATTTATGTTAGAAAGCAATAAGGGACGGATGGATTGGATACCTGAAAAAATAAGTAATTTCAGGCAATGACTACAGGATAATCCTATCATGCGCGCCCTCCAAGAATTATTTTATACTTTCAGCCACACGACTGTCATTCCTCCACTCAGCACACTACCAAAAGGAGCTACTCCATCAGTCTATCCACACTCCTCCTGTCTCTCATCTTACTTCTTTCTTCAATCTTGACATCTCTCGGGGAGAGCTCTTCCATCAGCATCAATACAATATAATAAGAAGATTCGTCTCTCATCGAGTGTGGTTATATATATTTTAGTAATGATTACATTTTAAACACTCAACATATCACTCTCCTATGCGTCAGTTTCTTAAAAAATCTATAGGCGGCTTAATAAGGAAGATAATACGAATAGCTAATTAGGGTCAATTATGCAAATTGCTCAACAAATGCAAATTAGCATCCGGCAAATTTGCATCCTTAGTTGTGTACATTTTCATTTCAAGCCATAAAACCTTACTGTACTCAACAGTTCCAGGTTCACTATAGGGCATATAGGAAAAGGGTACCGTAGTTAGACTAAATTTAAAGTGACAATTAAGAGTCAGCTAGAGCAGATTTTTTTACTTCCACCAACTAGCTGCTCACCATATATGCATGGTGCATTTTGTGTGAGAATGAATTTCCATTCTAGATAAGCTCAATTAATTATAGGCTAAATAGTTTGGCTACTAGAATACCAGCTATACCGATGACGACTTCAATACAAAGATTTCCTCAGATAGAGGAAGCAAATATAAACAAATGCAATACTGAAAATTAAAACTTCATTCAGTAAGGGGAAAAAACCGGAAAGCCAAACCTGTCATGCCCTGCCACCTATAGCTACATGTAGGCTACTAGGTAGACAAGGAAGGCCAAATTTTAACAGCAAAGCTACGCTACCTTTATTTACAACTATAGGATTTCGTACAGTAATTGTATCTCATCGAGTGCGCTGATATTAATTCACATTACTGTGTAACGAGACGCAAAAGATATACGTAAAAAGACAGTGAAGGTGAGAAATAATGTATAAATAATGAGAACAAAATGAGGTCGCTACATGGTGAGATATGCCGAGCTGCCTCTTTACTGAGGAATGGCGCTAGGCTCTTCCTGACGGAGAACAAATCATGTCGCTACATGGTGAGATGCATTACACCCATATTGTGGAGGGACAGGCTGCCACCTGACGAAGAACAACAGGCAGTTGAGAGAGGCCGCTGCCTCAGCTGGTCTCGCTTCCCCGTGACTGAGGTGTGTCAGGCGGCCTCCTGACGGAGAAATAACATGCTGCCGTTACATGTTGAGATACCGCGCTGCCCGGTGACAGAGGGATGCAAGGCAAGGCCTCCTGACAGAACGCCACGCCCTGTATACATGCAACCGTAACAAGCAAAGCTACGCTTCCTTGATTTACAAGAAGATTCGTCTCTCATCGAGTGTGCTTATATATATTCACATTACTGGGTAATAAGACGCAAAAGATATACTTAAGAAAGACAGTGAAGATGAGAAAAAATGTATAAATGATTAAGATGAGTGGGTAAATCCACCCAGAGTATCCTACGGCGAATTACTCCGCCACGGAAATCTCCGGCCGTGGGGTCGGCTGGGGTGAGGCAGGAGCCGGGAGCAAGCTGTTGCCTCTCCGCGCGGCGGGATGAAATGAAAAGTAATCATCGTACCTCTGGCGCGCTACATGGCATCCGAAAACACAACCTTCTGGATAACCAAACCTCCCAGACCGCTACACCGCCGCTCACCACTCTTGGACCATCACCCCAAAACAAACTCACCACGAGCGCCTGGGTTTGTTATATGGCCTAATTTCGTTTGTATACTTGCCCTGTTCAGTTCTTGAGTAAGAAAACATCATATTTACTCAATTTATGAGTATTTTTATGTACGTAGCTTCCTTAACACCACCCTATAGGCAGTGCCTTGTTTTTAGTGTGTTAACGTCAACTCTGACGTCATCAATCTCCGCAGAATACCAAAAAAAGCTGATGACAGGGTAAATTTTAAGCAGGACGTTTGCTCTCTGAAAGTGCCCCCTGGGGGTACATATGTATCGCAACCGCGCTGGTACAGTAGAGCCCCGGTTTGAAGTGCACACACACGGTGCCGGAACAACACTTTAAAAAACTTACAAAACACACTTGAAAAAAAATTTTCCAAAT
>JACEEZ010025198.1:0-5000 GCA_016584305.1 Chionoecetes opilio
TTTTCTCCCCCCCCCCCTCCCCCCCCCCCCCTCTCTCTCCCCCGCTCCCCCTCTCTCTCCCTTCTCCCCCTCTCTCCTCTCTCTCCTCTCTCTCTCTCTCTCTCTCTCTTCTCACCCAAAAAAAATCAACTCATCTTCCTAATTCTCCACTTTACCCCTGACGCATCTCCCTTCCCCCTCCCCCTCCTCCTCTCCTCCCCCCTTCCCTCCATGACAAGATTTTCACGGTAAAAAATTTAATTCTTTCGTTATAAAGTTTTTAAGGAGGTCGGTCAGGGGGTGCGGGCTTCGGGGGGACGCATTTTTTATTACTTTGTTCTCGCGCTTATGACACACCACACACACACCAAAACCGCACACAACACAACAACACACACACCACCACCCCACAACACACACACACACCCCAATGCACACACACACACACACACCAAACACAATGCCCCCAAAAGAGATATTACCCCAAAAAAAAGTTAGGTTAGAAAAAAAATGTCGTACGTTTTAATGAAATTTGTGAGGAGGAGGGGGAGGGGGAGGAGGAGGAGGAGGGGGAGGGGGAGGAGGGGGAGGAGGAGGAGGAGGAGGAGGAGGAGAAGGAAGGGGAGGGGGAGGCGTAGGGGGAGTTTTTGTCTCACGGGGGCCGGTTTTTACTCACGACTCAAACATCCTCCCCTCCTCCTCCCCTCCTCCTCCCCCTCCTCCTCCTCCTCCTCCCCCTCACCTAATCTCGGCACTCCAAAAACCTCATTTTTCCTTAAATTACCCATAACACCATCCTCACCAACACCATCACCACCATGACAACCACCATCATCACCATCATCACCACCACCATCACCACCACCATCACCACCATCAGCAGCTGACATTTTCAAGCGTGGGAGAAACGTGATAATGGAGAAACGCAAGAGAAAATTATTGTGCTTCTTGAATGACGAGTGAACGAGGCCGCAGCGGGGGCGATCATGCGGCTGAAAACTTGGTCTTTGGGCTGACGCAAGAATATGATGGGGGGGGGGGAGTAAACCTGATGGCCACTGGTATATACTGATTCTCCTATTGTCTTCTCTTCTCCCTCTTCCTCCTCTTCCTCCTCTTTCTCCTCTTCTTCCTCTTCCTCCTCTTCTTCCTCATCCTCCCATTCCCACTTAGTCTCTCCTTTTGTCTCTTTCATAATTGCTGTTCTGTTTTTTTCTTCTTGCATTCATTGCTATGTATTTTTTTTTTCCTTTCTTATTTGCTATTTGTTTCGTCACTTGTTCCTCTTCGTTCTCTTCCTACAATTCCTATTTATTCTCTTGTTGTCTCTTTCACAGTATTGCTGTTCTGTATATGTCTCATTCTTGCATTCATTAATCTGTAGGCATTTTTTTTTCTCATTTGCTATTTTTTTCGTTCTTTTAACTTCTACTTATCGAATATATAGTTTTTCTGTCTATCTGTTTATCTGTCTTATCTCCATTACTACTGTCTTTCATCCTCCTGTCATTCACCTCCCTTCTTCTCCACTCTTCAATTTCCTCTGTTCTCATCTTTACCTGTCTATTTTCTTCCTTCCTTTCGTCTCTCCTTCTCTCCCTCACCAGTCGTGTATCTCCTTCATTTCCTTCCTTCTCTTCGTTTCCTTTCCTTCCCTTCCTTGCACTGTCCGCCTCATCGCCTCTTTCCTCTCCAATATAAATGAATAAGGTCTCACTATTATTTATTTAACACATGAGATGACAATGCATGTAAATATGTCGTTTTTCATATTCTATTATTTGAATTACTAATCGAAGACGCTTTGTTTTTTACCACATGTAATGTTTAAAACACCCCAAAACAAACCCCAACAACACCCACCCCCAAACACACACAAACCCCACACACACACACAAACACACACACACACACACACACCCCCAAAACAGCCCCTCACGCCCCTCCCTCCTGTCTCACGCCCATCCCTCCACCCACATCCTCCCCCCCTCTCTCCTTCAGGCTAGACGTGACCCCAGGTGACCCCACGTCTGTAAGAGGCGCGGGCACGTCCGTCACGGCGCGGTGCTCGTGCCCCGTCAGCGGCAGTGAGCGGCGGTGGCCAGCAAGAGTGACCACCCCCGTCCGCCCCCCCCGCCCCGCCTGCCCCGCCCTGCCTGCCCCGCCCCGCCCCGCCTGCCTTCGTCTTGCTTCTCACGCCGTTTTCTGCACGATCGCCGCCACGTCGACTAGGGCGCCTTCCACACACACACACACACACACACACAACACACACACACACACGTACACACACACACACACGTTGGAAGATCACGGCATCAGAATTAGGTTGAAGGAAAGAAAAACAATGAGAATAATGAGATCTTCCTGCCCTCTCTTCCTCCCTCCCTCTTTTCTTTCCCCCCTTTCCCCTTCCCCCTCCCCTTTCCCCCTTCCCTTCCCCTCCTCCCCTTTCCCCCTCTCCTTTCCTCTCTTCCCCTTCCTCTTCCCCCTCCCCCTCCCCCCGCAGTGGTTGCAGGGGTGGGGGCGAGACAGCCTCTGCAGAAGAAAGAACAGAATAGGACGAGGGATTACGAGGGGCCCGGAGTCGTGTGTGTGTGTGTGTGTGTGTGTGTGTGTGTGTGTGTGTGTGTGTGTGTGTGTGTGTGTGTGTGTGTGTGTGTGTGGTGTGTGTTGTGTGTGTGGAGGAAGAAGGCTGCAATGGGTGGGAATGGGTAAGAGAAGCAGGAGACGGGTGATGTCGGCTTGGCGGGGGAAGGAAGGAGTTGATGCGGGTGTTTGAGGAAGGAAATCAAGAGTGAGGAGAAGAGCTACGTGAAGGGAGATGGTAAGGGGGTGAGGGGCGATGGGGGGAGAATGGGATGGAAGGCAAAGGGAGTAGTGTGGTGGTGGAGGAGGAGGGGGGGAGACATGCTGTGGTGTATAAGCAATGACAGTAAGAGTTGCCACAGCACTTCTCAGCCTTTGCCAGCACACAGCACAGCACTACACAGCACAGCACAACACAGCACAGCACAACACAACACAACACAGCACAGCACAGCACAGCACAGCACAGAACAACACAACACAACATAGCACAGCACAACACAGCACAGCACAACACAGCACCCATCACACATTAGCACTCCTACACGACAACACACGAGGGAGGAGTGAGTCACAAAGCATTTAAAAAAACCACTTGACTTGTCCCCCAAAAGTTGAAATAATTCTAATAATGATAATGTGGATGATGATAATAAAAATGATGATGATAGCAATAATGATAATGACATAACAATTTTCTAGTACTTCTATTACTACTTCAACTACTTCCTTCAACTCCTATCACTATAACTACTAAAGCCTTCGGTATACAGATCAGTCAAGAAAAATCGTATATATCATAGCTTAGCCACAACGCCTAATACCACAAGACTGGATTCGCGAGATAAATGGTAACTATAATATTGTCTTCATTTTTGTTAGTGTGTGGTCGTTTGGTGTTCATTCTTATAGTTTATTCTTAAAATAATGTCGATATATGATAGACGTGTGTGTGTGTGACTATAGTGAGCGTGTGGCTTTGAAAATCGTGTGAACAGTCTGTCTGTCTGTGTCTGTCTGATCAGTCTTCTGTTGTATTTACATTCTTTACGTGTGTGTCATCTTGTTTGTCTGTCTGTCTGCCTATTTGCGTGCGTGTATCTCTCTCTCTCTCTCTCTCTCTCTCTCTCTCTCTCTCTCTCTCTCTCTCCTCTTCTTTCTCTCCCCTCTCTTCTCTCCTCTCTCTCTCTCTCTCCCCTTTTCTCTCTCTCTCTCCTCTCTCCCCTCTCTCTCTCTCTCTCTCTCTCTCTCCCCTCTCTCTCTCTCTCTCTCTCTCTCTCTCTCTCTTCCCCTCTTCTCTCTCTCTCTCTCTCTCTCTCTCTCTCTCTCTCTCTCTCTCTCTCTCTCTCTCTCATCATCCTTTTCCTCCTCTTCTCTTCAGACAAACACACACTCTTCACAGCCTCATTCAGGAGTCTTGACGTGAGGGACACAGCTGGCCTCACACCCCACGATGTCCTACGCTTGGTCAGGCCACACATTACCCCTTCACGCCCAGATCTCTCCTTTGCTATATATTATCGTCTGTTAGCCATTACGAAAAGTAGCTCAATATACCAAATTAGCTGGTGGACAAGGGTATCAAACAGGTTATATCTATAGAATATTGCTTACATTAATTAAGATAGACTAATAGTAGCCAAAATAAAAAGGAAATTACGTTCTAGGCCTCAAGGGGTTAAAGATACATTCAGATCCTTCCCCAAAAATGAGAGAGGCTAAGGAAAAAAACGTCCTTGCATACCAGCTTGTAACAGTGTTCTCCTCCTTCTCCTCCTCCTCCTCCTCCTCCTCCTCCTCCCTCCTCCTCCTCCTCCTCCTCCTCCTCCTCGTCCTCGTCCTTCCTTCCTTCCTTCCTCCCTCCGACACCTGCCTTTGCTTCCTTCATTCATATTCTCGCATCGTTGTCTTATGCATTAAGTTTTGCTGAGAAGTTTTGTCTGCGTGTCTTGCTAGTGATTGATTTTTAATTCTTTTACAGCTTGTTTTTTGTCGTGTCTTTTGACGTGTGAATTTTTCTGTCTGATTATTTGCATGTCTGTTTGTTTGTGTGTGTTTTTGTATGTTTGTTGCTTTCTCAGGCTGTTTGTATCACTGTATGTGTGTGTGTGTGTGTGTGTGTGTGTGTGTGTGTGTGTGTGTGTGTGTGTGTGTGTGTGTGTGTGTGTGTCTGTCTGTCTGTCTGTCTGTTTTCGATATGCCTTGTTGTTGTTGTTAGTGGTGGTGATAATTTTTGCATAATTCTGAGCTTTGTTATTCGTCTTCTCTCTCTCTCTCTCTCTCTCTCTCTCTCTCTCTCTCTCCTCTCTCTCTCTCTCTCTCTCTCTCTCTCTCTCTCTCTCTCTCTCTCTCTCTCTCTCTCTCTCTCTCTCTCTCTCTCTCTCTCTCTCTCTCTCTCTCTCTTCTCTCTCTCTCTCTCTCTCTCTCTATCT
>JACEEZ010025198.1:10000-20170 GCA_016584305.1 Chionoecetes opilio
CACCGAATCAATTTTGCGTCGCCACAAACAAGCCGTAATGATCACGCGATTGCCTTACAAAAGACCTAAACAGGACCATTAACCACACCTGTATTTGGGAGACGGAGAGAGAGAGAGAGAGAAGAGAGAGACAGAGAGAGAGAGAGAGAGAGAGAGAGAGAGAGAGGAGGGGAGAGAGAAGAAGAGATGAGAGAGAGAGGAGAGAGAGAAGGGGAGAGAGAAGAGAGACGAAGAGGAGAGAGAGAGAGAGAGAAAAGAGGAGAGAGAGAAGAGGGGAGAGAGAGAAAAGAGAGAGAAAAGAGAGAGAGAGAGGGGAGAGAGGGGAGAGAGAGAGAGAGAGGGGAGAGAGAAGGGGTAGAGAAAGAGAAGGGAAGGGAGGGATAGGGAGGGAGGGAACAGTCACTTCATCGTAATCTGCCCCACACAAAAGATACATAATTATCCGTCCTATGTGTTTATTCCCCGCATCATTTAGACTGTCTGAGATGCTGTGTGTCATCCTGTGTACCTGTGCGTCTGATTTGTCTGCAGAGGAGCTTAACCCCTTGAGGCCCAGAACGTAATTGTCATTGTAATATAACCACCATTCGACGATTTTAATGGACATGAGCAATATTATATAGATATGACCTGTTTAATATCCTTGTCCATTAGCAAATTTGGTTTATTTAGTTACTTTTTCGTATTTTTATGGCTAATAACAGACGATTTTAAATAGCAAAGGAAAGATCTGGGCGTGAAGGGGCTAATACGTGTCTGTCTGTCTGTCCTGACGCATGTCTCGTGTGTCTATTCTCGTTTCTCGGTGCCTCCTTTCTTCATCTACTTCATTTGTCGTACTTCCCTCTCCTCTTCCTCCTGTTTCCTAGTCTTCCTTCTGTTATGCTCTTTATTAATTCTCCCTCTTCTATCGCATCTCTATCCTGTCCTTCCTTCACTCCTTCCTATTTCCTGTTTCTTTATCATCAAAACAAACGGTTACTTCTTCTTCTCCACTTGTCTTACACCACTCGTTCTCCACCACCACCTCCTCATAGTTCCTTCCCACTTCCTTTCACACTCCACTTATCCTCCATCATCCTAACCACTTGCTCCTCCACCTCCTCCACCTCGTTTGTACTCCTCCACTTACACTCCATAATCACAACCTTTCCCTTTCTCCATTCCTCCACTTATCCTCAATCACTAATTTCTCCTCCTTCCTCATTCCTTACCTTCCCTCACCACTATAATCTTCTCCTCCTCCTCCTCCTCCTCCTCCTTCGCAGACTCACGCATTCCCCCGCTTCATTACATTACTCATAACTACACCGGGTAGACTCATTGTGTGGTTGTCAATGCGAGCGCCACTGTCTAAACACACCTTAAATTTTTTTTTGGAAAATAAACATGATAAAGAAGAAGGAATGATTGGAAGACAGATGATGATGATGATGATGATTATAGGATGAAAAAATAGAAAAATAAGATAAATAACTAAAAATAAAAAAAATGTAGGTATTGTATGTATGATGTAGGTATGTATGTATGTATGTATGTATGTTGTAGTATGCTATGTAGCATGTGTTGTATGAGGTATGTATGTATGTGTTCATGTATGTATGTGTGTGTGTATGTATGTATGTTATGTATGTGATATGTATGTTAGTAATGTATTATGTATGGATGTATGTATGTATGTATGTATTATTATGTATGTAGTAGTATGTATGTATGTTATGTGTATGTAGTATGTATGTATGTATGTATGTCGTATTGTATGTAGTATGTATTTATGTATGTGTATGTATCGTATGTAATGGATGTTATGGATATGGTATGTATGTATGTGTATGTATGTATGTATGTATAATCGGTGTATTTACGCATGAGTAGCTATTATTCACTTTCTATGCAATAATAACATAATGAAAATAAACATATAATATATATAATAAAAACTGTTCAATACTTTCACAGAACAATTATAGCCGCTCTTCTCTCTTCTCTCTCTCTCTCTCTCTCTCTTCTTTCTCTCTCCTCTCTCTCTTCTCTCTCCTCTCTCTCTCTCTCTCTCTCTCTCTCTTTCACTCTGACATCCCAACATACACACACACAAAAAAAAATACAATTATATATAATATCAAAATCCGTGGTAGGGGACGGGTGGCGGAGGGGGTTGGGGAAGGGGTCGGGGAGGGGGTTGGGGGGGGAGGGGGAAGGCGGGTTATAAGGGGGGGCGGCCCAAAAAGGTAATTACAGTTCATTTAAACCAGGAATGATATATGTATGGATATAGTTGTGGAGGGGGTGGGGGCGGTTTGTGGTGGGGGGGGTAGGGGATGGGGCGGGGTAACTAAATTGGCATTCCCCCCCACCACACACACACAACACACCACACACCCACCCCAACACATTACACCACACACACACACACACACACACCACACACACACAACACACAGTGTATTAAGGAGTGGCGAAAAAATACTTTAATACATGGCTGATGATGCATGTGTGTGTGTGTGTGTGTGTGTTGTGTGTCTTGTGTGTGTGTGTGTGGTGTGTGTGTGCTGTGTACATACATTACATACATACCAGGACTGATCCTTTGGTATTTAATTCACCCCGGTGGACTCATCACATCATCAGTCATTTGTATAGGTAAGTGAGGGTAGGGAGAGGGGGGAGAGGGAATAGAGGGGAAAGGATGTGTGATTAATATGTGAACGGAATTTTTTGACTGTGTTTGATGTATTGGTGTGTGTGTGTGTGTGTGTGTGGTGTGTGTGTGGTGTGTTGTGTGTGTGTGTGTGTAGTCTGTGTCTGTTGTCTTTGTCTGTCGGTCTGTGTCGTTCTGTCTGTTGTCTGTCTGTCTGTCTGTCTGTTTGTCTGTCCATGTTCTCTCTGTCTCTTTTCTCACGGTACAGTCAGAGAGAAAGAAGAGAGGACACAGAACAGAGAATAGACGAGAGAGACCAGAGAGAGAGGGAGTGAAGAGAGACGAGAGAGAGACAAGAGAGACGATAGAGAGAGGAGAGAGAGAGAAAAGAGAGAGAGAGAGAGAGGACGAGAGGAGAGAGAGGAGAGAGAGAGAGAAGAACGCATGACGAGAGAGAGAGAGAGAGATGAAGAGGAGAGAGAGAGAGACGAGAGAGAGCGAGAGGAGAGAGACGAGAGAGAGAGTAATGGTACAGCTGAGCACCTGTCAAATTGATGCGGAGGAGGAGGAGGAGGAGGAGGAGGAGGAAGTAGGCAGGAGGAGGAGGAGGAGGAGGAGGAGGAGCGAGAGGAGGAGGTATATAGTTACGGAAAGAAGCAAGCTAAGGAAAAGAGGAAGGAAGAGGAAAAACGCATATAAAAGAGAGAAAAGGCAGAGGAGGAGGAGGAGGGAAGGGAGGAGGAGGAGGAGGAGGAGGAGGAGGAGGAGGAGGAGGAGGGAGGAGGAGGAGGAGAGGAGGAGGAGGTACACTAGTAAAAGAGAAGGAAGAAACGGCTTAGGATTGTGAGGACATAGGAAGAGAAAACTCAAAAGAGGAAGAGAGAAAAAAGAAGGAAGAAGGAGGAAGGAAAGAGGAGGAGGAGGAAGAGGAGGAGGAGGAGGAAGGACAGACAGAGGGTACACAGACATGTGCTAACCCCTCACTGAAAACCAAGTTAAAGGTTCTTTAGTAAATCCCATACCACACAGTACCGAAAAAACGTCTTACTAAACGAACCCAAAAAAAAATAAAAATTAACCCAATTAAATAAAAGTAAATTAAATCAATTAAAATAACAAACGTGGTAACCCACGCAAGGTCGAAAGCAAGCATAAAGTCATAAAGGCCGAAACTCCATAGTGTTTTGTATGGAGATATGAGCTTTATTGGAGGAGAAGGAGATGAGTGGAGGAGGTGGAGGAGGTGGAAGAGGAGAGGAGGAGGAGGAGGAGGAGGAGGAGGAGGAGGAGGGGAGGAGGAGGAGGAGGGATGGTAAGGATTAGGCTTGATATAAACAGAGGAGGAGGAGGAGGAGGAGGAAGGAGGAGGAGGAGGAGGGAGGAGGGGAGGAGGAGGAGGAGGAGGAGGAGGAGGAGGAGGAGGAGGAGAGGAGGAGGAGGAGGAGGAGATAGCAGATGTTGGGACAGACTTCGGTAAATCAGCGGAAATGCGTCTTAGAGAAGACGAGCTAAAATGAGAGAGAGAGAGATGATGGCAGAGAAGAGAGAGAGAGAGAGAGATGATGAGAGATGGAAGAAATGGAGGGAGGATGAGAGAGAGAGAAGAGAGAGAGAGAGAGTGAGAGAGAGAGAGGAGATGAGACGAGAGGAGAGAGAGAGAGAGAGATTAAAGTTTTCTCATGTACTATTTTCTCACAAACGAGGGGAAAAGAGAGAGAAAGCAGATGGGGAAAAAAATATATCGTGACTATAATTCACTCTCTCTCTCTCTGCTCTCTTCTCTCTCTCTCTCCTCGTATCTTCTCTCTCTTCTCTCCTCTCTGGAACACGTCAGAACTTGGTAAAATAGTACTACCAAAAATGGACACATATTTTAGACCCAAGCTGAAAAATAACCCTAAAAACGATGCCTGGTTACAGAAATAAGCCATACGCGAGGTGGAACGGCGGGGAATGGAGGGGAAAGAGGGGAAAAGGAGGGGAAAAGAGGGGGAAAGGAGGGGAATGGAGGGGCCAAAGAGGTAAAAGGAGGGGAATGGAGGGAAGGGAGGGGAATGGAGGGGAAAAAGAGGGGAAATGAAGGGGAGAAGGGGTGAGGGGAAAGGGGAGACGGAGAGGGGAATAATAAGAGATAATGCAAATGTGAAATGAGTAAAATACATCAAAATACCATGAAATAAATACAGAAATTAGCATAGGGTGAGGGAAAAGAGGGGAAAGGGGTTGAGGGGGGGAAAAGAGGGGAAAAAGTGAGGGGAAAAAGAGGGGAAAAGGTGGATGGGGAAAAGAGGGAAAAAGGTGGGAAATTGTGGGGGGAAATAGGGGAAAGAGGCGGAAAACAACTGTGAGGGGAAAAAAGAGGGGAAATTGTGGGGGGAAATAGGAGGAAAAAATAGGGGAAACTGTGGGGGAACAAGAGTGGGGAACAGAGGGGAAAAATTGTGGGGGGGAAATAGGGGAAAGAGGGGGAAACTGAGGGATGGGAAATGATAAAATGAGGGGAAAAGGTGGGAAATTGTGGGGGAAATAGGGGGAAAGAGGGGAAACTGTGAGGGGAACAATAGGGAAAAGAGGGAAATGGGGAGGAAAGAGGGGAAATTGTGAGGGGAAAAGATGGGAAATGGAGGGGAGAAGAGGGGGGATAATGTAGATGAGACAGAAAGAAAAACTAGAAAATTATAGTTGAAAAATGGAAAATATGTAATTTTTGGAAATACATAAAACATCATAATAAAAATCATAAAACAATGGAGATAATAATGATACTAAAAACACCATGTATTTGAGAGTTACAATGTCATCGTTAAAGTGTAGAAGATTAATGTTAATGGTTAAAAAATCGAAGAAACTGTTGAATGTGAGACAATTAAAACAAATAAAAAAGTTTGACAAAGTTTATATATATAAATTGAAAATAAAATTGTTGGAGTGAAAAAAAATATTAACCGCCGTGGACAAATATGCCATAAATTCACAAATAAAAAAGATGGATAGGTGAGTGAAAAAATTAAATGTCGATAATTTAAATATCCATATATAAATCGAAAAATTTGATTAAAAAAATATGAAAATGACAGAAAAAAGTGAAGTAGAAAATGTGGAAAGAAAAAGTGGAAAAAAATAAGTTGATCGAGTTGGTTAGAAGTGTCCGACTGGCGTTCTCGGTGAACCTTGGAGTTCGTATCCCCGATGAGAGCCAAAACCTTTCTGCACCGTGGAGTGGCCTTAAGAACACCCACATGCTGCCCATCAACTTCACTTAGGGATTGCCGAGTGCATGGGAGGACACCAGGGGGAGGCGGCATGAAACCTCTAATACAGGCGCGTCACTATAACAATTCCTAGCTGCGCCACCACGGGCGAGGACCAATCAGCACGCCCTCAAGGGGAACCTCCAGAGCCTACCCATCCCACCCCTGGTTCACCACTTGCCTACAGGCGCTTAGGCACAATGTGGAAAAAAAAAAAAAAAAAAAAAAAACAGCCTGATCATGGGGTGAAATCACGTCCCATAGATCACACAATTACAGGTGTTACTTCCCCCACACCTGTCCTGACCATAGCACCTGTGACCACCACCACCACCCACCACCACCATCACCTAATCACCACCCTCACCATCCACCCCACACCACCACCACCACCATCACACCACCACCACACCACCACCACCACCACCACCACCACCACCACTCACCACCACCACCATCACACCACCACCATTACCATCACCACCACCACATCACCATCACCACCACCATCACACCACCACCACCATCACCATCACACCACCACCATAACCCACCCACCACCTACCACCATCACCACCACCACACCATCACCACCACCCCACCATCACCATCTCCACCACCACCAACCACACCACAACACAACCACACACATCACACCACCACCACCACCCATCCACACCACCACCACCACCACCATCACCATCACCATTCACCACCACCACCACCAACCACCACCACCACCACCACTTACAACCACCACCCTCACCACCACCACCACCACCACCACTACCACCACCACCACCATCACCACCACCACCACCACATCACACCACCACCACCACCACCACCACACCAACGGCTACTACTACTACTAACTGCCAAAATCAAGTGATAGTATTAGTAATAGTGGTAATGGTGGTAAATTGTCTTGAATATATATCTACATGACACAAAAAATACTAATACTACTATTACAAAAATTGCAACATACTACTATCTACTACTTATACTACTACTAATCACTGCCAAACTATGAGTAAAAGTAGCAGTGGTGTGGTGGTGATTATTGGTATATTGTAATGAAATATTTTACATACAAAAAACACTATACTACTACTACTACCACCACTACTACTACACTATATACTACCAAAAAAATCCAGTGGTAGAGGTTGAAAATTTGTGGTGACATATATATATATACAAACACACACAAACACACACACACACCAACACCAACACACACACCACACACACACACACACACACACACACACCACCCACCACACACACACACACCACACACACACACACCCACACACACACACACGAGTCATGGCAGGGGAAAAATATAAGAATTACAGTATATTTTCCTATTTCGTGCGCTTATTTCTGGACATATTTGCGTGTAAAAAGATTTTAAAAAAGAAAATATTTGTGTGTGTGTATGTCTGTCTGTGTGTATGTGTGTGTGTGTGTGTGTGTGTGTGGGTGTGTGTGTGTGTGTGTGTGGTGAGTGTGTGGTGTGTGTGTGTGTGTTTCTGTGTGAATCCCCGATCTGAAATATTACAATGAGGTGAATTTTTTTTTTCCCGCTCTCTCTCTCTCTCTCTCCTCTCCTCTCTCTCTCTCTCTCGCGCTCTCTCTCTCTCCAAAGGTAAATATTGCAAGAGAAAATGAATCCATAAATATAAAGACAATTTTTCAAAGTAATCCCAAAGAAAATGAAAAGATGAGAGAAAGTCGAGAGAAAAAAAGATAATCAGTACCACATGAATTAAAGAGAATTATTAAAGCGACGTGTTTTGTGTCTTTACTCCTGGGTATCATTTCTCTTCTCCTCTTCTTGCTCTCTCTCTCTCTCTTTCTCTCTCTCGCTCTATATCTCCTCTCTCTTATCTCTACCATGCTGGGAAGGTTGTAATATCGACAAGCTGAAGAGAGAGAGAGAGAAGAGAGAGACGACGAGAGAGAGAGAGAGAGAGAGAGGAGAGAGAGAGAGAGAGAGTCGAGAGATGAGAAAGACGCGAGAGAGAAGAGAAGACGAGAGAGAGGAGGAGAGGGCGGGGCAATTTTAGGGGGGCGGAGCAAAGAGGGAAGCAAACCAATAGGAAAACCGGATTGGGCGGAAGAGGAAAAGCGGAGTATGCGCCCTTCTACCATAGAAGGGGGGGGAGGGAGAGGGAGGGGTTATGGTGGGTCAGGTGTGGGGGCTGTGGTGAGGGGGTTGTGTTAGGTGGGGAGGGATGAGGGGATAGTGGGGAGGATGGGGGAGGGTTTATTAGGGTTGACTGTGTTGAGTTTGGGGAAAAGTTGAGGGGTGGTTAGGTTGCAGGTTGGGGCGTGGTTAGGTTGGGGCTTTTTGGTGGTGAGGTTGGGGTTGATTGTTAGGGTGTGAGGTTTGAAGGGGAGGGGTGGGAGCGTTAAGTAGGAGGGTAGGAGTGAAAATTGGGGAGGAAAATGGCGCGAATAATAGTTATATAAGTTGTGGGAGAGGGAATAGGGGACGTATAGGATTTAAATTGGGGAAGTGAGGGGAAAAGACAGGTTAGGGTAAGGTGGGGGATGTATGAAGTTAGGGTTTTAAAGTTGGGTTTAAGTGGGGTTTTTGGGGTTATTAGGAAGTTGGGGGTTAAGTTGGGGTTAAAGTTAGGTTAAAGTTCAGGGTTAAGTTGGGGTTAAGTGTGGTAAAGTTAGGGTTAAGTTGGGGTTAAGTTAGGGTTAAGGTTGGGGTTTAAGTTGGGGTTAAGTGAGGGTTAAGTTGGGGTTAATTGGGGTTAAGTTAGGGTTAAGTTGAGGGTAAGTTGGGGTTAAGTTCGGGTAAGTTAGGGTTAAGTTGGGTTAAGTTAGGGTTAAGTTGGGGTTATTAGAAGTTGGTTTAAAGTTGGGGTTAAGTTGGGGTTATTAGGAAGTTGGGTAAGTTGGGTTAAGTGGGGTTATTAGGAAGTTGGGGTTAAGTTGGGGTTAAAGTTGGGTTTAAGGGGTTAAGTTTGGGTTAAAGTTAGGGTTAAGTTGGGGTTTAAGTTGGGGTTATTAGGAAGTTGTGGTTAAGTTGGGGTTAAGTGGGGTTATTAGGAAGTTGGGTTAAGTTGGGGTTAAGTTCAGGGTTAATGTTGGGGTCAGTTGGGGTTAAGTTAGGGTTAAGTTGGGGTTAAGTTGGGTTAAGTTAGGGTTAATTGGTGGGTAAGTGGGTTAAGTTAGGGTTAAGTTTAGGGTTAAGTTGGGGTTAGTTGGGGTTATAGGAAGTTGGGGTAAGTTGGGGTTATTAGGAAGTTAGGGTTAAGTTCGGGTTAGGGAGTTAAGTTGGTGGTTAGTTGGGGTTATAGGAAGTTAGGGTTAGTTAGGGTTAAGTTAGGGTTAAGTGGGGTTAAGTGGGGGTATTATGAAGCTAGGGTTAAGTTGAGGTTAAGTGGGTTAAGTTAGGGTTAAGTTGGGGTTAAGTTTGGGTTATTAGGAAGTTAGGGAAAGTTGGGTTAAGTGGGGTTAAGTTAGGGATTATTAAGTTAGGGTTAAGTTGGGGTTAGTGGGGTATTAGGAAGTTAGGGTTAAGATGGGGTTAAAGTTGGGTTAAGTTAGGATTAAGTTAGGGTTAGTTGGGGTTAAGTTAGGGTTAAGTGGGGTAAGATTAGGGTTAAGTTGGGGTTAAGTTGGGTTAAGTTAGGGTTAAGTTGGGGTTAAGTTGGGGTTAAGTTTAGGGTTAAGTTGGGGTTAATTGGGTTAAGTTGGGGTTAAGTTGGGGTAAGTTGGGTTAAGTTGGGGTTAAGTTGGGGTTAAGTTGGGTAAGTTAGGGTTAAGTTTGGGGTTAAGTTGGGGTTAAGTGGGCGTTAAGTTAGGGTAAGGTGGGGTTAAGTTGGGTTAAGTTGGGGTTAAGTTGGGGTTAAGTTAGGGTTAAGTTGGGGTTAAGTTGGGCGTGAAGTGTGTGGTAAGTTGGGGTTAAGTTGGGGTTAAGTTGGGGTTAAGTGTAGGGTTACGTTGGGTTTAGGTTGGGGTTAAGTTTGGGTTAAGTTAGGGTTAAGTTGGGGTTAAGTTGGGGTTAAGTTGGGTTAAATTGGGTTAAGTTAGGGGGTTAAGTTGGGTTTAGGTTGGTGGTTAAGTTGGGGTTAAGTTAGGGTAAGTTGGGGTGAAGTTGGGGTTAAGTTGGGGTAAGTTAGGGTTTAAGTTGGGGTTTAAGTTGGGGTTAAGTTGGGGTTAAGTTGGGGGTAAGTTTGGGGTTACGTTAGGTTAAGTTGGGGTTAAGTTGGGAGTTAAAGTTAGGGTTAAAGTTTGGGTTAAGTGGGG
>JACEEZ010025198.1:20195-30195 GCA_016584305.1 Chionoecetes opilio
GTTGGGGTTTTAAGTTAGGGTTAAGTTGGGGTTAAATTGGGGTTTTAAATTGGGGGTTTAAATTGGGGTTAAGTTGGGGGTTTAAATTGGGGTTTAAATTAGGGTTAAGTGGGTAGGTTTGGGGTTATTGTGGGGTAAGTTAGGGTTAAGTTGGGGTTAGTTGGGTTTAAGTTAGGGTTAAGTTGGGGTTAAGTTAGGGTTAAGTTGGGTTTAGGTTGGGGTTAAGTTGGGGTTAAGTTAGGGTTAAGTTGGGGTTAAGTTGGGGTTAAGTTGGGGTTAAGTTAGGGTTAAGTTGGGGTTAAGTTGGGGTTAAGTTGGGGTTAAGTTGGGGTTAAGTTGGGGTTAAGTTAGGGTTAAGTTGGGGTTAAGTTGGGGTTAAGTTAGGGTTAAGTTGGGGTTAAGTTGGGGGTATTATGAAGTTGGGGTTAAGTTGGGGTTAAGTTGGGGTTAAGTTGGGGGTATTATGAAGTTAGGGTTAAGTTAGGGTTAAGTTGGGGTTAAGTTGGGGTTAAGTTGGGGTTAAGTTCGGGTGTGATATATTTTGATTGAAGAAGTGACACCCCAAAAAAAAAAAATCTCTTACTAAATAAATCTAATTAAATTTTACATCAGGAAAAAATAATGACACCAAAATAGAAGAGAAAGAAGAAAAGAAAGAAAGAAAGAAAGAAAGAAAGAAAGAAAAGCGGGAAATTAGATCCAAAACTTTCTTGTTTTTCATTTTTTTGGCCATTAATCAAAGAATCCGAAAAAAATGGGAAGAAATTATTTGCCATTTTTAGCCTACTGTCTAAGAGGAGGAGGAGGAGGAGAGGAGGAGGAGGCAGGAGGAGGAGGAGGAGGAGGAAGAAAAGGAGGAGTTACAGGAAGAGGAGGAGGAAGAAGAGGAAGGAAGAAGAAGAAGAGGAGGAAGAAAAGGAGGAATTACAGGAAGAGAAGGAGGAAGAAGAGGAAGGAAGAAGAAGAAGAGGAAGAAAAGGAGGAGTTACAGGAAGAGGAGGAGGTAGAGGAGGAGGAAGGAAGAAGAAGGAAGAAGAAAAGGAGAAATTACAGAAAGAGGAGGAGGAAGAAGAGGAAGAGGAAGAGGAGGAGGAGGAAGAAAAGGAGGAGTTAGAGGAGTAGGAGGAGGAGGAAGAGGAGGAGAAAGAAGAAGAAGAGAAGGAAGAAAACGAGGAGGAAGAGGAAGAAAACAGGAGGCTTAAAAATGACATGTTAAGTATTTAGTCTCTCACGCATTTAAATATATATCATCATCATCATCATCATCATCATCATCAGCAGCAGCAGCATCATCATCACACCGATCATGATTTACACTAATTGACGCTATGCTCCATGACACAGGTAAATATAAACACAGGTATAATCACCACCACTAACTACGGGGTTCCGATACACGTGCACGCTTGTCATTATGCTTGTAATTAGTAACAGGTGTAGACAGGTGTGGCTAATTAGCAATGCGGTGGGGGGGCGCGCACACACACACGCACACACACACACACACACACACACACACACACACAGGTGCTATGATAAGTCCTTCGCCAGTAACGCCTTGAGATATACTGACTCTCACTCTCTCACTCTCTCACTTTCTCATTCTCTCACTCTCTCACTCTCTCTCAAAAGGTCTATTCGGTGCTAGCAAAATGGGGATGTGTGTCGACAGTACAATAGCCTTACTGTGTGTGTGTGTGTGTGTGTGTGTGTGTGTGTGTGTGTTGGGGTGTTTTTTGTGTGTTGTGTGTGGGGTGGGTTGTATGGTGTTGTGTGTGTGGGGTTTTTGTGGGGTGTGTGTGTGGGGTGTGTGTGTTGTGTATGTATTTTGGGGTATGTGTTTGTTATGTGTTAAAATGTGTGTGGTGTGTGTGTGTGTGTGTGGGGTGTGTTGTCTGGTGTCTGGGGTGTCTGTGTTTGTGTCTGTGTCTGTGCCTGGGTGTTTTTATGGTGTTGGGGGTGTGTGTGTGGGTTGGGGTGTGTATGTGTGTGTGTGTTTTGGGTTTTTGTGTTGTGTTGTGTGTCGTGTCTGTGGGGCTGTGTTGTGTCTGTGTGTGGTCTGTGTTTGTGTCTGTGGTCTGTGTGTGTGTGTGGTTTTGTGTGTTGGTTTTGTTTAAGAAACCCCTGGTCTCGGACACGCCCAGTCACCAGTGTTGGGGCAGGAAAAACCAAAAAGGGGAAAAAAGGGGTTTGAATGGGGAAAGGGATCAGAAAATTGAGCCTAAAAAATTTTTGTTTCAGCGTCACACAAAAAACCCTTAGGGACAAAATTTTCACCCAAAATTTTATATACAAAAAAAATTTTCCCCAAAAAAATTTTAAGGCCCAAAAATTGGGCTCTTATTCCCCTTAGATCAGGGGTGTGTTTGTGTGTGTGGGGGGGGTGTTGTGTGTGTGTGTGTTTTGTGTGTGTGTGTGTGTTTTGTGTGTGTGGTGTGTGTTAAAAAAAAAAATCAGTATATTTAAATAAAATCAAAAATTTTGAGCTGGAGGGTTTAAAAAATTTTTAGAACCCTTTTGTGTGTGGGGGTTGGTTTTTGGGTGTGTGTGTGTGTGTGTTTTGTGTGTGGGGTGTGGGGGTGTGTGTGGGTCTGTTTGTGTGTGTGTGGGTGTGTTGTGGGGTGGTTGTGTGGGTGTGTGTGTGTTGTGTGGTTTTTGTGTGGGGGTGTTTTGTGTTGGGGGGTGTGTGTGTGGGGGTGTGTGTGTGTGTGGTGGTTTTTGTGTGTGTTTGGGCTGACGAAAAAACCCCTGGTTAGCCGGGGACACACACACCAACTCTCTCTCTCTCTCCCCCTCTCTCTCTCTCTCCCCCTCTCTCTTCTCTCTCTCTCTCTCTCTCTTTTCTCCTCTCTCCTCTCTCTCCCCTCTCGCTCTCTCTCTCTCTTTCTCTCTCTCCTGACCCCCCCCCCCTCCTCTTCTCCTCCTCTTTTTAAATTTAAAACTCCCGGCTACTTACCTTCCCCCTCCTCCCTCCTCCTCCCCTCCTCCCCCCTCCTTCCTTCCTCCTTCCTCCTCCTCCATCCCTTTTCCTCCCCTTTCCATCTCTTTTTCCTCCCTTTTCCCCCTCCCCCTCCTCCTCCCCCTCCTCCTCCTCCCCCTCCCCCTCCTTTCCCCCCTTTCCCCCTTTCCCCCCTCCTTAAGACTCTCCTTAGTCTTTTTTCTTTAGGGTTTTTGTAAAAAAAAAAACCAATTCAATTACACACACACACAAAACACACACACCACAACACACACAAAACACACACACACCAACACACACCACCACACACACACCACCCCAAAACACACCAACACACAAAACAACACCCACACACACAAGTAAAACAAAACCCTTTAAAAAAAAATTTAAAAAAGATTTCCAATTTAATGTCAATCACAGTGAGGGGAAAAAAGGGGAAAACAATTAAGTTGCAATAATTTACCTGCAGCGTCGAGTCTCAATACGCAATCAGGTGGTGGCTTTGTGAGGGGAAACGAGGGGACGAGTGGGAAAAGAGGGGAAAAGAGGGGAAAGAGGGGAAATTAGGAAATAAGAGGGAAACTACGAGGAAAAGAGGGGAAATACAAAGGAATACAAAGGAATACAAAAAAAAATACAAAAGGAAAAAAAAACAGCAACAGCCCCACCCGGGCAAAAAGAGGCTGCTTTTGTGACTACTTTTACCCACTATAGTTTCTAAGTGTTAGAGGTAAAATAATAGTAAAGTTTAAGGGGCCTCCCCCCCCCTCTCCTCCAGCCAGGAAAAAAAAAGAGAAAAACACCCAGGGCCGTTTTAGAAAAAAAAAACCATGGAATTTTATAGGCAAGATTGCAGGACAGACAGACTCTAAACTAAAGCCAACGCTACAAAAATAAAGAGTTTACGTGTGGCCGAAGTAATGGCGTGTGGCAGTTGATGCTAAGTATTGATCTAGTTTGTTCTTAAACGCCTCAACCGTGTTACTATTAACTACTTGTGCTGGAAGAGAGTTCAAAATATTAACAACTCTATTAAAGAAAAATTGCTTCGCTTCATGTGAGGGAAATCGCTTACCCATGATCTTGTATCCATTACTACGAGTGGTGCTTGTCCAATCAATAGTCAAATAGTCGTTTATGTTAACATTATCGAAGCCATGGAACATTTTAGACAATGCTATTAAGTCTCCTCGCAACCTATGTTTTGACAAACTGAACAAGTTAAGTTCCTTCAATCGCTCTTCGTATGGCTTGTCTCGGAAGCGCGGAATCATTTTAGTAACTTTTCTTTGTACTCTCTCCAGTTTGATTACATATTTTCTGTAGTAGTGTGACCAGAACTGTACGCAAGATTACAGTAGGGTGACCAGAACTGTACGCAAGATTACAGTAGGGTGACCAGAACTGTACGCAAGATTACAGTAGGGTGACCAGAACTGTACGCAAGATTACAGTAGGGTGACCAGAACTGTACGCAAGATTACAGTAGGGTGACCAGAACTGTACGCAAGATTACAGTAGGGTGACCAGAACTGTACGCAAGATTACAGTAGGCTGACCAGAACTGTACGCAAGATTACAGTAGGCTGACCAGAACTGTACGCAAGATTACAGTAGTGTGACCAGAACTGTACGCAAGATTACAGTAGGGTGACCAGAACTGTACGCAAGATTACAGTAGGGTGACCAGAACTGTACGCAAGATTACAGTAGGGTGACCAAAACTGTACGCAAGATTACAGTAGGGTGACCAAAACTGTACGCAAGATTACAGTAGGGTGACCAGAACTGTACGCAAGATTACAGTAGGCTGACCAGAACTGTACGCAAGATTACAGTAGGCTGACCAGAACTGTACGCAAGATTACAGTGGGTGACCAGAACTGTACGCAAGATTACAGTGGGTGACCAGAACTGTACGCAAGATTACAGTAGGTGACCAGAACTGTACGCAAGATTACAGTAGGGTGACCAGAAAATGTACGCAAGATTACAGTAGGCTGACCAGAACTGTACGCAAGATTACAGTAGGCTGACCAGAACTGTACGCAAGATTACAGTAGGGTGACCAGAACTGTACGCAAGATTACAGTAGGGTGACCAGAACTGTACGCAAGATTACAGTAGGCTGACCAGAACTGTACGCAAGATTACAGTAGGCTGACCAGAACTGTACGCAAGATTACAGTAGGCTGACCAGAACTGTACGCAAGATTACAGTAGGGTGACCAAAACTGTACGCAAGATTACAGTAGGTGACCAGAACTGTACGCAAGATTACAGTAGGTGACCAGAACTGTACGCAAGATTACAGTAGGGTGACCAGAACTGTACGCAAGATTACAGTAGGTGACCAGAACTGTACGCAAGATTACAGTGAGGGTGACCAGAACTGTACGCAAGATTACAGTAGGTGACCAGAACTGTACGCAAGATTACAGTAGGGTGACCAGAACTGTACGCAAGATTACAGTAGGGTGACCAGAACTGTACGCAAGATTACAGTAGGGTGACCAGAACTGTACGCAAGATTACAGTAGGTGACCAGAAAATGTACGCAAGATTACAGTAGGCTGACCAGAACTGTACGCAAGATTACAGTAGTGTGACCAGAACTGTACGCAAGATTACAGTAGGCTGACCAGAACTGTACGCAAGATTACAGTAGGGTGACCAGAACTGTACGCAAGATTACAGTAGGTGACCAGAACTGTACGCAAGAAATTTCAGTAGGGTGACCAGAACTGTACGCAAGTTTACAGTAGGGTGACCAGAACTGTACGCAAGATTACAGTAGGGTGACCAGAACTGTACGCAAGATTACAGTAGGGTGACCAGAACTGTACGCAAGATTACAGTAGTGTGACCAGAACTGTACGCAAGATTACAGTAGTGTGACCAGAACTGTACGCAAGATTACAGTAGGGTGACCAGAACTGTACGCAAGATTACAGTAGGTGACCAGAAACTGTACGCAAGATTACAGTAGGCTGACCAGAACTGTACGCAGATTACAGTAGGGTGACCAAAAACTGTACGCAAGTTTACAGTAGGTGACCAGAACTGTACGCAAGATTACAGTAGGCTGACCAGAACTGTACGCAAGATTACAGTAGGCTGACCAGAACTGTACGCAAGATTACAGTAGGGTGACCAGAACTGTACGCAAGATTACAGTAGGGTGACCAGAACTGTACGCAAGATTACAGTAGGGTGACCAAAACTGTACGCAAGATTACAGTAGGGTGACCAGAACTGTACGCAAGATTACAGTAGGCTGACCAGAACTGTTTCGCAAGATTACAGTAGTGTGACCAGAACTGTACGCAAGATTACAGTAGTGTGACCAGAACTGTACGCAAGATTACAGTAGGCTGACCAGAACTGTACGCAAGATTACAGTAGGGTGACCAGAACTGTACGCAAGATTACAGTAGGCTGACCAGAACTGTACGCAAGATTACAGTAGGCTGACCAGAACTGTACGCAAGATTACAGTAGGCTGACCAGAACTGTACGCAAGATTACAGTAGGCTGACCAGAACTGTACGCAAGATTACAGTAGGGTGACCAGAACTGTACGCAAGATTACAGTAGGCTGACCAGAACTGTAACGCAAGATTACAGTAGGCTGACCAGAACTGTAAAGCAAGATTACAGTAGGCTGACCAGAACTGTACGCAAGATTACAGTAGGGTGACCAGAACTGTACGCAAGATTACAGTAGGGTGACCAGAACTGTACGCAAGATTACGTAGGTGACCAGAACTGTACGCAAGATTACAGTAGGCTGACCAGAAAATGTACGCAAGATTACAGTAGGGTGACCAGAACTGTACGCAAGATTACAGTAGGTGACCAGAACTGTACGCAAGATTACAGTAGGCTGACCAGAACTGTACGCAAGATTACAGTAGGGTGACCAGAACTGTACGCAAGATTACAGTAGGCTGACCAGAACTGTACGCAAGATTACAGTAGGCTGACCAGAACTGTACGCAAGATTACAGTAGGGTGACCAGAACTGTACGCAAGATTACAGTAGGGTGACCAGAACTGTACGCAAGATTACAGTAGTGCTGACCAGAACTGTACGCAAGATTTCAGTAGGTGACCAGAACTGTACGCAAGATTACAGTAGGCTGACCAGAACTGTACGCAAGATTACAGTAGGCTGACCAGAACTGTACGCAGATTACAGTAGGCTGACCAGAACTGTACGCAAGATTACAGTAGGCTGACCAGAACTGTACGCAAGATTACAGTAGGCTCCAAACTTACGCAAGATTACAGTAGGCTGACCAGAACTGTACCAAGATTACAGTAGCTGACCAGAACTGAGGATTACAGTAGGCTGACAGAACTGTACGCAAGATTACAGTAGGCTGACCAGACTGACGCAAGATTACAGTAGGCTGACCGAACTGTACGCAAGATTACAGTAGGGTGACCGAACTGTACGCAAGATTACTAGGCTGACCGAACTGTACGCAAGATTACAGTAGGCTGACCAGAAATTGAGCCAAATGTACAAGATTACCAAAGCTGACCAAAAAGTAGAACAAAATAGGTACCAAGATTAAGTAGGTGTGACCAAAGTGACCAATAATAGGTAAAAAACTGTACGCAAATTACAGTAGGCTGACCAGAAAATGTACGCAAATTAAGTAGGGACCAAAACTGTACGCAAGATTAAAAGTAGGCTGACCAAAAGTACGAAGATTACGTAGGGTGACCAAAACTGTACGCAAGATTAAGAGGGTGACCAAAATGTACGCAAATTAAGTAGGGTGACCAGAACTGTACGCAAGATTACAGTAGGCGACCAGAACTGTACGCAAAATTACAGTAGCTGCCAAACTGTACGCAAGATTACAGTAGGGTGACCAGAACTGTACGCAAGATTACGTGGCTGCAGAAGTACGCAAGATTACAGTAGGCTGACAAAATTACGCAAGATTACAGTAGGCTGACCGAACTGTACGCAAGTTATAGGCCAAAATGTGCAAGACAGTAGGCTGACCAAGATTACAGTAGGGTGACCAGAACTTACGCAGATTACAGTAGGCTGACCGAACTGCGCAAGATTACGTAGGGACTGACTAGAACTGTACAAGTTAAGTAGGCTGACCAACGACGCAAGATTAATAGGTGACCAGAACTTACGCAAGATTACATAGGCTGACCAGAACTGTACGCAAGATTACAGTAGGCTGACCAGAACTGTACGCAAGATTACATAGGCTGACCAAACTGTACGCAAGATTACAGTAGGGTGACAAAACTTACGCAAGATTAACGTAGGTGACCAAAACTGTAGCAAGATTAGTAGCTGACCAGAACTGTAGCCAAGATTAAGTAGGCTGACAAACTGTACCAAGATTCAGTAGGTACCAAAGACTTACGCAAGATTACGAGTAGAGCCAGAAGTTACGCAAGATTACAGTAGGTGACCAAACTGACGCAAGATTACAGTAGGCTGACCAAACAGTCGCAAGATTACAGTAGGTGACCAAACGTACGAAGATTACAGTAGGTGACCACAACTGTACGCAAGATTACGTAGGTGACCAGAACTGTACGCAAAATTAGTAGGCTGACCAGAACTGTACGCAAGATTACAGAGGGGGACCAAAACTGTACGAAATTACAGTAGGGTGACCAAACTGTACGCAAATTACAGTAGGTAACGTAAGTACGCAAGATTCAGTAGGTGACCAAACTGGCAAGTTAAGTGAACCAAACTGTGACGCAAGATTACAGTAAGTGACCAAGTACGCAAGATTAAGGTTACCAGAACTGTACGAAGTTACAGTAGCTGACAGACTGTACAGAAAATTACGTAGGTGACCAAACTGACGCAATATTAAGTACGTATACTGTACCAAGATTAAGTAGAAGTGCTGACCAGAATTACGAAGTACAGTAGTACGCAACGATAAGTTTTATGGTGACCAAAACTGTACGCAAAATTACAGTAGGTGACCAGAACTGTACGCAAGATTACAGTAGGCTGACCAGAACTGTACGCAAGATTACAGTAGGCTGACCAGAACTGTACGCAAGATTACAGATGTGGACGCACGATCGCATTGAAAAGTGTAGGAATGACTTTTTCAGACTTATATTCGAAAGTTCTTCCTATGAAACCAGTTAATGTGTTAGCCCTCTTCACAAGTTCTGAACAATGATTACTGGGCTTGAGGTTGTTGCTTATAATAACCCCCAAGTCTTTTTCTTCGGTAACATTGGAAAGTTCATGTCCGTCCATTGAGTAGTTAATTTGATCGTTATTACTTCCTATATGCAAAACCTTACACTGATCGGTATTAAATTTCATCTGCCACTTCTTTGCCCAACTAACTAAGCGATCAAGGTCAGATTGTAATTGCATCTTATCGGTAGTTGTGATTACTTTATTCGTTATTCCGGAAAAGAGGGGAAAGAGGAGAAATGATGGGAAAAGAGGGGAAAGAGGAGAAATGATGGGAAAAGAGGGGATTTTATGGCGAGAGCGAAATTTAGAAAGGGGAAAGAATGGAAAATTTTATGAGGGGAAAAAGTGAAAACCAAGATGAAAATATACCCTAATATCTCTCTCTCTCTCTCTCTCTCTCTCTCTCTCTTCTCTCTCTCTCTCTCTCTCTTCTCTCTCTCTCTCTCTCTCTCTCTCTCTCTCTCTCTCTCTCAAACTTTGTAATAAATAAACTAATTAATTTCAGAACTTAAGCGAAAAAATTATTTAGTGATTAATATTATAAAAGACAAATACTCTCTCTCTCTCTCTCTCTCTCTCTCTCTCACTCTCTATCTGCTCTCTCTCTCTATCTCTCTCTCTCTCCTCTCTCTCTCTCTCTCTCTCTCTCTCTCTCTCTCTCTCTCTCTCTCTCATTCATTTCTTCATATAAACCAAAAATAAATAAATAAATAAAATCATATAATATTCCGCAAAAAAAATTCAATATTTATACTTTTAAGAATTTTTGATATTTTTTCGTTTTTCTTTTTATATATTTTTTTATTCTTTTTTCCATCTTTTCT
>JACEEZ010025199.1:0-14463 GCA_016584305.1 Chionoecetes opilio
CAAAAAGCGGCCCCATTTGTAGTCTACACAAAAACAGCCAAAAACATTTCAAGGGGCCCGCAAATTTTAGTACCCCTACTAAATAAAAGATTATATCCCCGAAAGATCCAGTAATCCCTTCATTTTGGTGGGTAACGGGGGGTAAAATGTAATTGTAGTTTATAAGGAAAAAATGGATAGAACAGAAAAGTGGCCGTGACCCCTGACAATGACGACTTCGGGATGGCATTCCTTATAGGATTTAAAAAAACCTCAATGACATGTAAAGTAGACAATAGACAAAACTCATAGGGGAACAGTAGAATGTATGGCTTTCTTTCCCCCAAAGAAAAACATACACCCTTTTTCCCCACTCACCATAAAAACCCTTTTACAACCATATTTCTACCTGTTCCTCTAATTCGTCTTTGTCTGCTGTACTGTCATTGCGGTTTCTTTAAGCCCCCTATAAGGAATGCCGATCCCGAAGTCATCACTTTCGGTGTCACGGGACTTTGCTCTGTCTATCCATTTTTCCTTATAAACTACAACTTACTATTCACAACACAGTGAATACCTACACTCACTTGAAGGGGTTACTGGTATTTTTGCGGTAGTAGGGGTAATGCAAGTTGTTAGGTTATTAAAAAAAAACTATAATTTGCGGTTTGCTGGGGGCCCAAAAAAACCCGATCCTGTCAGGCGAGATCGGGTTTTGCAGTTACACGTCACAACCATCACAGCGCGTTCCGCCGTGTTGTGATATTTTGGCCCCAAAAGGCCATTTTTCTTTATGGTGCATTTCCCCAGAAAAAAGAATATGAGTACAGTGATATGACCCTATTTTTGGCACCAAAAGCTTTAAAATATCCGGTTTTAGGTGTGAAAATGGGTCCTTGTCCAATTCGATCTGGCCCTTTTTTTGCACGACAGTGAAAACGGAGTGAATTAGCCCCGGGACGATCTTCGTTTTTCCTGGCGTACGCTCCCACGTGAAGGCCGAATGCTTTGAAGACGTCGTGGTACTTCCACGAAACCCAGATCGTGAATGTTTGAAGATACAGATATTCGCTTGCACAACTTCAAAGCCTTTATCTTTCCTTGGCTAGCCAGGCCTAACATGTCACACCCCTCCTGCATGAAGCCCTGGCAATGCACTGCAAACTCCAGACCCCAATCCCGGGGCCCCAAATTTTCCAACGTCAATCTTCTGACTCGAACCTTTGTTCCTGTTGAGAAGACTACTATCGATGTTTTTGCTGAATGAAGACTGTGATCGAAGTCGGTTTCATCTCCCACAAGATGTCGTCTTGAGGGGTTTTAGCGGGCTCTTTGCGTGGAGAAACATACGCGTTCGCTTCCTCGTGGTACTTCGATGCTTGCCCAATTCCCCTACGCGGGTCAGTACCGATTTTTTTCACCAAGGTGAATACAGGTTTTTGTTCCCTAGCTTTTCGCGATTTTTCATGTTTCCACGATCCGCCAAAACAAAACCCATTTTCTCCTTTGTCGGCTGAAGCAAGGAGCGCCGCCGTTCTGATTTTGTGTGGGGGTCTGATCTCGCTAAAAATGTGCCTTATTTAAACCGCGGTTCACACGCTCAGTGCTTGATGGTTTTTCTGTGTATGGTCAAAGACAACATCGTGCGCTCACTCCCTTTGACCAGCGTGAAGCGCTGCAGAAAGGATGCGGTCAGATATTTTCTTCGAAGTGTCGTTCTCGCCATGCTCTTTTTATGAACCCGCATCAATTTTTGTTGCACTTCGCTTGTCAAGTTTCGCTGGTTCCACAAGACCTTCCTGTGTTTCGAAAGTGAAATTTTGTTCTTTTTTTTCAGACCCTAACGTTTGCCAAAGCCCAGGGTAACCCCCTAGGGGGTGAAAAAGGCAAGTGCATGTCGGGGTTTCCCTTGTCTTGGCGATGAGATCATGGTGGAAAACATTGTCTGCGTCCATATGGGGTCACTTAGGGGGGAAAAAAAGGCTTTCGCTACACTTAGGTAAAGGAAAGATTTTGGGGGTTTTACCCCTAAGCTTTTTTGTGCCGCTGAATCCAAAATCGTAGTTTGGGTCACCGTTGGGGAAAAGTTTTCGCGAAATTTTGAAATTTTGGGAAATTGGCAATAAAATTTGGCTTTTACAAATTGCAGAATGAGAACCAAACGTCGTAGAGCCCCTCGTTTTGGACTAAAATTGAAGCTTATTAAGAGTGCAAAAAAAAAGTTTTTGAGTACTCCGGGGTTGTATCTTTCGGATTACTGATCTAAAAAGGGAAAATTTAGAGATAAGGGGGAAAAAAAAAAAAAAAAAAAAAAAGGGAATAATTTTTGGCCCTTTAAAGCCTGAGTTTTTAAAATTAAAAAACTAATTTTAAATTATAAAAAAGTAAAAAAACAAACAATTGTTCTTAGACACATTTAATTAACGAATTTGTAAAAAAAAAGGGGGGGTACAATTATTGCGTAGAACAGGGATTTAAACTAAAAAAATGTTTAGGAAGACCCTCAAAAATTTCCTTTCACCAAAGTGAAGCGAACCCTTTTTTCCGCCCGAAAGGCCCCGAGTATTAACCCGCCCCAAAAATTTCAAACAACGAAACCGATCCCCCTCCGTTTTTTTTGGAAAATAAAAAATTAAAACCCAAAAAAATCCCTTTTTGGATGCGGCTTTCACAAGTTAAAAAAATCGAATATCTAGTCGTCCGCCATCGACGTCCTCACCCCACTTCCTCGCGTTGATGCACTCTCGGGGGAGCTGAAAAGCTCCGAAAAAGGAGTCTGCGGGCTTGACAGCGGGAGCGGGGTTGGTCAAACAGTTCGTCTTGCATCCGCACTGCTCCCATCCATGAATTTTGCGGGCGGGAGGCAGGGTGGAAGGGGTAGGCGCCAGGTTTGGTCCGTACCTACTTGGTCGGGGTGAGGGGCCCACTCCTTCTTCCAGCCCCCTCCCCCGACGAGGCCTGTAGCTGGGCTCGCATAATGGCTGGGTGGGGGCGTTGACTTCGGAGGGGCCGTGCGCTCCAAACCCTTTTTCTTCTGAAAGGGCCCTCCACCTCGCCTGCGGCAGAGAGCAGGGAATCCCCTAAAATTTTGCTCACGAATCGGACAGCACGTCCAGGCTCTCTTGCGTCAGCGGACCCAGGGCTTTGGAGTGTACCAAAGGTCGAGGGTTTGCCCCGGTCGGCCGCTGGAAAACAGGCCCAAGCTTGCAAATTCCTTTTCCTGAAAGGGCGCAAATGTGTCGCAACCAGTCAAGCATGGAGGACGGATCACATCCGCGTGAAGCCCAGTTATCGTGGATGGTGAAAGTTGAAAGTCGTCTTGCCAAGTGGAGGCACGTTTGGGGGGTTCTTGGGGAAAATGTCGGGGGAGGAGGACGAGGCGTCTGTCCGGAGAAAAACGGTTGCCCCCAATCTTTTTCGACATGGGGAAGAATATTATCTTAGTGTCCGCTTCCTCTTGTTTGAAGCGAACCTGGGTCCGTCCGGTCCCGAAAATTCCACGGCTTTGTGCGCCAAAGCGCAGACGACGCGTAATCCCCCCTAATGGTCTGGTTTGGGAGGCAATGAAGAGGTCATGCATTTTTGTTTCTTTTGGTGGACAATGTTAGCCATGGTCATTCCCCTTTTTATCCTCGTCGCTGCTTTGGGTTTCATATCGTATCCTCCCCTCGGGCTCGCTGTTCCCCTCGTCTTGTCTTTGGGGAAAACGACGTCTTTGCGGCAGCCGGACGTCGAGGTCGGAGGGGCTGGATTTTCCACTCAGAATTCGTTCCATTGTGGACGCCTCAAAGATTCGATTGGGCCCCCAGGGCGTGCTCACCCGGGCAGACTTCATTTGGTTTTCTCCATACCGCAGAAGAAACATTCCTTCCCGGGGGGTAGGAGCGTGGGGCGGGGGGCTCGAGGGGGCGGGTGGCAGGCCTAGAAGTGAGATGGATAAATTTTTTTATTTTCGGGAATGTAATGGGAAAAATACCAAAGGAAATACTTTCAGGAATCCTATGCATGAAAATAATTATAGCAAATAAGATATTTCCAAACATCAATTTAAAAGTATTCAAAAAAATGTTTTTAGCTTAAAAGCCCTCGCGGCCCAAACGGGGCCCCGGCTTTCCATCCTCGCAAATGCGAGTTAGATTTTTTCATCATCTCGACGTTTTTATCCGGAAATCGTGCCACGCACTTAGCGCTCCCTACCTTGTCCAGCCATAATCAAGCAAAATTTTTCATGCGAAAGATTTTTTTTCGAAAAAAAAAAAAAAAAATTCTTTTTTTACTGAAAGGGCCCGGGGGGGGCGCCTCCGCCGCAAGGTCCTGTTGCTCATCTCCTACTGCCTCGCGAAATTTTTGGGGCTGGATTTTTGCAATGCACTGTCGGTCCCCACCAAACGCCCCCTTTTAGGGACCTCCTGGGGCCTCACGAAATTGCCTTTTTGAAAACCCATTGCCCCGCATACTCCGAAATCCCCTTTGGGGGCCGGGTCGAAGGACCACATCTCCGTTAGTTGGGCCCCCAAATGACAACATTTTATTGCGAGACCTGGGAAGGAAAATGTGCGTTAATAAAAGAATTTTTTTATTTACGGGTTTTTAGCTAATTTTTAAAATTTAGCCAAGAAATTTTTCATTTATTTGCGAAATTTCATACCCGTATTCATAAAATACACCCTAGGGGACAGTCAGAGAAAAATTACCATTTCTATTAAACAACGGATGCCTTTAGAAACAGATACAGCCAGAAAAATTTTTATGCTTTTTTGTGAAATTAAAGGGAAAATTTTTCCTTTTATATTTTTTTCCATTTTTTCCACTTATCTCTAATTTCCATTTTAGTTCAGTAATGCGAACGATAAACCACGGGTACTAAATAAAATTTTTGCACTCTTAATAAGCTTCAAATTTTAGTCCCAAAAAGAGGGCTTCGACGTCTGGGTTTTCATTTGCAAATTTTTAAATTTCCAATTTTATTGCCAAATTTCAAATGCAAAAATTTCGCGAAAAATTACCCCTAACGATGCCCAACTACGATTTTTTGGATTAGCGGCCAAAAAGCTTAGGATAAAACCCCCAAAAAACTTCCTTCACCTAATGTGAAGCGAATCGCCCTAAGTGACCCTACTATCAGGACGATCTCCTTGTTGTGGCCTTCACAGCTTTCTGCTTGATCTTACCAAAGGTCTTCAAGTTTAGCTTCTTCACTGTGTCATAAAAGCCTGTTCCCTCTTTAAGACGTTTCTGGAAGCTTTGATACGCCGCTTGGGGCTGGGCTGGGAACTGGCTGGGAAACTGGCTGGCAAACTGAAACTGGCTGGGATACGGCTGGGAACTCGATGATGGCGGTTCGCTCAAAATCCGATGGATGGCGGGTCTACCAGCTCCAGATGTCGTCTTGAATCTCATCTCATGCACATGCAGAAGGACGTGTCGACCGTCAGATTGCTCCTGCATACGAATGGGTTGAAGTGCACTGTTGTGTGTAAGCTGCAGGGATGCTCCAACATGTGCAGGATGATGCTATCGTGGCTCAGGATGCCAATGACTCTGATGGCGACTCTGATGATTACTTTGTGTGCACTGTATATTGTATAGCATATGTTGTTCTCTATTATAATGCAGGCCAAATTGCCTGAAAATCTTTATAGACAGATAAACGGTTTAGCAAAATGTATAATTTGGAAGATCATACCGGTGTTATTTGACTAAAACATGACATTTTCAATGATACCTCGCTTGCTTATTAGGAATATACATCGTATGGTGTTAAAATCAGCTCCATACGTCTTTCCAAACTCTAGTAATGAATAATTAATATAATTGGCGGCCATTTTGAAATCCAAGATGGCCACCAAGTGCAGATTTCTATGTAACAATTTCCGCCTGCTTATTAGATATCGTATTGGTGTTAAATCCTCTCCGTACGACATTCCTAACTTGCGTTATCGTCAGAATAGATAATGCCAGCGGCGGCCTAAGTCATTTTATGCCTCTTTACATATATTTGTTGTAAACTCGTGGTGGATGATATGTTGTACTTGTTGAGTTATTTTCATAGACAGATAAACGGTGTAGCAAAATGCATAATTTGAAAATCATACAGTGTTGTTTCACTAAAAAAGTACAAGTCTAATAATAAAATATTGAAAAATATATGATTTTTTGTCGATAATTGATTTTTATAATAATTAATCTATAACAAAATGCTTCATATTATTTTTTATTTAGACGGTACACATTGGACGTATATTTAGTCGTCAACCGCACATCGATAGCTAGTATAGAAGTCCAGATACACGTGCAACAATGTACCCACCAAATGGGCATTTTCGAGCTGGGTGGTTTCAAAGATGGCGTCCATCCGGGCACTAAGCTACCGTTCTCAGATGTCCATCACACCTTTTCTGACACTTGAGACATTGGTCTAATGGAAAATCATAATGAGAATTACTCCCCCGCCGGAGCATTCACTTCAAAATATGGCCGGTTGGCTCAAGGACTACACGTGTAGGTCTCGCGGCCTCTTGTAGCTTGCTTATTTTCTTATGTTGTAACAGCGTCGATGAGGGATCATGTGCAATATAGAGCAACTGTAATCTTCACCACAACTTTTCATAAGGATTATAACACTTATACAGCTGCAGTCAAGTGTCATTATAATCCCGCTGTCGATGGTAACTGTCATCTGAGAATCTGCCATGTGGAAGTAGGGCGTGTGTCCACAACACTCACAAAATAACAAAACAAGTTAAGAAATACATTTATTCGATCAAACAGGTCTTGAAACAATTGTTCCCAGGTCTCTTATACTATATTACTTACGATCATCTCAGAAGCTAACAACCTCTACCATATTTTTATCTAAAGTCGAAACGAAACATGTTATTGTGGAATTAGGATAGGGAATACATAGTCAGGCACCTTCAGTTAGTGTTATTGTAGGCCTCAGCCGAGCACGAAACTTCGCCTGCCGCCTCCCGCCCGGGCAGAGCAGCGTGGGCGTGGGGCGGCGGGGTTGGCGGCTGGCGAGGCAAAACGTCGGAAAGACTCGTTGCATCACTTGCATGTGAATGAGAAGCACAGTTCAACAGTTGTACTTGTTTCGTGTTTCAGGGCGGAGGAACATGTGTCGCTCACCACACCATTATTAATAACTGATGAAACAATCCCTTTCAATATCCTGTCTGATAATATTATGCATCCTGTTGCATCGCGGAGGGGGGGGGGGAGCAGGGGGGGGGGGTAACACATCAACATCAAAAGAAGACAATGGCGGTACACATCTTGCCTGGAAGATAGAATTCGCGGCAAAATCTGTATGTTGTGTGTCCTCCCAGGCGGGGCGGAGGCGGGGCGTGCTGGCCGGTGGGCGCCTCCGGGAAGCACGTGAGGAGGCGCCACTTCTGAACTCACCTCACCGGCCACCACTGCCCCGCCCCCGACCCCGTGATAGTGCTGCCCCGCTCTCCCCCGCATGGATGTCAGTCGTAGTATTAGGCGACCAAGGCAAAACAACCTGCCATTGAGGTTAATAATAATGTAAATCTTAAAGTGCTGAGTCCCTTGAATGGTGACGTTTTCTTTCTTATCTATTGACAGGAACTACCACGTGTAGGTCTCACGGCCTCTTGTAACTTCTTTATTTTCTTATGTTCTTATCTCCTGGAGGTGAGAACTCGAGGGGCAGTCACCTCACAGTCACTGCGTCGCTCAGGCAGTGGTTTCAGACTAGATGGGCAGACTTGCTGGTGGGCTGAGGTATTTGTTCTACCTTTTTTCTTCCTTATACAGTGATGACAAAAATAGTAAAAACTTTATGTCTAAATTAGTTCAAGTAAATACACACCCACACACACATACACACGTGATGTGCGGGTGTGGGGGTGAATGACAGAGCGCGCGTGTGGGTGTGTGACTGTGATAAGCCTGGAGACGCCAAGCAAAACTTTCCTTTTAACAATTATTCAAATCATACAAAGAAAAAAGATTCAAAATGCGAAAGATTCAACAAACGATAAGAAAGAAAGAGAGAGAGAGAGAGAGAGAGAGAGAGAGAGAGAGAGAGAGAGAGAGAGAGAGAGAGAGAGAGAGAGAGAGAGAGAGAGATGAGAGAGAGAGAAGAGAGAGAGGAGAAGAGATGAGAGAGAGAGAGAGAGAGAGAGAGGAGAGAGAGAGAGAGAGAGAGAAGAAAAAAAAGTTGAGTCTCATCCCGTGCAGAGGAACAAGACGCTAGGGGAGGAAACTGTCCAGTAATTAAGGGTAAGGGCGACGGCCTGACTCTGTGCGTCATGGGAATCATAACACTTGTTGGCAACACTCTTCTTTGGAGTCTCTTCTTGCGGCACCGTCGTCTGGTCGCGTCCCCCACCCTCAGGCGGTTCCATCTTCGTCAAGCTTTCGTCGTCGTCAAGCTTCGTCCATCTTCGTCTGTTCCTATCTCGTGGTCCCTTCAATATCATCCGTTCGCTCCGTCTCTCTCCACTACTGTGACGCCCTGGCACACCTTGACTGCCCTGGACCGCCCCCAAGAGACAGAGGCGCCCCTCTATTTGACGAGGGTCAGGAACTCCTCGCGTGTCTTGGGGTCGTCCCTGAACACGCCCATCATGGTCGAGGTGGTGGTCTTGGAGTTGATCTTCTGCACGCCGCGCATCACCATACACATGTGTCTGATGAAGAGATGAGACATGAGAAGCGACCATTAGTATGTATGTAATGTCAAACACACACATACAAACACACTTTGTCGCGTAGCTAAGTGGATAAAGTCTTGGCCTGCCATTTGTCACGCCAACAATCGAGCCCCAATCAAGGATCAAGACTTTTGCTGAAAAAGAGCAGTGACTGTCCCCTCTCACCCCTCTAAGCAAGGTGATGAAGTATGTGTAGTGAATGAGCTCCCTGCCTCAACCATATCTCGGTCTCTGAGCTCTAAACTCTTTCCAGGAGGGTAATTGGTGGCGATCACGAGTCCAGTACATGATTGAGACCTTGGGTGAATTAAACACACACACACACACACATACACACACACACACACACACATACGAGAGTACTCACGTTCCCTCCACCACGACGCCCACACCGGTTGGCTGGATGGCTTCAATCACAGCCAAGGCGATTTGCTTGGTGAGTCGTTCCTGAACTGTAGTGGAGGAGGACATATGCACATAAGAACATTAGGAAGCTACAAGAATAACCTCAGCAATTCTATTTTTAACACTCCTAGCAATGAATCCTAAAACCCTATAAAGGAGGAGAGAGGGGTTTGGATCCTGTAATGGGGGAGGGAAGGGGTTGGATCCTCACACTTATTGACAGTACCCTCCTCACACCTAACCTTCCACGTCCCAAAAAGAGCTACCTAGGAAATTCACTCGTTGCCTCATATGTCGTGTATTGATAAGGTAAGACATGAATCACACTATTACTAATGATGTGGTTATTAATATAGCATCTCAGACCATTATCATCAGCTGTGTCATGATAGGAAATGCTTGTGATGCAGAAATTCCTCCCTCACCTCTCCTCTCCTCCCTCCCCTGACCTCTCCCCTCTTCCCCTCACTTCTCTTCCCTTCCCTCCCCTCATCACCCATTCTCTCCTTCCCATTCCATTGCACGATTTTTATCCTTGTTTACTCATTAAGTGTGTTTGCCCCTCTCCCCCCCGCCAAGTAAATAAATCAATCATATGTAGTACCTGACATACTCGTAAAGAGATAAGTGATGATAACCACACTAATATTTCTTACCTACCATACAAACCTAAACACCACCTGCCTACCTACAACAACTTACCTATCAACACCTGTCTATTTAGAATGTTTAGTCAGCAACAAAACAAAGTCACTGTACGTACCTTGGAGTCGTCGGCTGAAGACCTCAACAATCCTGCAGGGGAAAAGTGACAGCATGAGTATTATATGTATTAGTATGAGTATGAGCATTAACACGGCAAAAGTGCCAGCATGAGTGACGATTAACAGCCTTCAGATGCTACCTACGTGCCGCATTTAATGACAATATGATTATAGATATTCCTTGATATTTATAGAAAGAAGTCGGAGGATTAGAGAGAATATGTAAACAAAAGAACACAAAGACATTTTAGTCTAAATTTAGTCTAATTTAGACATAATTTAGTCTAAAAGCTAAAGTCTGTAATGTAAGGGTTGAACAACAGATAGTGGGCAATACATCCCTTGGTGACGAAAACAGACTCCTAACATCAAGGAAAAGAATAGAGAAGGCGAAGATACCCTTTGCCTTGTATATATAAGACCCTACAGCATAAAAAACAAAACACAAACAAGTGGAGCAAAGTAAGAAATTTCAGATCTGTCCACACTTCACGCTACTTTTTCCTTACATTTTTTTTATCCACCTTTACTTATCCTGCTACTTTTTTTAATGAGTCCGCCCTCCTACTCACCTAGCTATTTTGGAGAGGCCGAGCACCTTCTTGTTGGGCAGGTAGCCGACGGACACCTTGCCCAGAAGGGAACCAGGTGATGCTCGCACACGGAGAACATTTCGATGGTCCTTTACGATAACCAGGTCGTCGTGATCCTCGTCAAACACGGCATCGTTCATCACGTCTGTCCGCCAGGGGGAGAAACAGGACGAGGACTGAAGAGGATGGTGTGTGTGTGTGTGTGTGGTGTGTTGTGAAGGAGGCTCGGTAACCCCACTTAAAGCAGAATAAAAGTAAATGAATGACTAAACAAAACCAATCTAAAGACATAAGAAGAAAAACAACAACACGTAGAACTGTGAAGCAGGTGAAAATCCGTCTTGTAGATTTCCATTTGAAGCAACAGTAATAGATATAAAACATATACAACAGTAAAAGAAAAGCAACAACAATATCCATTAAACACAATCCGGAGAGGTAGAAATACATATACTAATGAGTGACTGAGTAGGGAGAGAGAAGGAACAAAAGAACTCAGTACCAAGAGCCTCACCTTCAATGGTCTGGTCGTAGCCTTTGGTGAAGAACAGCATGGCCTTGGCGGCTCTCTGGGGCGTCTTCAGCAGGCCCTGCGGTTGGGGTCCTCGCCCAGGTTCTTGAGGAGCGAACGGTAACTGGCTGCCAACTCTGGGATGATCTCTTCGCGGGTGGGCGGCTTGTGATCCACTCTAGGTCGAAGTGGAAGGGACATTTCTCATGACCTAGAGGAGAGGAGGAATAGGAGGAGGAGGAAGAAGAAGAGGTGTAGGATAGGAGAAACAAAAGGAGGAGGAGGAGGTAGAAGCAGCAGGGATGAAAGAGAACCAGAGCAGTGAGTGAGAATAAGGTATAACGGGAATGTAAGGAAAAGGGAGAGAGAGAGAGAGAGAGAGAGAGAGAGAGAGAGAGAGAGAGAGAGAGAGAGAGAGAGAGAGAGAGAGAGAGAGAGAGAGAGAGAGAGAGAGAGAGAGAGATAATACCTTGGGAAAAGGAGGAAGTAGGAAAAAAAGTGAATAAGAATGAAGTGGGAAAAGAGGCCAATGAAAGCGGAGACGGGGACGAAGACGAGGACAGGAACGAGGACGGACGAGGACAGAGACGAGGAAAGAAAGAGAAGAATGATACGTCTATTGCAAAAAAAGCTGTGGCGTTATCTGGAGACACTTAAACACATGTGACCAAGACACATGACTAAGATGGTGATAAATGTGTGGAGCCACCTCTACAGGTGTGTCCACTGTGAAAGACAGTCACACACACTACAACAACTACTATTACTACTACTACTACTACTACTACAACTACTATAACTATCACTACTACAACTATCCCTCCCACCATTAAAAACATGAATAGAAAAGGAAACACAAAGAAATAAAAGATAACATGATTCTCTCTCTCTCTCTCTCTCTCTCTCTCTCTCTCTCTCTCTCTCTCTCTCTCACTCTCAGGGTCACGTGAAGTCATTGTTCCTATATACACTTCTACACATCACACATAATGTAGGTAAGGATTTAAAAGAAAGAAATAAAAATTGTAAACAAAAGACATTCCTCATCTTTTACTTAACTTTACGTGGAATTCTAAACCCCACAACAAAACAGAAAATTTAAATGCGTCTCACGTGTATTGACTTAGTTGTAGTAGACAGGGCTTGAGGTACACTCCTGTGGCTTAAAGTGTGTATGTGTGTGTGTGTGTGTGTGTGTGAGAGAGAGAGAGAGAGAGAGGAGAGAGAGAGAAGAGAGAGAGAGAGAGAGAGAGAGAGGAGAGAGAGAGAGGTCACACTGAACATAGAGACTTCTTTCCTTCTTTCTTTCTTTCAGCGGTTCCCTTTACCATTCTTCCTTACCAACCTACACACTTTCGTTTCCTTCATATATATTTCTTCATTACATACATTACAATCATAATGCAACCTATATGACTACTATTTATTTCATTATATGCGTACTATACACAGCTACTACTAATAACTTCTGTAATCTTTATATTTCAACGTTAACAAATGCGTGTTCCTTAAGTATTGTCATTCGTAAATATTTGAGCTTAAACGCAATTCGCATCTCTGATCAAAAATCTGTAGTACCTGTCCATTCCTCCAAGGCACTCGCTTGCATCAACAACATTACGCTGAGAAAGACCCAAGAATAAGTGCTGTCAATCAACCTGAGTGGACGCCACTCTCGTATCAGATTGTTATCAGAAGAAGAAAAAATCACAAATTGCAGACGCGCTGATGTATAAGAAAATGTATCTTGCAATCAAAATGGTAAACTTTTTTTGTAACTAAAGTACGCTCATCTATTTATTTTCTTTGTGTTATTTATAGTATGCAGGACTGCAGGTATATAGTATGATATCAGATCGTAATCAGATGCAAGAAAGCACAACTTGTAGATGCGATGATCGGTACGTAAATTTATCTGTCAATTAAAATGTTAAACTTTACTTGTATGTAAAGCACGCATATTATCTACTATCCTTGTGTATATTATAGAGCATGTAAAGCGATAATGCCTTTTTTGATTTGTTATTTATATTCCTTTCACTGGTAACTCTCTGGAACTCTCCCTGTTTCTATTTTTCCACCTTCCTTCGACTTAAATGTTTTCGAGAGAGGAGTGACAAAACACCTCCCGAACTAAATTGACCCACACCTCCTTTCTTTACTCTCTTTCTGTCTCCTCCTATACGGACTGGCAACTAAGCGGGGTTTTTGTTACTTTCTTTTTGTCCTTGACCAGTCCTTTGTGATGTAAAAGAAAAGGAAAAAATATGAATGACAAAATTTGCGGCGCAGAAGGTGGTGTGACCGAATCCAACAAGATGCCCGCTATCATCTATTGCTGTTTTTGCATTATTTTATTCTATTTTATTTATATTCTTGCTTTTTGGCTTCTATGTAAAACTGTAATAGATGTAATAAAAGCTAGAAAAAAATTAAACCCTCTTTCAGTATACTTTATGGAAGGAGCCGTGGGAGGATGCGCTCGTCACGCCTCTCTATATACCCAAGATTAATAAACATACTATCAAATTCTATCTATCTATCTAATGAAAGTCTATAGATCCTGCTGAGTAACGCCACAACGCCACATCTTCCTGTGACGTGTGACTGTACTGTGAATTCTCGCTTTGGACTGAGGAGACAGGAAGGCTTTTAGAGAGGAAGGAAGGGGTGAAGAGGGAGGAGGAGCGCTGATCCCCCTCAATCCCTCAAAAATCGATCCTCAAACTGGTGCTCGTCAGGAAAAAGAAGGAAAGAAAACAATCAAAACAGAAAAAATAAAGATAAGGATACGAATGAGGAGGAAAACTTGCGATGGTTCCGAGAAAATGAGAAAACGAAGTAGGAGAAATAAGGAAAATAAGAAAGGAGGAAAAATGAAACGAAGGCGGAGAAATAAGGAAAAAAAAATAGCAGGAAAAATTAAACAAATGAGAAAAAATTAGGAAAAATAGAAAGCAGGAAAAATAAAACGAGGAGGGAGAAAATTTATGAGGAAAAAAGAAAGTAGGACATTTTTTTTACGAAGGAGGAGAAATAAGAAAAAGTAAAACAGCAGGAAAAATTAAACGAAAGAGGAGAAATGAAAAAAAAGCAAGAAAAGTGAGAAAACGAAGGAGGAGAAATACGAAAAAGTAAGAAAGTAGGAAAAATGAAACGAAACTCGGAAAATAGAGAGAAGAGAGTGGCAAAGAGTGGCGACATAAGCTCACATATTGTACGTTAAATTCCTTGTAAGTCACCGAACAATGAGCATGAATGTAGCTAATGCAGCGCCGAGTGTTTACTTCGACATTACACAGCAAATTTGTCCCTGTAGCAAGAGTTGTCATACTATATTATGTTATTATTATTATATTATTATTATATTATTATTTATTATTGTCATGCTATCATCATCTTAAGGTATAAAGATTCACGCTGATAGTGATCACGCATAGAGGAAAACGTATCTTCGTTTTCCCGTGATTAACAGGTTTTAAAAAATATTCTTGCAGGGGGGGGGGGGGAAAAAAAAAAAAGGG
>JACEEZ010025200.1:0-13785 GCA_016584305.1 Chionoecetes opilio
ATTGTTGTTGTGAGGGTGTGTGCTAAAAATGCATAGAGTTTTGATCTTGATGTCAGAGGGAGTAATAATTTGTTTTAAAATAAGTCCTCAATCAACAGTTACATTGGACGCCACAGATGGCGCTCGTGTTAGACATCACAAATTATGCTTAGGCTAGGGCCTCAGCTTCTTTTCTTGCTTGTCGGGTCTTTGGTTGTGTTGAACCGGGTGGCATATTCCCGTTTTCTGGAAGAGTATGTGGCGTTTACTCTTGAACACGTCAGGTTAGGTTACGATAGGTTACGGATAGGGTAGGCCAGATTTTTACAGGTGAAGGAAGAGACTTGTGTGGAATCACAATGAGGATATTTTCGAAAAAAAATCCTAGGGTTTTAATTTCGGAGCTACAGCAAAGCGTCTTCACTCGGAAACCACAGACTGGCATAGAGAACGGGAATATGCAACCGGGTGATTAGAGAAGTTTTTTCCCTCCTCGCCTGTCCCCCTCCCCTGGTCACCTTCCCATATGCTAGGCTAGGCTCCATTCAGGGTAATAAAGCTATGTTGGGATAGAGTTTGGGGTAAGTTTTTTTTTTAGGATAATGGGCACATTTACAAAATACGTAGACATGTAGTATAGCTTTGTGACAACCTGTACTTTACATACATGTCAGAATAGCGCAAAAACACCTACTGAATTATTATATTACTTCTAACACCTGTACGAAAAACCCCGAGGAGGACACCTGAAAACCCCTCGCTTGGCTTTTTACAAAGGAGAGGCAGCTGTGCCATTCATTCTATTCATATCAGTTTCCAGTCATGCGTGATGTTTGGTGGTGAGTGTTGAATGAGTTACATTCATGGGGTTCTGTCTCCTAAATTTTCTCAATTGGTCAATCTGAGCTTTTTAGGTCCCCTTAGAGCTAGTGCACTAAGCTATAGGATAGGAAAGATCGCCACCCAGGGCAAACCCTGGGTATACAGGCAACCAATACCAACATCTGGTTTGTAACCAGGCTACACATAGAAGAACTGAAAGAAAAGAAACATACGTCTGGCAACGCCGTGCCAATCCTGACCGAGGCCGGCTCTCCGCCAGCCGGCTCGGAGCCATCATTCTCCATTCTCATTCTCTTTTTTGCCTTCATAGCGTCAACACCTGCTGCGTCTCCTGTAACACGTGTTGTTTCTATTCAGGCCATATGGTAAGCACCTGCTGTTTTTTCGTGTTTACGTGGGTGTGTGAAGTTTTTACCCATTCATCTTCGTAATCCTTCTGTAAGGTTTACGGGCATGAGTGTAGTTTATTCTTTATCCCTGGCCGGGGCCAGCTGTGTCTTAAATATATTCGGCTGGTGTCTGTGTCTGTGGTGTTAAGCTACGCCCCAGGGGCGCGGCTTTCACCCTTTCTCCCCCGGGTATTATTTCCCGCCAGGGCGTCCCTGGCCTGACACCTGGTCTGCCACGTGTAAAACTGAGATGGCGGATGGTTACGTAGTTCTCCCAGCCACGCCCCCCCCCCCGCCCGGACCCTCCCAGGGGCCGGTGCGGGGGGTTTGGGTACCTGGTCTGCCACGTGTAAGCTGAGATGGGCGGATGGTTACGTAGTTCTCCCAGCCCCCCCCCCCCCCCCCCCGCCCGGACCCTCCCAAGGGCCAGTGCGGGGGGTTTGATGGTACAGTCACGCCATGTACTTCGCGAACACTTGGGGCGAGGCAATCCCATCAATTTTCTCAAATCTTTTCCTTGTCTACAAATGTTCGCTCAGTCTCCCTTGGAGACCCGCTCCACCCCCCTAAATAGCCACCCCTGTTTCAACCTTCCCGACTTTATAGCTCCCTGAATGAGTAATTATAGTTTTAAATCCCGCCCCCAACAGCTAATGACAATTAACAGCCCCTCCCTCCCTCCCTCTTTCCCTCCCTTCCTCCTTCCATTGAGCCCTTCAACTGGGTCCTTCCTCCATCAGACAGGATGAAGTAACTTTTAAAATATTTACATTCTTTGTTTTCGGGAAAAAAATAATGGGTATAGCCAAATATATTTGTAACACTGAGAGCAAGGTGTGTGTGTGTGTGTGTGTGTGTGTGTGTGTGTGTGGGGTGGGGTGTGTGTGGTGTGTGTGTGTGTGTGTGTGTGTGTGTGTGTGTGCGCGCGCGCGTAGATGTGTGAATGTACCCAATAATATTTTTTGGAAAATATCTAAAATTTAAAGTTTTTTTAATTTTACTTTTGTAGTGATATTCCTCATTTGTGATAGTGTCAGAAGAGAGAGAGAGGAGAAAAAAAAAGGGGGAAAAAAGGGAGAGATGGGAGGAGAGAGAGAGAGGGGGGGAAAAGAGAGACGGGAGAGAGGGGAGAAAAAGAGAGAGAGAGAGAGAGAGAGAGAGAGGCTAATCGGTAATAGGGGTTTAACTCTTCACAAACCAACCCACTAAAGACATTTAAAAAGGGGGACTTTCCGGGGGTGCAAAAACTTTATCCTTTTTGTCCCTCAAGCAAGTTTTCTGATCCATTACACCCTAAGCTAATGGAGATATCAGGCCGGACCCAATATAAAGCATGTGGGAAATGTGCAGTCACTTAGCCTCACCACATTTCAGTCTACCACACCACACACACACACACACACACGCACACACGACCTTCGTATTAATATGATTAATATACTTTTTTTAATCAATAGTTGTTCACTTAATTTATACTAAAAAAATTTATACTCTCTTCTCTCTCTCTCTCTCTTCTCTTTTCCTCTCTCTCTCCTCTCTCTCTCTCTCTCTCTAGAAAATACGATCGATTAAAATAGACTATTTTATACGCTTCCCAAACATAGCATAGCAGTTAATGTAGACAGTAGTGGGGGTAGTTTTCCCTTTGTTTAGCATGGGTTTTTAATGAATAGTAATTATAGTTTAAGTCTCGCAATTACATAATGACAGTTTAACAGCCTAACAGAGGGAGAGAGATGGGGAGGGGGGAAAGGGAGGAGGGAAAAAGGAGGGGGGGGAAGGGGAAGGGGGGAAGGGTGGGGATGGAGGGAGGGAGACAGAAGGAAAAAGATAAAGGGGAGGGAAGGGAGGAGGGAGAAGAAGGACCCCCGGGTAGGAGGAACAGGGTTGAAAGAAGCAGGAAAGGGGGAAGGGAGAGAGGGAGGGAAAAAGGGGAGGGAACAAAAGAGTAGAGGAAGGAGAAAAGGGAGAAAGGGTTACAAAAATTTAGAGGAATGGGAGGGAAGAAAAAGATGACGTGACAGAGAGCGAGAGCGAGAGCGAGAGCGAGAGCGAGGAGAGGAGGAGAAGAGGAGGGGGAAGAGAGAGAGAGAGAGAGAGATAGAGAGAGAGATGGGAGAAAGGGAGAAAGGGACAAAATTTAAGAGGAATGGGAGGGAAGAAAAAGAGACGTGACAGAGAGCGAGAGCGAGAGGAGAGGAAAGAGAAAGGAAAGGGGGAAAGAGGGAAAAAAAGGGGAAAGGGGAAAAGGAAAGAAAAAAGAGAAAGAGAAGAGAGAGGGGGAGAGAGAGAGATGGCGAGAGGCGAGGGAGGAGAGAGGCCCCCCTGGGTTTAACAACATCCCGGGGGGAAGGAGGAGGAATGCATTGTACAGACTTTGAGAATAGAACGATAATTTTTTGGAAAACCCCAAAAAAGGAAAGGGAAAGGAGAGGATCCGAGGCCTGTTGTTCGCGATTTAGGGGAGGACTGTACTGGTCTGCCACGTGTAGCTGAGAGGGCGGATGGTACGTAGTTCCCCCAGCCACCCCCCCCCCCCCCCCCGGACCCTCCCATGGGTGGGCGGGGGTTTTTGGTGGTCCCTGGTCTGCCACCCCCCCGGGCCCTCCCCACGTGTCGCTGGATGGGCGGAGGTTACGTCGCTTTGCTGGTGCCCAACCTTCCCGCTTCCCCGCCCGGACCCTCCCAGGGCCGGGTAGGGGATTTGAGCGGTCCCTGGCTGCCACGTCGACCCCCCCCCCCTCCCCGACCATCCATTCCCCTGGGGTCGGGGTAGTGGCGTGTGGCGATGCAGGGGGGTTTTTTGGGGGGGTTTCGTGTTGGTTAGCCCTTTCCCCCTCACGTTTTACCCTTCTTTTCCAGCGGTAATTTGTGAGGCCCGGGGCTGTCGGTTTTTTAGGTCCCGAGGCCAAAAGTTCTGCTCCTCGCAGCCCCGTCCCTTCTGTCGGCCCCTTTTTCGCCCGCCGATTCCCCGGTAGCGTGGGATGGCTGCGGCTCATCCCCCCGGGGGGGGGTGTGCCTGCTTTACGGCGGGGCCATGCGACCTCAAGGGGGTGGTCAAAGGCTTTGAAGTCTCGCCAACCGCCACTTCCGTCTGTCCTGCGGACCGGTCTCGGGTCTCGGGGGGCCCTCCCCAAGTCGTCCATCTCCTCCTCTCGCACCTCCCCCCCTCCCTCTGCTTCCATAGCTCGGCGTCGATCTGCGGGCGGTGGAGCGACTGGCGGTCTCCTCAGCCCCTCCCATGCCCGCGACCCCCGGGTCGAGGATTTGCCGGCGGGTCTGGGGCCCCACGGGGTCGGGGCTTTCCCCGGGGCCCCCCCCACCCACCTCCGTGCCCCCGGGGGTTGTCGGCTTGGAGTTTTCAGTGAACTCCTTTAGGCAAGAATGGAGGGGCCATTTAACTTTGGGTCCCATTTCCGGGACACCGGGGGCGTCGCAGGTCCCAATGCCTCTTCCCTTCCCGGGCCCCTTCTGATCTGGGGTAGTCGAGGATGACTACCTGGTGGCTCCGACGGGGAAGGGGATGCTCCCCTACCCGTCCCCAAGCGAGGGACGGTTGGGGGATTTTCCGCCCTGGTTTCCCTGTCCCCCGGGGCCCCTTTCCTCCCCCCTTTTCTTCTGGGGGCCCTTTTAGGTGCATTCCCCCGCCTGGCGGAGGACCCTTGGGACTCCCTTCCCTCCGCCTGTTTCCTGGGACCGTGCACCGTCGATTGCTTGTGGCGGTGGGGGCGGTTGTTCCATCGGTGTTGGAGGGCGGCCCTGGGGCCCATTTCCGGACTTGGAGGTGCGTCGCCCCCGGGGGGGACGGGGACAGAGTCCTACCTTACCGCCGGATTCCTTTCTTCCCCGAACGCCCCCCAAAGCAGCCTGCGGTTTCTTCGGCGGCCGCTTTGGATGCTCGGGCCTCCTTACTGGGACTATTTTGGTCGGGTTGGTTTCCCCGTGCTGGAGGGAAGCCAGGATGCCAGTGGCTTTCTTCGGGGGCCAAGACCGGTTGCCCTGGATAAAGGGCCGGTGGCCCCTGCCGAAGTGTGGAGAGCGGGTACCACCAGTGGAAACCGGGGTCCTTCCCCTTTCCTGGGCCCCGACCCCGGTTCTCCCGGCCTCTGGGGGCTTTCCGGGTGATGGCTGTTTTCCCCCGGGTGTCCCGGTTTCTCCCAAAGGGGACCTCCCGTGGGGGGAAACCCGGTGAAGGGGGGGAGCTTTTTCGCCGGGATTTTCAGGAGCGGCAACACCCTCCCTCTTGACCTCTTCTGTTCCCTTTCTTCAGTCAGCTGGCGGAGTGGCTCCCCTCCCTCCCCTGGACATCTTCCCTCTCCCCGGCCTCCGGGTTCGGATGTCGTCGGGTTTTGTCGCCCGCCTGTGATGCGTTCGGCGCCCCCCTCCCCCCGAGGTCCCCCCTCCATTGACAGGGCCGTCACCCCCGCTTGGCTTTTCGGCGCGGGCTTTTTCGGGGCCGCCGGAGCTGATCGACAGCAGATTCTCCGGATTAGCCCTTCGATTCGGGGGTTTGTCGGAGCCCTCCCTTTCAGCAGGTCTCGCCTCAATCCCCCCCCCCGTCACCTTGGTGTCTACTCCCGGCCCCCCGACCGTCCGGCCGGGGGGGCCCCGGGGGGGGTCCCGCAGTGTTCGTCGGGGGCCCTTTTCGTGGGAGGGGGGAGTCCAGGAGGCTCACCCCCGTGTGGAGGCCCAGGGTCCCCGTGTCCAGTCGGGGGGCCTTTCCCGGGGTTTAGGGGCTCTGGGGCTTTGGGCCTTCGCCGGGGCCCCCACGTCCACAAGCTTTCCCCCAAGGGCGCTCTCGCTTCGAGCCCCCCCTTCCCGGGCCTCCTTTCCGGGTTTCGGGAGCCTGGCCGAGAGAGGTTGGGCCCCAGGGTGGCCGAAAAGGTCTTTCTTGGCCCGGGGTTTCCCTACCGCCCCTCGGCGACCTCCTTTTGGACGCCCCCTCCCACATGCTCGCCCCCCACGTTTTTCGGACATGCCTCCCCGGGGGGAGTGGAGAAGGCGGGGGGAAAGGTCTTCCTTTCCCCCATTTTTATGACCCAAAAAGGATCTTTGAAGGGGCGGTTATCTTTGGGCCCCAGCCGCCAAAAGGATTTGTGCGCAACCCCCGGTTCCGTATGCTGACCTGGCCAGGTCCCCCTTCGGTGAGGCAAGGGGGGCTGGTGGGGGTCCCTCGATCTCAAGGACGCCTACTGGCAGTCCCCATTCATCCCCGGTTCCCGGGGTTTTGGCCTTCCAGGTGGGGGTCGGGCACGTGGCATTTTACCGACTGCCCTTTTTGGCCTCTCCATCGTCCCAGGGTTTTTTCGGGCCCCCAAGGGGTGGCTTAGGGGTGGTGTCTGAGGGGTCAATTGCCCCATGTATTTTGGGCGATGGTGGTTTCCCCCCCGTTCCCGGGGAAGCGGCCGCATGCTGGGCCGGTTTGGCGGGGGCGGGGAGAGGGGGTTCCAGTCAAAAAAGGGGAAATCCGTCCTTACCCCCCCCCCCGCATACTTGGCGGGATGCAATGGGACCCGTTCAGCTGCGGTCCGCATCTCGGGGGAAAAGCGGGCCCAAATTATCAACGCCTCTTCCCGGGGCCCCGGTGTCCCGTTTTTGCAAGGGGGATTGGAGTCCCTTTTCGGGGGTGCTCAAATTTGCCGCAGAACACTCCCGGGGCCCCCTTGTCTCCGTCGCCTTGTCCGGGTGGGGAAAAAACAGCCGTTTTGGTGCGGCCCCGCGACTTGCTCCGGCCGTCCCCCCCTGGCCCCCACACTACTGGGGGCGAGTGGTTGGGGAGGGCGGTTTCCCGGTGGACGGGGTGGCTGCCTCCCCCCCACGGTCTTGTGATGTCGGGTGCGTCGGACGCGGGTGGGGCTACCATCCTCCGACGGCCGGCAGGGGGTTTTGGCGGGTGGCCGGGGTGGAGCGCAGACTCCACTCAAGCAAGGAGGGTGGTCCCTCTTCTTTCCCGATCGAAAAACCCCATCCCCGAAAGGGAGGCTCTCGCTTTTGAGATGGACAACTGGTCGCGGTCCCCTGTCTCGCCCGCAAGGGACTTTCCCGATCCGCCTTTGTTGTCCTTTCGGAGCAGATCTTCGGCCGGGGGGCCCTTTCCACCCTTTATCTGTCTGCCGGTTCCTGCCGGGGAGTGGAGGGAAAGTGTGGGCCCCACGCCTGTCTCGCTCCCGGGGTCGTCGGTGGAGTGGAGCTTCACCGGAGCGCTTTGCGGCTCTCTGTCGGCGGGGGGGCCCCGGAGGGGACCCTTCGCGTCCCGCCCCTCGCCCAACACGGCCTTTTTTATAGGGGGGACCGGGAAGCTGCGGGAGGCCCCGGGCGCCCTCACGGAAGACTGGAACAGGGGGCGCCCTGTTTACCTGTTTCCGCCCCCCTGCACCAGTGTCCCCTGAAGGTATGCAAAAACGGTTCCTACAGGGGCAAGGGACCCTGGTGGTCCCTTTGGCCCGGCGCAAAAACCCTGGTTTTTCCGAACTGAAGGCCTGGTGTCCCCCCCCGGTTCCCCTAGGGGCCCTCGCTTTGTTGGAGGGGCTCCCGGCCGGCTTCTTTCCACCTTGAATACACGCCTGGAGTTTCTCCGTACCTCTCTCCCCTCGGACGGTCTCGGACGCGGGAGCGGAGGACAGTTGGCGGCTCTTCGCCCGTCCTTACGAGACAGTATAAACTCACGGAAGGCCTTTTAGCGTTCCCCAAACTCAAGGGGCCCCGCGACGTCTTGAATCGGTCGTCCGGATTTCCCCCTCCTTCCTGGCCCACGACGTGGAGGCCTCCCCTCTCTCTCCACTCACCTTTTGGCCCCCGGCTACCCCCCCCAAATACGGTTGGGGTTTGGGGCCCGGGCCGGGGTTTGTGACCCTGTTTTAAGAGGGGTTTTTTCCACCAAAAAACCCCCCCCCGTGTCCTGGTCCCTTTGGGGCCCTGGAGAAGGTTCTCCGGTTTTCCGCGGGCGGGCCCGTTTGGGTCGGACGTGCCGGACCTCGCCCCCCAGAAGGCCTTGTTCCCCGGGGCCCCGGGTACGGGGTTTTGGGCTTTCAGCGAGGGCGACCCCTTTCCCCCGTGGACGACCTTCTCGCGGGCGGCTCCCCCGTCTCCCTCTCCCTTCGCCCCCAAAGGGCTGGGTAAAAAACGAGGGCAGGACCCCCGTCTCCAACCGGTCGCGTTCCGGCTTGGCTGCTGGGGACGCCCAACCCCTTGTGCCGGTTTTGGCGCTCCCGGGGTTACCCGGTGCTTCCGAGCCCGGGCGTGTGACCCGCAGTTCCCGTCCGCGATCCTTTTCACTGGTGTCCCTCACCACCAGGGGGATTGCCGGCCGGCTCCCGGGGGGATCGAGTCGGCGGATCCGGGTCACGCCCCCCGCGCCCATGACGCCGGGGGGTTGCTGCGTCTTGGCCTTCCCCCGCACCCCTTCCTTTGGGGAGGGGACGGGAAGGGGGGCAGGGAGTACGGCCTCGTGCTTTGGGTCGTTACCTGTCCCACTCCGTCGTGGACTTCCCCTGTGTTTCCCGGGGGCCCCCCGTCCGGGGGGGTGGGGGGTGGACGCCGGGCCCCCCATTGAGTCTTGTTTATGGGTGAGATACTAGTGGTATCGTTTTGTTTTGTCAGTTGCTCTTTCCCCCCCCCGGGGTCGGGGTTCTTGCCCCGTCTCCAAGTGCAGGGAGTTTTGTGCACTAGCTCTAAGGGGACTAAAAGACGGCTTTGAAGTATGAAAAGCCCCATTTTGGGTCCCTGCGAGCTAGTGCACGGCCTTGGCCTCCCCCCCTTCCTCCCCCCCAAGTTTCAGCCCCTTTCCCCGGAGATGATTTTGGGGTGGTTATGAGGCTCCCAGCCCGGTTGGGGGACAACCGGGCCCGGTGGATTGGGACGGCGTTTCCCGAATATGTTCTTTTTTTCGTTTTTATGTGTAGCCTGGTTGCAAACCAGATGTTGGATTGGTTTCCTGATACCCGGGTTTGCCTGGGGGGCGACTTTCCACCTATAGCTTAGGCATAGCTCTTCAGGGACCAAAAAAAAGGCTTTTTTTTCTTCAAAGCCGTCATTAAAAACTGAAAATTTCCCGGCATCGAGTTTTTAATTTCCCCGCAATGGACAGTGACCCTGGTAAGTTTTTTCACCCCCGTCTTTATTTCGGGGTGAATTCGCGAACGCCAGCTGCAAACCCCCCCTAAAAAGAAATTTTGAATATTAGGGGCCCAAACTGTGGGTAATGCAGGGACCTAACACACCCCCTTTCCTCTTTTGTTGCTCAAGGGGGGTAGTTTAATTTCTGCTTTTCAGAAAAAAATCGTGCCCTTTAACGGTGTTGGGGGTGCGTGTGGTGTGGTGTGCGTGTGGGGTGAGGTGTGTGCGCGCGCGCGAGGGGGGTATTTTGGGTCTTTAAACATTTGGGGGGTTAGCCCAGCCAAAAGTCTTTAAAATTTTACAGGATAATTTTTTAATATATTTATGAGTTAATGAATATAAATGGAGGGGCACTGTGCTCTACCAAAAGGCTCCGGGAATTTCTTAGGAAACTTTTGAAACAGAAATTTTAAAAAAAATGAAGAAATCTGAGTTGGGGTTCAACTTTTTATACTTCACAGTAGGAGTAAAACCTAAGAAAAAGAGAGCTTTTACGTGATGAAAAGTATATAGATTGTATATTCCCAAAGCGTTGAAGAGGGCATCTCTCCCCCCCTTTATAATTACGTTTTAGAGGGATCTGAAGGGATCTGTGAAAGGTCTGGTGAGAAAAAAAAACAATAAGGGCGGGAAAGGGCTCTAGAATTTTAAACCCCATATTTCATCGGGGCCCCGCACTCCTACTTTAAAAAACCTATGATTCCCAAAAATGCTAATAACCAAAGGGGAAAACGAGAAAGTTGTAAATTTTTGGAAAAGGTTGGGTTAGTAAAAAAGATAGTGAAATGTGAGGCATGATGAAGATCTGAGCAAATTAGGCTGGGGTAAAGGTGGGGAACCTTTTTAAATTGGGAAGGCCGCTTTAAATTTTAGCTGAATCTAATAAGGGCCGCATTAAAGAAATTCAATTAGGTATATTTTAAAAAAGAAAATTATTTTGTAAAAATCCTATATGTACTAAAAAATTTAAAAAAAAATGAAAAAAAAAAATTAATTTAAAAAGTTAAAAACCTTTTAATGACTTTGTTGTAACGTTTTTTGTAGGAAAGCTTAAATATTTGGTTGCGCGTGGGGGTCCGCAGTTTCAGCTGTCCTTAGATGGGTATCCGTCATTTGTGACCTTAAGGGCGTCTTGATTGGGTTGGAGGAAAATGAGTTTGCACAAAAGTGGTTGAAAAGCAAGAAAATTTTCGGAGTTCCAAAGGCGGGGGATTCATTCATTTTCCAATTTAAATGACTTTTTTTAGCGTAAATTTAAGGACTTTAAATGTCATTACTGAGACCCAAATCTTTTCCTTTGTAGTTTTTTTGGGGCCTTGGCCATCAATAGGTGAGGTTGAAATGCTAATTTATGTATGTCATGATTCTCAAATCAGGAATTTTCATTGTATTCCCCAATTTAAATGAGTTTTAAAAACAGCTGCGTTTTCTTCAAATGATTGCATAAACCCTCCTGCTCTAACGCCCTTTCCCAAGGGGGAAAAAGTTTCACCCAAATTTTCCCTTTTGAAGAAAAAGTTTTAAAAAAAGATAGCTTTTTAAAATGCTTGGTTTTTTTCCCACATTTATATAGATTATTTTTCCCTTGCAAAAAAAATATTAAGTCTTTTGCTTTGACAGATATCACACAGAAATGCAGCATTTATAGAAATTTTCTTTCAGTAATTACATTGCTGATTTGTTTTCAAAAATTTCACATCTGTTCTCGCAAAGTAACATTTTGCAAAAACCCCTGCCCCTGCGTACCAAACGCACTTTAGACGGCAATCCACACTGGTCCCCTCATCGTCCAACTTTAGCATGTTACAAAAACGGACGATGCCGGTTGCATTTGCACAATTGTTAACAATACTTACTTTTTGCAAGTGTCACTTAAAATAGTGTTTTTAACACAGAGTTTTTGCTGATGTAGATACAAAAAAAGAATAGAGCATCTAAAACGGTAAATTTTTTTTACCTGTGCAATAAACCTGCACGTTTTTCCTGTCAGGGAAAGGTGCCCCGTTGAATATACTCACAAAATTAATAAAACCCATCCAACTTTTTGACATTTATCCGAAAAATTTGTGAAAATATCTATTCCTCGTGTTCTACCGCAAGAGTGCCCCAAAGCCAGCAACCTTCGTACAAAGAAAATCTTCTGTTATGCCCCGAATGAAGTATAAACCCGCGCCCAGTCAGTAATTTTAGTTGATTCATCCAAAACGATTGAAAAATATATATTTTCCTTTTGGAGTATTGTGTGAATTTTCTGTTTTTTTGGGGCTAATTCATGCTGCCCATCGTTTGGTTCTCCTTGAAAGAGGCAGTTGTTTTTTACTTTGAAGCCTTTCGGGGTCTAAGTCACCTTTATCGGGGGCTAACACACCTTATCGGGGTCTAAGCATCACCTTTTCGGGGTCAAGCATCCACAACAATGCATCTTTTACGATTTCCACATCGGAATGGCTTTCCCATTTTTCCCCAGTATATAAATCCTTTTTTAAAATTGCTTCAGTGATTATTTCCGGGGCTTACCCCTGCTTTAAAAAATTTTCTTTGCTTTTGCTTTGTATCTTTTAATTTCTGCAATGCAACCCTTTTGGCCTCTCCCTCAATTTGAAAAATTGTGGTCCTTTGAGGCTAAAGCCCCAAATGCTGATGAACATTTAACTTTTTTTACCTTTGGATTTTTTAAATTAAGTTCTTTTTTAAAATTAAAAATTAAAATAAAAAAAGACGAAAAAAAAATTTATAAAAAAAAGGATTTGTTTTGCAAAATTTGGATTCATTCAAAAAAGGGCCCCACTTAAAGGGTTAGAAGGCCGCAGGTTCCCCACCCCTGGGTAGGTAAAAAGAACAGAATGGGTTGGGGGTGAGAGAGTGTTGGCAAGGATTATTTTGGGCCCCAACCTTGTTTAGTCTGTATACGAGGAACGGCAGTAAGGATAGAAGAATGGTTCAGGAGGAGAGTAGGGGGTGCAAAATATGTTTTTTAATGTATGGGGAGTTGGTAGTTTGAGTGAGTCGGTGGGAATCCGAACCTTTTAGAGTGGTGAATGAGTATGGGGGGACTTGGAGTAAAATTTACGTGAGAAAAGTAAGGGATGATAGAAATAGGTCGAGGGGGGAGAAAAAACTACTGGAACTGGGGGGAGAAAAGAATTAGAGCAAACTTGTGATACAAACCTGGGATGTGCTGAGTTTCCAAAGGATTGGGAAAAAAAAAGGCTGAAAAGATCGCCGGTAAAACAGTGGTTGGCGACTTGGGAGTGTTTTCAGGATGGGGGAAGAAGTATAGTGTTTAGGGAAATTGGAAGGTGGGCTGTCCCAAAATTTGTATGGAGGTGTGATTGCGTGGAATGAGAGTGAAATAGGGAAAAAGGGAAATGGGACAAAATAGATAGCAAAAATGGCACTGAAAGGGACCTAGATTGCGCGATTTTTAAGGTTTTTAGAGGGACATGGGATGGAGTAAAAAATGTATTAATAATAATAGAAAATCCAAACTCGCAGCCTCGCACCCGGGAAAGGGGAAAAAGGGGACGCGAGTCCCACTCGCGTGGACAGGCAAGGGTGGGGGAATAAAACCCCAAAAAAATAAAAAATTATAAAAATCAAGGTATACCCTATAATTCGAAACCCCCAGTAGCATGGGGTGGCTGGGGGGTGCAAGGTAAAATCTTGGTGGGTTGGGGACGGGGAGGTTAAAAATCTGAAGCAGGTTTTGGAAAGAGAGGGAGCCTGAATCGGTGAGTTTCCCCCGGGAAGGGGTGGTTATGTTAGTGACAAAAGTTGAGTGCATGGGGACCAAAAGGGAAAAAAAACCCCTCGTCTGCCTGAGCGCTGGGGGAAATGATGTTGAGTGTGTAAAAAAGGGGGAATTTCTCGGGGGTTTAAGGAAGCTGTAGGGAAAATTTGGGACAGGGGTGGGTCCCGTGGTGTGGGTGTCCTTCCAAAACGCTTTGTTGAGACATGTGGGTACTCCCGGGTTGCGGGGAAAATTTCCGGCTGGCATTCATTGCAAAACCAAAGGTTGGGCCTTGTCGACGTGGGACCTCTTTTCGGGGAAACAGCCTCTACCGCGGGGCGGGGTGCACTTTTCGAGGAAAAGGGGTTCGATCTTTCTGAATCCTTGGGAAAAGGGGGGTAGAGCCGCAGGTTTTTTAAAATAGGAACCGGGGGTTTTGACACGGGGGTTGGGGTAAAGGAAATTCGAACTAGGAGGGGTTTCAGAAGGAGGGAACTAAAAATTTATTTTTAAGAAGAGAGAGAGGGGGTTTAGTTAAAGTAAAGGGGAAATTTACAAAAAAAGGGAGTTTCTTTAAGGTTTAAAAATAGGGAAAAAAAAAACTGGGGTAGGGAGGTTTTTTTTTTAAAAAAAGGGGATTTAAGGAAATTTTCCTGAAGGGGGAAAAAAAAACTAAAGGGGAGGGGGATTTTTTTAAAAATAGGGGCAATTTTAAAAAAAGAACCCTGG
>JACEEZ010025201.1:0-5000 GCA_016584305.1 Chionoecetes opilio
CTTGGAAGAGTCGCAATGTTGGTTGATTTCGCTCGTTAGTGATGCAACCTGGATTTTTATAGCGACACCTGTGGTCTTTGGTGAAGATCCCGTTTTCTGTGATGTTCGGATCTTCAGCTTAGGCTCATGTTGCCCCTTGGTTTCTTCCGTTGCACTCGCAATCGGAGAACAGGTTATAGCTGCATGCGAGTTTCTTCAGCCACTCGACCATAAATTTGACAGTTGCTCCTTGGTGGGACTGAACTCGGGACCTTCTGCTTCCCTACCAAGCTCTTGTAAGAGTTGCCCCCGGCAGGATTCGAACTCGGGACATAGAGCTCACCACTCCAAGACGCTAACCACTCGGCCACCACCTCCCCAATGCAGGTTATACCAGAAATGCCATCAATAGATCATCACCTGCCTATATATACCTCAACAAGGCTTGCCATCAATACACCCGCATATCTCTCCTTGCTCATTCAGTCACATCTTGATATCCAAGGATCTATTAATAAGCAATAAGCACCTCCTAATATGGCCTCTGGTGCCTGGCGCTCATGTTTATTAATTCACCCAACCAGACATTGCGCTTGTCGAACACTGGACGTAGAGGCGCCTCGAAGTCTGACCTTGACCTGACCTTGGATGTGTTTACTTCATCTTATTTTATGTATCTCAAGGGCGTTGTTGGTTTACATTTGTTGCTTTTAGTAGTGTTGTTGAATTTTTAGGTCAAGCTGATAGGAAATGACATGGAGTCTTAATTTTAATGCGAAAAAAAGACTAAGGCGCCACAACGTTTCCCATATACATTTATTTTAGACACTTGATTCTTTTGTTAATTGCTGATCAGAGTAAATTTCTGGTCCATTTTGGTATATAATGTGATTTCTTTTTATGCATGTTTGTGGACAATAAAATATCTATCTATCTATGTTCTCAGAATGTTCTATGTTCTATGTTATCCTATGCTACTACTACTACTACTACTACTACTACTACTACTAAAACTACTACTACTACTAAAACTACTACTACTACTACTACTACTAAAACTACTACTACTACTACTACTACAACTACAACTACTACAACTACTACTACTACTACTACTACTACTACTACTACTACTAAAACTACTACTACTACTACTACTACTACTACTACTACTATTTACTCTACTCTTATTACTTCATTACGTATGCTATGCTATGCTATCCTATGCTACTACTACTACTACTACTGCTACTACAACTACAACTACTACTACTACTACTACTACTACTAAAACTACTACTACTACTACTACTACTACAACTACTATTACTACTACTACTACTACTACTACTATTTACTCTACTCTTATTACTTCATCACGTATGCTATGCTGTGCTATGCTATGCTATGTTCACTATCTATCTATGCCCTCTCTATGTCGCTCAGTATGTCGTGAATGCAACTATTTGGCGCCGGGATATTGTAAACTGAAGTCTGAAGGCGTGGTTTGCGGAAGCGAATTACCGGGATTCTGGCTTCAGAGCAAGGGGCTTAGACGACGTTTGAGGTTCATGTTTCGCCTTCAGATCCTTGACGAGGCAGCTGGAGGAGGTCATGTCAAGGGCTCATGTCTCGCCTTGCTAATGCCTTGAAGGGTAATCGTGGCAAGCGCGTCGCTGTATTACATTTTATCCGAGTCTTTTTTTTTTAAAACAAGGCGAAAATTTCATTCTATCATAAGGTCTCATGCTAAAGTTATGCCTATGTTTGCCTGATAGTATGGTTAACTATGATATTATACAGGTGATATTTAGAAGAAGCGTAGTATTCCCTTCTTCTCGCATCAAATACTACTTGTTTTCCTACTACTCCTGTATTTTTTTATATTTTTTTTTGCATAATCGTTTTGCGGAAATATTTTACGAATCGATTTCATTTTTTCCAAATCTCCGGGTTTTATTCTTAAGGTTGTCCGTTAATTACAACACACACACACACACAGACACACACACACACACACCCACCCACCCACCCCCACCCACCCACCCACCCACCCACCCACCCACCCACCCACCCCACATCACACACACACACACACCACACACACATACACCCACCCACCACCCACCCACCCACACCACACCACCACACCCACCCACCCACCCACGCCACCCACCCACCCACCCACCCACCCACCCACCCCCCACCCACCCACACACACACATACACACACTATTTTAACTGAATAATTTGTATATATTTGCTTTATTTGTTTCGTCCAGAGTAAAATAAAAGTCAGCCTGTTCATAAATATAATAACAGTACCATTAACTTTGAATTGTCACACAGCTCTGAAAATAAGTAGCAGGTTTTGAGACAATAAAACAATAGGCCAGAGCAGCCAGGGCGTCCCATTTTTTTTTTTTTTTTTTTTTTTTTTTTTTTTTTTGTCATTAAAACTCCAAAGATGACTCATGAATTATTATTACATTGACTCTAAATGTTCCAGAATTAGACAAAAATATATAAGGGTAACAATTATGCATACACTAAAATGTCTCCCAACAGCAATAACCATCCAATGAAATGAAAATGAAAGTTATTTATTTCGCGACATAAACATGAAAAAAGTAATATGATTTGTACAGCGTGGAAAGAATATTTGTCGGAAACTGAGCATGAAAATGTTGGATACTCAAACGACAAGAATTTTCCTCAGTTTTGTTGTTGAATAAAGAATTTCTGTATTCATAATTTAGCGACCTAGAAGAGGGAGTTTTATTTACTCTTTACTGTCTCAAACAATAAGAACTTTCCTCAACTATACTTCCTCTACTACTACTACTACTACTACTACTACTACTACTACTACTACTACTACTACTACTACTACAACAACAACTATACTACTACAGCAACTATACTACTACTACTACAACAACTATACTACTACTACTACAACAACTATACTACTACAACAACTATACTACTACTACTACTACAACAACAACAACAACAACTATACTACTACTACTACTACTACTACTACTACTACAACAACTATACTACTACTACTACTACTACAACACTACTACTACTACAACAACTATACAACTACTAATTACTACTACACTACTACTACTACTTACAACTATAAACTATCTAAATCTACTACGAACCTAACTACTACTACTACTACTACTACTTACTACTTACTACTACTTACTACTACTTACTACTACTTACTACTACTACTACTTACTTCATCGCCTGCTGTCAGACTTCACTTCGATTATGAGGTGCAGTTTGGCTCCTTGGTACCAGCATCACGATATTGAATTATGGATTGAAACTACGAAGCACAAAATTGATTTCACACCGAAGACCCAAATTCTGAAGCCGCAGCTGTTTACTTCTCAGCCTCGCCGCGGGAAATGAGATGAGGTGGTGACGCGGGAATATCCTTGAATAATTTTTGATAACTTTGACAGCGGCGATTACTCAGTTATGTGACCTTAAAACCAGTGTAGGGTTAATTAAGACGAAGGGTGGTATATGTATGCCAAAACGATGTAATATATTTTTTTATACGTTTGAGCCTATAGCGCCTGTAGGTTTATATCTTCCTTCCTTAGGCAAATATGTACACAGTCTCTCTCTCTCTCTCTCTCTCTCTCTCTCTCTCTCTCTCTCTCTCTCTCTCTCCTCTCTCTCTCTCTCTCTCTCTCTCTCTCTCTCTCTCTCTCCAATGCATTACTCAATCGGACAAGCCTATACTCATGTGTGTGTGCTTCTCTCTCTCTCTCTCTCTCTCTCTCTCTCCTCTCTCTCTCTCTCTCTCTCTCTCTCTCTCTCTCTCTCTCTCTCTCTCTCTCTCTCTCTCTCTCTCTCTCCCTCCCCTCAGGTGTGTGCTACATCGGTAAATCAAATTGACAATCGCACAGGTGAACGCTCGCTACATTACACTCGTCTCTTCCTTCAACAGAAGAAAATTGCGTTTCTCCCTTTGTGTTTCTCGTCCTTACCTTCACATAACAGGACAGCATTGTACAACAGGACCTCATTGCACAACAGGACATCATTGCACAACAGGACATCATTGCTCCAACACACAAACCCTAGCCTCCATGTCTGCTATATCTGGGCCTCTTATTTATAGCCGTGTTAGATAAAGTTCTCGTTATGATAAATAAAGTTCTCGTTATGAATAGGCTTGTTTTCGATGTGGTTTCGTGTTCCCTTCCTAGTCCTCGTCTTAGTCCGTGCTCTGGCAGAAAATGAGAGAGAGAGAGAGAGAGAGAGAGAGAGAGAGAGAGAGAGAGAGAGAGAGAGAGAGAGAGAGAATAATAGTTGGTATAAACAAAGTAATGAAACAGAATTCTCGTCCCGCCACCATCACCGCCCTTGACACACATTCTCTCTCTCTCTCTCTCTCTCTCTCTCTCTCTCTCTCTCTCTCTCTCTCTCTCTCTCTCTCTCTCTCTCTCTCTCTCTCTCTGGCTTTTAAAACCAATTTTCTGCCGAGCACAGGAAAAGCAAAGGCAATTACACACAATTAACGTCTTTATCTTGGGCAGACAGAAGGCACCGAGAGAGAGAGAGAGAGAGAGAGAGAGAGAGAGAGAGAGAGAGAGAGAGAGAGAGAGAGAGAGAGAGAGAGAGAGAGAGAGAGAGAGAGAGAGAGACCGTGCTTGAAGAGAAACGAGAAATGAAGGAAGATAAAAGCACTTAGGGGTATGATAAAAACTCAATTGAGAGAATTTGCAGAAATTATAGCAAGCAATGAGCCGAGGAGACCCGAGAGAGAGAGAGAGAGAGAGAGAGAGAGAGAGAGAGAGAGAGAGAGAGAGAGAGAGAGAGAGAGAGAGAGAGAGAGAGAGACGAAAAAGGAAAAAAGGTCGAAAGAAAAAGATAATCGAAAAAGAGAAAAATGGAGAGAAAGCGAGAGAGAAAGACACTTAAAAAGAAAAGGATAGAGAAAAGTATAATTTCTTAATCACTCGTGTATCAGTATTATTTCA
>JACEEZ010025201.1:15000-22500 GCA_016584305.1 Chionoecetes opilio
CCTCCTTCCTCGCCTCCTTCTCCTCCTTTCCCTCCTTCCTTGCCTCCTTCTCCTATTCTCTCCCTCCTCCCTCGCCTCTCTCTCCTATTCTCTCCCTCCCTCCTATCCCTGCTGTCAGTTTCTATCCTGCCATTTGCTCAGTTTCCATTGTTTGTGTGAGTGTTTGTGGGGTCTCTCTCTCTCTCTCCTCTCTCTCTCTCTCTCTCTCTCTCTCTCTCTCTCTCTCTCTCTCTCTCTCTCTCTCTCTCTCTCTCTCTCTCTCTCTCTCTCTCTCTCTCTCTCTCTCTCCTCTCTCTCCTCTCTCTCTCTCTCTCTCTCTCTCTCTCCTCTCTCTCCCTCCTCCTCTCTTCTCTCTCTCTCTCTCCCTCTCCTCTCTCTCTCTCTCTCCCTCTCCTCTCTCTCTCTCTCTCTCTCTCTCTCTCTCCTTCCACTCCCTTTCAATATTCCTCCCTCTTATTTCTCATTCTCTTTTCCATCATTTCTCTTGGCTCTTCTCTCCCTTCCTCTCCCTTCCCTCTCTCTCTCTCTTCCCTCCCTTCCTTCCCTCTCTCCCCTCCCTTCCCTTCCCTCACTCCCTTCCCTCCCTTCCCTCGCTGCAGTATAAGAGGGAAGCAATAAGTGTTTTAGTCTTCGTTGCTTCGAAAATGCAATCTTGGAGACAAACAGGCATTTGATTCCCTCTTGAGCTTCGCGATGGGGGAAAGTATAAAATTTTCTCCGCTTTCTCTCCTGTATCGTTTTCTTGATAGTACCCCTCGCCCCCCCCCCCTGTGTGTGTGTGTTGTGTGTGTGTGTGTGTGTGTGTGTGTTGTGTGTGTGTGTGTGTGTGTATTTGTAAGTGTGTGTCTATCTGTCTTTCCTCTTTGCGTGTTTCTCTGTCAGTCTGTCTATCATTCTGTCAGTCTATTTTTACGAGTTTCAGTTGTTGTTGTTTTTTACCTTCTCCATTGCTTGTGTGTTTGTGTGGCAGTACTGGACTATGCGCCGCCCTCTCTCTTACTCTATCACTCCTTCTCCTCTCTCTCTCTCTCTCTCTCTCTCTCTCTCTCTCTCTCCTCTCTCTCTCTCTATTTAGTAATTTTCAGAATGACTTTTTAAATACAAATAAACTTCAATCCTGCCTCTCTCTCTCTCTCTCTTCTCTCTCCTCTCTCTCCTCCTCTCTCTCCTCTCTCTCTCTCTCTCTCTCTCTCTCTCTCTCTCTCTCTCTCTCTCTCTCTTCTCTCTCTCTTCTCTCTCTCTCCTCTCTCTCTCTCCTCTCTCTCTCTCTCTGTCTCTCTCTCATCTCTCTCTCAATACATCTACATCTCTCTCTCTTTCTCTCTTATGTGTGTGTGTGTGTGTGTGTGTGTGTGTGTGTGTGTGTGTGTGTGTGTGAGTGTGTGTGTGGGGCTACATCTGAACTGGAGTGATGGCGGGGCGGGCTGGTTGGGGCGGGTTGCTAGGCCATGTCGGTCTCACCTCAATTAATAGTGGCGATGACAGGTGGTGGTGGTGGTGGTGGAGAAACACACACACCCCCCCACACACTCACACACACGCACACACACACACACACACACACACACACACACACACACACACACACACACACACACACACACAGGAGAAATATTGGTGAGCCTCCCTGACATTCTGCCAACAATATTGTCATCACTGGTGGATCTTGCCTTCCATTTTTACTTAACTTCATCGATATCTTTGTATATTTTTTTCTCCTTTTTCTATTATCATCACCACCTTATATTTTTTTCGTACTTTTACTTTTATTTATTGGCCTCTTTGTATTTTTTTCTTCTTAACTTTTCCCTTTTTCATTTCTACTATTTTTAATATATAGAAGTTTTTTGGGTGATTTTTAATGAGGCGATGATTTTTTTGCCTAATTAGTATCAGTATAGTATCTTCCCCTTTTTTTTTTTGCTTTTCATCGTCATCCTTGTATTTTTTTTTTTTTTTTTTTTTTTTTTTGTGTCCTTGGCCAGTCCTTTGTGATGTAAAAAAAAAAAAAAAAAAAAAAAAACTTTTGCTTTTCTTCATGGACCTCTTTTTAATCTTTTTTTTATACTTATTTTCTATTCCTGCCTAGATTTTTTTTTATTTTCCTCCTTTTCTACTTTTCTTCAACGCCATCTTTGTTTTCTATATATTTTACTTATCCTTATTTCTAAAAAAAAAAAAAACCTGATTTATGCCAGTCTGTCGTGAGTCGAGTCAGTAACCCAAGAAAAAAATCGCAAGATATAATAAACACTGCATCGCTTCATCACGCAAGACGGGCTGATTGAAGGTTATTGGGAAGCTAAACTCGCCTCCTTTCTATCAAGAGCTTACTGAAAACTGCAGCAGTCTTTTTTTTCTTCTCTTTTTTCCCTGGGTAAACTTTAGACGCGTCGTAGTAAAGCTTCTCTTTGCTACACCTTTCATGCATTTCAGTTCGTGTGTTTCAGATCACGAAAAATTCAAATAAGTTTTTTTATGATAGTAACGGAAATCTCGACTGAAATAGCAACATCTGTAGTGGGAAATTAATATTGTTTCCTCCATTTTGTATGATAATATATGTAAAAACTTGAAAGAAATGTATTAAACTATTTATCGAGCGAAGGAAAAGAATTTGAACAACTTTTTGGTGTTACGTGGGAAAGGAAAGAGGGAAGGAAGGGAAGGCAGGAACGAAGGAAGGAAGGAAGGGAGGGGAGGATGGAAGGAAGGAAGGAGGGAGGGAAAGAAAGAAGGAGGGAAGGAAGGGAGGGTGGGAAGGAAGGGCAGGGGGGAAAGGAGGCAGGGGGGAAAGAAGGAAGGAGGGAAGGCAGGAGGGAAGGCAGGGAGGAAGGGCAGGACAGTAGGAAGGGGAAGAGGGAAGTGCAATGAGATGGCGGAAGGACCTGCGGCTGACATCTCTTTATTATTCATTACGCAAAACCCTCGTCCCGTCATCCTCGGCTCCGATAATTCAGTCAATCATCAACACAACAAATGGCATAAACCCGGAACCTCGCACGCCCAGGCAGCATACTCCCCTTCGCGCGCGCAAGCCACGATATATGGTTTTGAAACATCTTTTTGAACCGTTCTCAGCTAATTTATCCCCGTAAACATATATTTTACGCCTTTTGCGCCCGTTTGCTGCTATCATCTTAACAATATATGTAAATACACAACAAATAAACTATAAGAACCCAGGCTATACTTACGTAGGACTGAGTAAAAGCAAATTTCTTCCATCATATAATTATACAGTGTGTTGCTGCGCGCGTTTTCTTTGAGTCTGCCTTAAAAATCTAAAATTTCTCACGCATGAATCAGAGTGCGGGAGTGGCATACAGAAGGGAAATATGCCGCCCAGCACGAGGCGGGAAGCCAACTGACGTACTCTATCAGTAGGGGAAAAAAAACCCATTTCTTGACCCCGGAAATAACAGTGCCGCTTCCTAATAGCGCGAGATTTCCCACGTGCATTACTTTGACTACCAACCCTGTGATAAGGTGGTGGTGGTGGTGATGATGGTGATGGTGGCGGTGGTGCTGGTGAAGATTATGGTGGTCGTAGTGGTGATGGGGTAGCGGAGGTGGTGGTGGAGATTATGATGATGGTGATGGTGGTTGGTGGTGGTGGATATTGTGGTAGTGCTGGTGGTGGTGACGGAGGTGGTAGTGAAGATTATGGTAGTGGTGGTGGTGAAGATTGTGATGGTGGTGGTGGTGGTGGTGGTGGTGGTGGTGGTGGTGGTGGTGGTGGTAGTGGATATTGTGGTAGTGGTGGTGGTGAAGATTGTGATAGTGGTGGTAGTGGAGATTGTGGTAGTGGTGGTGGTGGTGGTGGTGGTGGTGGTGGTGGTGGTGGTGGTGGTGGTGGTGGTGGTGGTGGTGGTGGTGGTGGTGGTGGTGGTGGTGGTGAAGATTGTGGTGGTCGTAGTGGTGATGGGGTAGTGGTGGTGGTGGAGATTGTTGTTGTGGTGTGGTGGTGGTGGTGGTGTAGATTGTGGTAGTGGTGGTTGTGGTGGTGGTGGTGTAGATTGTGGTAGTGGTGGTGGTGGTGGCGGTACGTAGCCAGCAGTATTACAACCATCTGTTAAAGGGACTTATTTCCTGCTTGTGTATTTCCTACTTTTCTTGTTTCCATGTCATGATTTGCTGGATGAATCAAACTGTTCTTTTTATTTCTCTGTCTATATTTATTTTACATCATAAGGGACTGACCAAAGGGGAAAACATAAAAAGCACGCTCGCTTTTAGCCCCTATAGGTTAATTAACACTCTTAGTTCCTATAGACTTATATTTTATTCTGGTCATGAAGGGACAATTGTTCATAATTGAGCTTTGATTGCGTTGATTTGAGTTAATTGAGATATTGAGGTTTTTTGTAGGGGAGAGCGGGGCAGGTTGCATCATTGCCTCTAAAAACTCGCATCTTATCACACGTACATCGTCTTAATACTACTACTACTACTACTACTACTATAAACTACTACTACTACTACTACTACTACTATAAACTACTACTACTACTACTATAAACTACTACTACTACTACTACTACTACTACTATAAACTACTACTACTACTACAACTACAACAATAATAATAATACAAAAAGTTAATGCGTGTTAGAGGCAATGCTGCAACAACCTACCCTCGATGCAACCTGCCCCGCTCTCCCCTATCGTCACGTAATTCGTCAAACTATACATTTTGTTTCCTTTCTAGTCATCTGTAAGTATATGTACTATAAAGTAATACAAAAAACTAGTAGTGTGATTAAAAGTAAAAGTGATGCCGAACAGGAGTGAAAAGGAGTTGAAAGTTTTAGAGTGAAAATCGATATCGACACTCTCTCTCTCGTACACTGCAGGGTCCTCGTTGTTAAGAGGCCCAAGGAACAGGATCTCAGGCAAGGACTCGACTCAGTGCCCTTATCCCTGCGCTTCTACAACAGCACCTTGCCCTTACACCACTATGCTCGTGTGTGTGTAATGAAGCGTAGGTGTCGTAGAAGTTTTTAAGACTGGTTAAAAGAATACAACAAAGGAGATGTAGGAAGTTCGTACGACTAGTAAGCAGGGTAGAACAAGAAGTAACGGATTCAAGCTGGAAAAGCGTAGTTTTAAAAAAGGAAATAGGGTTAAACTGGTTCACAAATAGGGTGGTAAATGATTGGAATGGACTCGGTAGACAGGTAGTTAGTGCGGAGTCAATAGGAGCTTTAAAAGGAGGCTGGATAAATTCATGAATGGGGATGAAAGGTGGATGTAGGTAGTGTTAAGTAACAGGAACTACCACGTGTAGGTCTCGCGGCCTCTTGTAGCTTCCTTATTTTCTTCTGTACTTATGTTCATGTGTGTGTGTGTGTGTGTGTGTGTGTGTGTGTTGTGTTGTGTGTGTGTGTGTGTGTGTGTTTGTTCATTTTTTGGCTTTCTATACTATATTTCTTGATCCAAAATAGACATGGTTGATTTGTTCCAATATGATTATTAAATGGAAGTCATTTATGTAGTCGACGAGATAAATATTCGACAATCATCTCCACCGTTGCGTCACCTTCGCTGCAATAGTCAATCAGTAATTAGCGTATTCAATTAAGGTGAATTACGTTACATTGTATTTTAATTGTCTTGTGTTGAATTACGAAGCTTTTATTGGGCAAAAGTTAGAATTTGACTATAATGAGATTGGATTGATGTATTTAGTTTAAGAGAGAGAGAGAGAGAGAGAGAGAGAGAGAGAGAGAGAGAGAGAGAGAGAGAGAGAGAGAGAGAGAGAGAGAGAGAGAGAGAGAGAGAGAGAGAGAGAGAGATAATTGATAAAGGTTAATGAGATTGTAAGATTACTGCGCTACAAACACCATTCATTAGGTACACACACGCACACACACACACACACACACACACACACACACACACACACACACACACACACACACACACACACACACACACACACACACACACACACACACACACACACACACACACACACACACATACACACACACACACATACATACATACAACGTTCATATCTCTTTAGCACCTTCCAAATTGTTTCAGTTTCCAAGTTTCGTAATTTCTTGTATATTATTTCCCATTTTTCTAGTTTCATTTTTGTGTGTGTCCGTTTTATTGTGATCTGTTTTATTGTGATCTGTTTTATTGTGATCTGTTTTATTGTGATCTGTTTTATTGGGATCTGTTTTATTGTGATCTGTTTTACGTTGATCACTGATTTTGATTTCATGGCGAGTATTTGTTTAATGTAGTCTGTTTGCAGGGTTTTTAAACATTCCCTTTAACATTTTGATAAAGTTTCCATCCATTTTAGCAGTATTTGAGCTAAAACAAAAATATGTGTGTATCCTCAACTTTTACAACAACTAGCACTTAATACTTATGAAAGGTAGCACTTCTTTCTAGTTTTTCTTTCTACTTAACCCCTTCACGCCCAGATCTTTCCTTTGCTATATAAAATTGTATGTTGTTGAGCCATAAATTACGAAAAGTGAACTAAATATACCAAATTAACTAGTGGACAAGGATACTAAACAGGTCGTATCTCTAAAATATTACTTATATTCCCTAAAAATCGTCTATTGGTACCCAAATTACAATGGAAATTACGTTCATGGCCTCCAGGGGTTAATATAATCTTGGCACTCTGCTTGCTCATCTTCCCACAACTTCTCAGCTTTATCGATGGAGAGATTTTCTAAACCATTTTCTTTCCAAACGAAGCCAAAAGAAATGACTTTTAGTATAATAGACTCATTACGAAGCTTTCCAGGTTTATTCTAGAGTTAAATGGCCATTACACCTTCTTGCTCATCTTACAAAAACTTAGTCTGCAAGTAAGGTACAAAGTATTTTCATGACAAAAACTGCTATCGGAGAAAAGCAGATTATTTCTATCGAATTTTCTTTAATGAAAATGAGAATGAGGAGGAGGAGGAGGAGGATAAGTAGGAGGAGGAGGTGGAGGAGGAGTAAGGGAGGAGGAGGAGAGGAGGAGGAGGAGGAGGAGGAGGAGGAGGAGGAGGAGGAGGAGGAGGAGGAGGGAGGAGGAGGAGGAGGAGGAGGAGGAACTATCTTCTCTTTCCGACCAGCCGCCCGAACTATAAAATTTAATGTGATTTCGTTTGTTCTAACTAAATGTCTTTCCTCTCGTAAGCTTCCGCGCGTCTTGACAAAGCCACGAGTGAGGAGACAGCCCGGAGGAGATCGTGATGATAGTGGCGACGGTAAACTAATCCAGAAAGTGCCATTATATTAGGTTTTACCGAGAAAATGTTGAAAATAACACTCAATCTCCCCACACACACACACCACACACACACACCACACACACACACACACACACACACACACACACACACCACACACACACACACACACACACCACACCCACACACACACACACACACACACACACACACACTAGCCGCACACAACTACATCAGATAGATAGACAGATAGACAGATACATAGATAGACAGATAAACAGAT
>JACEEZ010025201.1:27500-30000 GCA_016584305.1 Chionoecetes opilio
ACGGATGCCATGAATGCAGCCAAAAGTGTCCAGTTCTTTTTGCCAATGTACCTAAAGCAAGATAAATAGTAGGTATACCAGTAGTAATAGTCAAAATAGTCCTAGGAATAATAGTAACCGAGAAAATGGCAATAGTTCCTAGTTAAAAAGGAATACTGGCGCCATGAATGCAACCAAAAAGTTCCGTTCTTTTTGGCAATGTCCTAGCAAGTAATTGTTGTACCGATTTAGCAAAAGCCGGAATATTTTAGTCTGGATTTACAAAGTTTGGTTGGTGGGATGTGCGCCAAAAGCCGTTTTTTTTTCCTGTCTAAAGCCAAGTTGGGCCAGACGTAAGGCTGCGGAAATTGCCAGTGCTATTCTTTTAAAAAGTTTGGGGCTCGCAAAATGATTTTTTTGCCAATGTCCTGCCATTTTGTTAGGAGGAACCCGTGTGATATTCAAATGGCCTGATTTTTACCAGATCTTTGGTTTAAAAAATTTTGGGCCCCAGAAAGCAACCAAAATTTACCTTTTTGGCAAGGGGAGGGTTGTTGGATTTTCCCATTTCCGGAGCTATTTGTTTTGGACTTATAAGTGTGGTTGTATTTAAAGGCGTTTTTTCGTTCTTTGGGTCACAATTTGGGCAAAACTTTAAGGCTAGGAACTATTTTTCTTTTTTAGCGGGAATGGGTGTGGCACCCATTCGCTTTCCTTCCCTTTTAGACTGAGGAGGGGGTGGTGATATTTCAAGGCTGATTCTTTTACCGTAACATATCGTTATTTTAGAAGGTGGAATGTTATATTTTGAGCAATTATCAGGGATGGGTTTTACGAGAAGTATATGAGATCCTATTTCAAAGCGGATTCTTTTATAATTTTACATTGGGTGGCTTATTTTAGAGGGTAGAACGTTATATTTTGAAGAGAAATTGGGTTTATAACTTATTTTAGAGGGTAGAACGTTATATTTGAAGAGTTATTTTGACAAATTAAATTTTGAGGGTAGAAACCCGGGACTTTTCCATCGGGGAACATTTGGGTTTTTTTTACTTATTTTAGAGGTTTGAACTTATATTGAACAATTATCTATAGCAAGGGATGGGAAAATTTTAAGAAATCCGGTTTAAAACTCAGGATCGGGGGTTTATAAATTTTCCTATTTCTTTTGGGAAAGGGGAATAGTGGGATCCTGGTCCAGTCGTGGATAAAATTCCGGGGTTAATATATCGCCGTGTAGTCAAATCGGGTTAAATCATTTGGAAGAAAGGGAAACGAGAGAGAAGAGAGAGGAGAGAGAGAGGAGAGAGAGAGGAGGGGAGGGGAGGAGAGAGAGAGAGGGAAGAGAGAGGAGAGGAGAGAGAGAGAGAGAGATGAGGGGAGAGGAGAGAGAGGGTAAGAAGGAAAATAGTTAAAAGAGAAAGTGGTAAAGGAAAAAAAGGTGCGAGGAGGTCCCGTTGTGATGCAAAATATAACTCAATTTTTAAAACCATAGAAGGGGTCTGCCTGTTCTTCCTCTCCCTTCCTCTTCTCTCTCTCTCTCCTCTCTCTCCTATCCTCTCTCTCTCTCTCCCTTTCGCAAAGATTATCAAAAGTTTTGCTAGGAGAGGGAGGGGTGTGTGGGGTGTGTGTGTGTTGGTGGCGTGGTGCGTGTGCGTGGCTGTTGTGTGTGTGGGGTGGTGTGTGTGGGTGGGGTGTGTTGTGTGTGCTAGGGTTCCTTTCTCAGAAATAATTTACAACCCAAAATCAGTCAGAATGACAAGAAGAATTAAGGTAAAGAATAATAAATAATAATAATAAGATAATAAATAATAATAATAAATAAAATAAATAATGATATAAATAATAATAATAAATAGTAAAAGATGAAATAATTGTGTTGTATTTAATGTTCATATACTTGGGAACATAATTATTATGCCAATTAAAATGTTGAAAGTAGTGTTCGAAATGTTTGTGATTTCCTTTCGTCTCTCTCTCTCTCTCTCTCTCCCCTCTCTCTCTCTTCTTCTCCTCTCTCTCTCTCTCTCTTCTCTCTCTCTCCTCTTCTCTCTCTCCTCTCTCTCCTTCCCAAAAAAAAATTGAGGAGACTTAATTTTTCCCAATCAAAATTCCCGAGAGAGAGAAGAAAGAGAGAAAGAGAGAGAGAGAGAAAAGAAAAGAGAGAGAGAGAGAGAGATAGAGAAGAATTACAGAAAGAAAGGGAGGAGAGAGAGAGAGAGAGAGAGAGAAGAGAGAGAGAGAAGAGAGAGAGAGAGAGGAGAAGAAAGACAGAGAGAGAGAGAAGAGAGAGAAGAGAGAGAGAGAGAGAGAAAGAGAGAGGAGAGGAGAGAGAGAGAGGAGAGAGAGAGAGAGAAGAGAGAGAGAGAGAGAGAGAGGGGGAGGAGAGAGAGAGAACTAAGAATCTAATTAACGATTGTCAAAATGAATTCAAACATAATTCAAATATATTATTGCACCTCAAATTACGAGGAAATTAATTTTTCAAGTATAATTATAAAAGTAATTTAGGTTATGTTGT
>JACEEZ010025201.1:37500-55000 GCA_016584305.1 Chionoecetes opilio
CTCTCGTGGACTAAAGTGGACTATTGATAATTATACATTGACATACCTAATAATTTCTAAGAGAGAGAGAGAAGAGAGAGAGAGAGAGAGAGAGATGATGCATTGGATTTATCATTTACACACACACACACACACACACACACACACACACACACACACACACACACACACACACACACACACACACACACACACACACACACACACACACACACACACAGACTGCGTGGGAAGACTAATGAGATATTTCATTAGTGGACGATAAGAATTAACTCTTAATGACAACAAGACAACAGTTTTGATGACCTCTATGACCACTTTGAGGCTGAACCATTCTGTCATTAAGGTCATTATTCTTATTGTGTCGTCCATGTTTCTAGTTTGTTTAATATTAACCCATTGAGACCCAGAACGTAATTTCCATTGTAATTTGGGCATCATTAGACGATCTTAGTGAATATAAGCAATATTTTATAGATATGACCTGTTTAGTATCCTTGTCCACTAGTTAATTTGGTATATTCAGTCACTTGTCGTAATTTTATGGCTAACAACAGACGATTTTATATAGCAAAGGAAAAATTTGGGTGTGAAGGGTTAAAATGAAACAATATTTTGAGGTTTGTAACAGATCAATACCGGAAAAGCCTTTGTAAAAAAAAAAAAAAGTTCTGGGAATACTATTTTTTTTTATTTTGTTATAAATGTAATTGCGTATGCTAAAAAAATACATACGCATGAATACACGTTTGCAATATATACCACTTTGCTATGTACAATTTTTTGAGTGTGCATTTGAGTTTGCATTTCCCAAAAAACTATCGCTGAAATATAGAAATGAAAGCTTACGCGTATAACAGCCTTTACGAAACTCCACAAAAAAACTAATAATATTGCTAAAAAAAAAAATACATATATGATGTTTATATAGAAATGAAAGCCTACTCGTTTGACATGCTTAACAAAACGAAACAAAACACTAATATTGCTATACAAATAATATTATTTTTACGCGTGGCCACCTAAGGGAGATGTAAGAGAGAGAGAGATACATGCTTAACAAAACAAAACAAAAAATAATATTGCTAAAAAATAATATTGTTTTTACACGTGGTCACCTAAGGGAGATACAAGCAAAGGAAGATTTCTCGCGGGACTTGGAAAAAGATATGTCGTGTCCACTGTGATGCTCGTTAGGGAATCATCACAGTGTCGTTAGGAAGACATAGAATACATAACACATGGTTTATGGTCTTTGTATCAGTAGAAGATGACTTAAGAGTGTGGTTCGTCCTTGTTGCTATTCCGTGGTCGTGCAGTGACGAGGACTGAGGAGATGGAGGTCTTTGGGCACGTGAAGAGAAGGTGGTGAGGCATTGGGGAGAGCTATTGTAGTGGAAATGCCAGGTGAGAGTAAGGAGATTGAGGTGGTTTGGGCACGTGAAGAGGAGAGAAGGTGGTGAGGCATTGGGGAGAGCTGTTGGAGTGGAAGTGCCAGGTGAGAGTAAGGAGATTGAGGTGGTTTGGGCACGTGAAGAGGAGAGAAGGTGGTGAGGCATTGGGGAGAGCTGTTGGAGTGGAAGTACCAGGTGAGAGTAAGGAGATTGAGGTGGTTTGAGCACGTGAAGAGGAGAGAAGGTGGTGAGGCATTGGGGAGAGCTGTTGGAGTGGAAGTGCCAGGTGAGAGTAAGGTGATTGAGGTGGTTTGGGCACGTGAAGAGGAGAGAAGGTGGTGAGGCATTGGGGAGAGCTGTTGTAGTGGAAGTGCCAGGTGAGAGTAAGGAGATTGAGGTGGTTTGGGCACGTGAAGAGGAGAGAAGGTGGTGAGGCATTGGGGAAAGCTGTTGGAGTGGAAGTGCCCGGTCGCCGTCCACCGGGCAGCATATTCCCGTTCTCTCTGTGAGTATGTGGTTTCCCAGTGAAGACGCTTGGCTGTAGCTCCGAAACTAACCATAGGATCTTCTCGAAAATACCCTCATTGTGATTCCCACGCAAAGTTACAGGTTTGAACAAAGAAAACCAATCTACCCTATCCGTAACCTAACGTAACCTAACCCGACGTGTTCAAGAGCAAACGCCACATACTCTTCGAGAAAACGGGAATATGCCACCGGGCAGGCCAAGGAAGACATGGAGGCAGTGTGTTGTAGAGGATCTGGCAGCATTGGGCATTGAAGAAGTTGAGGCAATGGATAGAGATAGTTACATATCATTGACCGTCTAACCTTATAAGACATGGGTAAAATATGATGTTAACCCCTTGAGGCCCAGAACGTAATTTCCATTGTAATTTGGGTACCATTAGACGATTTTTAGTGACTGCAATATTTTATAGATATGACCTGTTTAGTATCCTTGTCCACTAGCTAATTTGGTATATTAAGTAACTTTTCGTAATTTTATGGCTAACAACAGATGATTTTATATAGCAAAGAAAAGATCTGGGCGTGAAGGGGATGATGATGATGATGATGATGCAGTGATGTGGTGTGGAGATGTATGCACCACATCCTGATTTGTTGATGTGCTGGTGTTATGTGGCTAAAAAATTAACTGCTCGCTCCCGCCTGGTGAATTATGTGTTAAGTAATCTTTGTGTACCGAGTGTTATTCATGTTGCTGTGATGTAGTGTTGTGATTTAATTAGTGCGTTAATGTCTATTTGTTTGTTGAGTTTTGTTGAGTTTTATTTATCTGTGTTATTCATGTTTCAGAAGTAGTGTTTTTATTATTTTAGTGCGTTACTGTTTGGTTGTTTGTTGAGTTTTGTTGAGTTTTATTCATCGTTGTGTTATTTATGTTTCAGAAGTAGTGTTTTGATTATTTTAGTGCGTTAATGTTTAGTTGTTTGTTGAGTTTTGTTGAGTTTTATTCATCGTTGTGTTATTCATGTTTCAGAAGTACTGTTTTGATTGAATTAGTGTGTTACTGTTTGTTTGTTTGTTGAGTTTTGTTGAGTTTTATTCATCGTTGTGTTATTCATGTTTCAGAGAAGTAGTGTTTTTATTATTTCAATGCGCTGATATATGTTTGCTTTATTGAGTTTTGTTGAGTGTTTAGAGTGAGTGTGGACTGATGCTGTGTTCAGTTATAATCAGCGTTCCATTTATTTGTTAATCATGACAGGAAGGTGATAATAATCTGCGTTAAAATAGTAATAAGGATAATAATGATCATAATTATATTTCACCTGAACGCATAGACAGCACTAAATAGAAAATACACATAGTATACATACATAGAAGGAAATTAGCTTAACCCCTTCACGCCAGAACGTAATTTTCATTGTAATTTGGATACCATAAGACGATTTTTAGTTACCTAATATAAGCATTATTTTATAGATATAACCTGTTTAGTATCCTTTTCCACTAACTAACTTGGTATATTAAGTTACTTTTCGTAATTGTATGGCTAACAACAGACCATTTTATATAGCCAAGGAAGATCTGGGCGTGAAGGGGTAAGCAATAATGTGATAAAAGATAATATATACATAAGCTCATATCTATCAAAAAGTTATAAAATGATAAACAATGCAATGATATCAAAATTAAGAAAATGAGGCAGTTTTAAAGTACACAGTCACACTCCCTCAGTAAGCCACTAAAACATTTACATACGTTTCGATTTACCCAGCGCCGATATTTCAAGCCATTGTGTATAAAGCCAGTCTGTGAGAGGCAAGGATAAATAAACATAACAGTTTTACTCGCCCTAAAAGCCAGCTGGTGCGAGCATAATAAATATAATGGAGGCAAGAACGGAGAAAAGAATTAGATATAAGGTACATATGCGGCCTCTTGTAGCCTCCTTATTTTCTTATGTTCTTATGTTCTTATGTATTACAATTTACACGAAGACTTGTTTCTACCTCATGTACCCGGTCGTGCTCTACCCTGGATTACATAAGAACTAGAAAATAAGGAAGCTACAAGAGGCCGCGAGACCTACACGTGGTAGTTCCTGTTACTTAATACTACCTACATCCACCTTGCATCCCTATCCATGAATTTATCCAGCCTTCGTTTAACCCCTTGAGGCCCAGAACGTAATTTCCATTGTAATTTGGGTACCATAAGACAATTTTTAGTGACTATAAGCAATATTTTATAGATATGACCTGTTTAGTATCCTTATCGACTAACTAATTTGGTATATTTAGTCAGTTTTCGTAATTTTATGGCTAACAACAGACGATTTCCATTGTAATTTGGGTACCATAAGACGATTTTTAGTGACTATAAGCAATATTTTATAGATATGACCTGTTTAGTATCCTTATCGACTAACTAATTTGGTATATTTAGTCAGTTTTCGTAATTTTATGGCTAACAACAGACGATTTCCATTGTAATTTGGGTACCATAAGACGATTTTTAGTGACTATAAGCAATATTTTATAGATATGACCTGTTTAGTATCCTTATCGACTAACTAATTTGGTATATTTAGTCAGTTTTCGTAATTTTATAGCTAAAAACAGACGATTTCCATTGTAATTTGGGTACCATAAGACGATTTTTAGTGACTATAAGCAATATTTTATAGATATGACCTGTTTAGTATCCTTATCGACTAACTAATTTGGTATATTTAGTCAGTTTTCGTAATTTTATGGCTAAAACAGACGATTTTATATAGCAAAGGAAAGATCAGGGCGTGAAGGGGTTAAGGCTCCCTAATGACCCCGCACTAACTACCTAACGACTTAGTCCATTCCAATCATTTACCACCCTATTTGTGAACCAGTTTTTCCCTATTTCCTTTTTTAAATCTACGCTAAACTAACCTGAACTGAATTACGACACTGAAGGGTTTGTATTTAGAGCCCAAAGCATTTCTTTCTACTATCAGAGAGAAACATTTGGCATTTAGCACTAGCGATGCGTTACGAGTATTCCATTACAGACACAGATAGGAGTACAGGAAATTACTGCTCGTGTGTGTAAAAGTAGGAGGATTTCAGCAACGTTGATTCTAATTTGCTTTAGTTACACACACACACACACACACACACACACACACACACACACACACACCCCCACACACACACACACATACCCACCCACCCACCCACCCACCCCCACCCCCCCCACCCCACCACCCACCCACCCCCCCACCCACCACCCACCCACCACCCACCCACCCACCCACCCACACACACACACACACGCACACACACACCGTAACTCTTCCATTAACTGTATCAGCATAATTTAAAGGCATTATTTAAACATTAACATTATTTAAAGGTAATAGGAAGAGTGGCTTAGTCACTTAGTATATGGATGATGTTAATAAAGATAGTCAGCATTGTCATTCAGCATAGTCAGATAGTCAGCATTGTCATTCAGCATTGTCAGATAGTCAGCATTGTCATTCACCATTGTCAGATAGTCAGCATTGTCATTCAGCATAGTCAGATAGTCAGCATTGTCATTCAGTATAGTCAGATAGTCAGCATTGTCATTCAGCATAGTCAGATAGTCAGCATTGTCATTCAGAATAGTCAGCATTGTCATTCAGCATAGTCAGATAGTCAGCATAGTCAGATAGTCAGCATAGTCAGATAGTCAGCATTGTCAGATAGTCAGCATTGTCATTCAGCATTGTCAGATAGTCAGCATTGTCATTCACCATTGTCAGATAGTCAGCATTGTCATTCAGTATAGTCAGATAGTCAGCATTGTCATTCAGAATTAGTACAGCATTGTCATTCAGCATAGTCAGATAGTCAGCATTGTCATTCAGAATAGTCAGCATTGTCATTCAGCATAGTCAGATAGTCAGCATTGTCATAGAATAGTCAGCATTGTCATTCAGCATAGTCAGATAGTCAGCAGCATCAGCATAGTCAGATAGTCAGCATTGTCATTCAGCATAGTCAGATAGTCAGCATTGTCATCAGCATAGTCAGATAGTCAGCATTGTCATTCAGCATTTAGTAGATAGTCAGCATTGTCATTCAGCATAGTCAGATAGTCAGCATTGTCATTCAGCATAGTCAGATAGTCAGCATTGTCATTCAGCATAGTCAGATAGTCAGCATTGTCATTCAGCATTGTCAGATAGTCAGCATTGTCATTCAGCATAGTCAGATAGTCAGCATTGTCATTCAGCATTGTCAGATAGTCAGCATTGTCATTCACCGTTGTCAGATAGTCAGCATTGTCATTCAGCATAGTCAGATAGTCAGCATTGTCATTCAGTATAGTCAGATAGTCAGCATTGTCATTCAGCATAGTCAGATAGTCAGCATAGTCAGATAGTCAGCATTGTCATTCAGCATAGTCAGCATAGGATAGTCAGCATAGTCAGATAGTCAGCATTGTCATAATTTTTTAAAGAAATATATATGAATGAATACATAAATAGAGAGACATAATTTAAATCATTAATGTTTTTATCTTAATTAGTAGATGAAGTCATTTGTAAGACAGTGTGTGGTCGTATAATCTTGTTAGCTTTGCAGAATTCTCTCTCTCTCTCTCTCTCTTTCTCTCTCTCTCTCTCTCTCTCTCTCTCTCTCTCTCTCTCTCTCTCTCTCTCTCTCTCTCTCTCTCTCTCTCTCTCTCTAATTTGTCCCTTAACTTGTTTTTACACTTCCGGGACGGCATTAAAGCGAGTGAGAGAGAGAGAAAGAAAGAAATAAAGAGAGAGGAAGTATCAAGAAATCACAACACAAGGAAAAAGTTGGAGATACACGCACAAATAAGGGCATAAAACAGTGCACCTTAAGAATACAAAAAATTATATAAGATTTCCACATAATAAGAAAATTAACACCAGAACAACAGCTATAAAGTACAGGGAGGAAGAGGAACAGGAGAATAAACCCAAAAAAACGCAAAAAATAACGAGGTAAAGGAGAAGGAAAAAAGGCAAAAAAGAGGTTAAGGAGAAGGAAAAAAGGCAAAAAAGAGGTAAAGGAGGAAAGGAAAAAAAAAAAAGGCAAAAAAGAGGTAAAGGAGAAGGAAAAAAAGCAAAAAAGAGGTAAAGGAGGAGGAAAAAAGGCAAAAAAGAGGTAAAGGAGGAGGAAAAAAATAAATAAATAAGAAGCTGAGATGAAAGCAGAGGAGAAAGAAAGAAAATAAATAATGTGCGAAAGAAAAAAGAAAGAAAAATCATTGGTAAAGAGGGAGACAAGAGTGAAGAAAAACGTGAATCAGAGAACGAAAAGAAAGAAGTGGGAAGAGAAAGGGAATGTAAGATAAAAATTGAGAGAAAGGAAATAGAGGAGGAGGAAGAGGGGAAGAATGAGGAAGGAGAGAAAAGAAAAATGCAATAAAATGAGGTTCAAAGGATAGAAGTAGGTTAACGAAAAGGGGAGAAGGAAGAGGTGGAGAAGAAAAGATGAAGGAGGAGGAGGAGGAGGAAGGGAGGAGGAGGAGGGGAGGAGGAGGGGAGGAGGGGGAGGGAGGAGGAAAAGGAGGAGGAGGAGGAGGAGGAGGAGGAGGAATGAAGTGCTACCGAGTGGTGTGAGAAGCGAAGCGTAAGTGCCCTTGGTGTGTTGCTGGAGGAGGAGGAGGACGAAGAAGAGGAGGAGGAGGAGGAGGAGAGGAGGAAGGAGGAGGAGGAGGAGGAGGAGGAGGGAGGAGGAGGAGGAGGAGGAGGAGGAGGAGGAGGAGGAGGAGGAGGAGGAGGGGGTACTTGTAGCTTAACTATCACCACCACCACCATTCACTACCCGACATGCATACATAAATGAACTCTTGAGAGAGAGAGAGAGAGAGAGAGAGAGAGAGAGAGAGAGAGAGAGAGAGGAGAGAGAGAGAGAGAGAGAGAGAGGAGAGAGAGAGAGAGAGAGAATATGATCGGATATGATAGCAGATTTTTCTTTGTCTTTCAATATTCGAGACTTCACTTGTCTATCTTGTTTATCTATCTATCTGCACCTTCTATCTTTCTCCTCCTTTATTCTATTCTAAATTCCTTCCTTTATACGTCCATCTATTATTTCCCTCTTAGTAACATTCTCTTACATGCTAACTACCTTCAATCTCTTTTAAATAACATCCTCTCACTGCTAACTACCTTCTATATCTTTTAGTAACATCCTCTTACATGCTAACTACCTTCTATATCTTTTAATAACACCCTCTCACATGCTAACTACCTTCTATCTCTTATAGTAACATCCTCTCACATGCTAACTACCTTTTATATCTTATAGTAACATTCTCTCACATGCTAACTACCTTTTATCTCCTATAGTAACATCCTCTCACATGCTAACTACCTTTTATCTCCTATAGTAACATCCTCTTACGTGCTAACTACCTTCTATCTCTTTTAGTAACATCCTCTCACTGCTAACGACCTTTTATCTCTTATAGTAACATCCTCTCACATGCTAACGACCTTTTATCTCTTATAGTAACATCCTCTCACATGCTAACTACCTTCCATCTCTTTAGTAACATCCTCTCACCTGCTAACTAACTTCTACTTCTTTGTACTTTATTCTCCACCTCGCTCCTTGATAACTTCCCTTCACAAAGATACATAATCTCTTTGTACTCCCTAATTTACCCCCGATCCTTTGTACCGTCCTTCCATAGGGTACTTTATAAGCCGTTGAGTAGAAGTCGCGTGTCTGATCTTCTTAAAAACTGCTTTGTTATTCTATATTCCCTTCCTTTTGCCCTTCTTTTTCGTTTCTCCAAGTTTTAAGATTTCGTTTTATGTAATGGGTGTTTTTTTTAGTAACTTCATATGTTTTTATACTTTTTTTTCTCTCCTCTCTCTTCTATTCCCCTTCTCTCCTCTCTCTTCCTCTCTTCGCTCTCTCTCTCTCTCTTCTCTTCTCTCCCCCCCCTCTTTTCTCTCTCCTCTTTTCTCTCTCTCTCTCTCTCTCACCCCCCTCTCTCTCTTCCCCCCCCATCATGCAAACCAAAAACTACCCATATAAACCTGTGTTAAACCACCTAAACCTTAACAACCTAAAATAAACCCTGAAAAAGTAACAAAACACGTCAAAGTCAATAATGAGCTACAAAACTAACAGTAAAAAAAAACTTAGTCGCACTGAAGGTCTGAAGCCACAACATGACTTTACTTGTTATACCCTCCCACCCTTCCCCATCACCTCTGCCCCTCTCCCCCCTTTCCCTCAATCCCCTCTTCCCCCCTCCCCCCACCTGTCACCCTTCCCCCTCCCCTTCAGAACCCTTTTCTATTGGGAGGACTATAAGTGGAGAGAATCGGGTGCGTTGAAGAAGGTGGAAGTTTCTGTGCGCCAATTCGTCAAAGGCTTAGCGCGTGAGGGAGACAGTTGTGCAAAGTTGTCCTCCGACGCAATTAAGACTTGTGTAAGATGCTTGTAATTCCTAGAAGAAACTTGTGTCGTGAGCGAGTGTTGTGCAAGATGAGGGAGAGAGAGAGAGAGAGAGGAGAGAGAAGAGAGGAAGGGGAGGAGAGAGAGAGGGGGGAGAGGAGAGAGAAGAGAGAGAGGAGAGGGGAAGAGAGAGATAGAGAGAGAGCATATAAGAAAATACGGAAGCTAAGGAAGGCGTGAGACCTACATGTGGCAAATTCCCTTGAGAGAGAGAGAGAGGAGAGAGAGAGAGATAGAGAGGAAGAGAGGGGAGAGAGAAGAGGGGAGAGAGAGAGGGGGAGAGAGAGAGAGAGAGAGAGGAGAGAGAGAGAGAGCATATAGAAAATACGGAAGCTTAGGAGGAAGGCCGGAGACTAAGATGGAATCCGAGAGAGAGAGAGAGAGAGAGAGAAGAAGAGAGGAGAGAGAGAGAGAGAGAGAGAGGAGAGAGAGAGGAGAGAGAGAGAGAAACCAGGCCTAAGCGGATAAAGTTCAAGGAATACAAAAGAGCTGCTTAAAGCCTATTTTCCGAGAGAGAGAGAGAGAGAGAGAGAGAGAGAGAGAGAGAGAGAGAGAGAGAGAGAGAGAGAGAGAGAGTAAACCTAAACCTACACACCCAGAGGCATATGGACATCTCATGAATACAAAGATCACAATTATTGCTTCACATTTTGATCAGTAAAACTACAGACCTTGTGAAACCCGAACTAAAGGTCACGATTCGTTTGACCTTTAGTATGATTGACCTTTTGTTTCTCTTGTCTTTACCATTCCTATATTTCTTTGATTTATTCTTTTTTCTTCAATCCATTCTAGTACCCTTTTTTTTTTCCTTCTCTCCTTTTTTCGGTTATTTTCTTCACTCTTTTCTTTTATATATACTTGCTCTTTGTATTCTCTGCTCCTTCCTTATCTTCCTATCTTCTTTGTCTTCATGTTCTGTCTTCATATATAATCTTCCTTGTCTTCCTCAAAGTCATCCTTCCTCCTCCTCTCTTCCTTGCCTTCCTATATTTTTTGTCTTCAGGTTTTGGCTTCACATAATCTTCCTGTCTTCTTCATATTCATCTTTTCTCCTCCTCCTCCTCCTCCTCCTCCTCCTCCTCCTCCTCCTCCTCCTCCTCCTCCTCCTCCTCCTCCTCCTCCTCCTCCTCCTCCTCCTCCTCCTCCTCCTGTTACAAGGGAGCATTGACAAGCAGCACAAGACAGGAACAGCCACAAAATGCTCGAAAGAAATGCAGATGAAGAGGACAACGAGACAAAAGTTTGCAGTGTTGTCAAAAGTTGTTTAATTTGCAAAACGTGTAAAAAAGTTTGTGTACTTCGTCTCGCTTTTAAGACTTTTTTTTCTCTCTCTCTCTCTCTCTCTCTCTCTCTCTCTCTCTCTCTCTCTCTCTCTCTCTCTCTTCTCCTCTCTCTCTCTCTCTCTCTCTCTCTCTCGTCTCTCTCTTCTCTCTCCTCAATCTCTCTCTCTCTCTCTCTTCCACTTTCCTCACTCATTAACTCCTCCATTTTCTCTCCTTTTCTCTTCTCCATTCTCTCTCTCGTTCTCTCTTCTCTCTCGTTCCTCTCTCTCTTCTCTCCTCTCCTCTCTCTCTCTCCTCTCTCTCTCTCTCTTCTCTCTCTCTCTCTCTCTCTCTCTCTCTCTCTCTCTCTCTCTCTCTCTCAAACACACACACACACACTTGGAGTCAAATTGAACCAAATTTCTTCAGTGTTTCTTCTTTGTTAGTCAAATATTAAACCATTTTATTAAACCTACACTGGGTTTTTTTTATAATGAATTATTACTTGCTTTCTTGCTGTATACTTTTCTGGCCATTTTTCTTACAAGTTTTGGTAGCGTCGTAACTTTTCCCAAGCCGCTAGAGGTATAAAATGACCACCACCTTCACCACCACCACCACCACCACCCTCCAGTACCACCCCACACCACCATCACCACCACCATCACCACCACCACCACCACCACCACCACCACCACCACTATAGTCTATTTTTTTCCCCGAGGCCAAAATTCCATTCTATCTTAAGGTCTCATGCTTAAAATTATGCCTCTGGTTACCTGAAAATATGGTTTAACTATGATAAAATGCAACTGAAATTTAGAAACAACGTACTTTTCTCTTCTCCTGGCATCAAATATCTGTCAGTAAGCAGCAAGGAGGCAGGATTTTTCACCTCGTTACAAAAAACAGAGTATACCTTCCACTACCACCATCAACACCACTACCACCATCAACACCACCACCACTACAACCCTCCACCACCACCACCCACCACCACCACCACCCACCACCACCACCACCACCACCCTCCACCACCACCACCACCACCACCCACCACCACCACCACCACCCTCCCCCACCACCACCACCCTCACCTCCACCACCACCACCACCACCCACCACCACTCCCACCCACCACCACCACCACCACCACCTACCACCTACCACCCTCCAACACCACTACCACCACCACCACCACACCACCCACCTTCCACCCCCACCACCCCCACCCACCACTACCACCACCACCACCATACACCACCACCACCACCACCACCGCACCACACACCACCACCACCTCCACCACCACCCTCCACCACCACCACCACCACCCTCCACCACCACCACCACCACCACCACACCACCACCACCACCACCCCCCACCACCCACCACCACCACCCTCCACCACACCACTCACCACCCTCCACCACACCACCACCACCCTCCACCACCACCACCACCCTGTGTAAGTCGACTAAAGCCCCTACCGGGATAAAACGTCCACCCAGGCACAAGGAAATAAAAGAAACACATTAGCATGTGCCTTAATCCCTTCAGGCCAGAGGGAGTCTTGTCCAAAGGGATTTATTGAGTTCACCATTAAGGTTGGAATAAGCAATGGCATGGTTTTTGTTTGCAAGATTGTTTTTGTTGTTGTAATTCAAGATATTTGTTGTTGTTGTTGTAGTTGTTGTTGTTGTTGTTGTTGTTGTTGTTGTTGTTGTTGTTAGCGTTTTACCATGTAAGGAAAGTTTTTTTTTTTTTTTTTTTTTATCTATTCTTGTGTTTTCAATGATTTCTTTTTTTTTTTTTCTTCTTTTTTTTTGTTTAATTATCATAGAATGGACATAAATTTTCTCCTTTTTTTTCAAGTGTTAAAATAAATTCGTTCATTGAATTTATTTTTATTTTGTATAATTTTTTTATTTGCATATTTATTTTGCATTTCTTTATTCTTATTTTATTTTCAGAGGATAGATTTTTCTCTCCTTTATTTTCAAGTGTTTTATATTCATGCATTAATTTTACTTATTTTTATTTTGTAGCTTTTCTTGTTCCATTTATTTTATTTTGCATTAATTTTTTTTCCGACAATTTTTTTTATTCTATATATCCAAGTATTTATATCAATTCGTTCATTTTTTTATTTAGTTTAGTTTTGTATTTTTATGTTTTCATCTATTTTGGATTTGCGTTTAGTTATTTTTATTTTCAGAGATTGGAATTTTTTCTACTATATTTTCTATTGTTTATATATATTCGTTTATATAATTTATTTTGATGTGTTTTGTATCAATTCTTGTGTTTGCATTTATTATATTTTGCATTTATTAATTCTTATTTTATTTTCATAGGATGGACATTTTTTGCTCCTTTATTTTCAAGTGTTTATTCCTTCATTTTTTTTTTTTTTTTTTTTGTATATTTTCTTGTTTTCATTTATTTTATTTTATTTTGTATTTATTATTTTTTTTTTCAAAGGATAAACATTTTTTCACCTTTATTTACTATTTCTTGTTGTTTTTTTTCAGTTTTTTCATGTATGTTGTTTTGCATTCATTTATTTATTTTTATTTTAAAGGATACACTTTTTTTGTCATGATTTTTTTTTTCTATTTCTTGTTGCTTTTCTTTTTATTTTAATATTTTTTTTATTTTGCATTTATTTATTTTTTATTTTCAAAGGATAAACTTTTTTTTTTCAGCTATATTTTCTTTTTCCATTTCTTGTTGCTTTTCTGTTTTTTCATTTATTATTTTTGCATTTCTTTATTTCTATTTTCAGAGGACAGACATTTTTTCCTTTTATTTTCAAGTGTATTTATTTTTAAGCTCATTTATTTTATTTAAGTTTTGTTTGTGTAGTTTTCTCGTGTTTTAATATATTTAATTTCCCATTTTTTATTTCTATTTTAAAGGACAGACATTTTTTCCTTTTATTTTCAAGTGTATTTATTTTTAAGCTCATTTATTTTATTTTAATTTCGTTTGTGTAGTTTTCTCGTGTTTTAATTTATTTAATTTTCCATTTTTTATTTCTATTTTAAAGGACAGACATTTTTTCCTTTTATTTTCAAGTGTATTTATTTTTAAGCTCATTTATTTTATTTAAGTTATGTTTGTGTAGTTTTCTCGTGTTTTAATATATTTTATTTTCCATTTTTTATTTCTATTTTAAAGGACAGACATTTTTTCCTTTTATTTTCAAGTGTATTTATTTTTAAGCTCATTTATTTTATTTAAGTTATGTTTGTGTAATTTTTTCGTGTTTTAACTTATTTTATTTCCCATTTTTTTTTCTTCAGCGAGTGGACATTTTTTTCAACCTATATATTATTTTTCCATTTCTTGTTGCTTTTCTTTTTTTCAGTTAATTTATTTTTGCATTTATTTATTTTTATTTTCCATTATTTATTTCTATTTTAAAGGACAGACATTTTTTTCCCTCCAGTATTTTTTTTTCTTCCATTTTTGTTGCTTTTCTTTTTTTATTTCTTGCTGCTTTTCTTTGTGTGTCAGTGGCCGAGCTAATGTGGCTGTTTTTTCCCTTTGCTTTTTGTCGAGACTTCTTCTTTTCCGTGGCTTCTTCTCGCAGTCTTTCTCTTATCTCTCTGTGTTTATCTTATTTTAGAGAGAATTAAATAGTTATAGATAGATAGATAGCTATAGCATTTAGATAGTTAGATAGTAGTATAGTGATGTAACCTAAAATAAGTAAGTGAAGTTATTTTGTAGAGTATTTAGTAGAGTTAAGAGTAGTTGTAGAGTTATTTAGTAGAGTTAAGAGTAGTAGTAGAGTTATTTAGTAGAGTTAAGAGTAGTAGTAGAGTTATTTAGTAGAGTTAAGAGTAGTAGTAGAGTTATTTAGTAGAGTTAAGAGTAGTAGTAGAGTTATTTAGTAGAGTTAAGAGTAGTAGTAGAGTTAAGAGTAGTAGTAGAGTTATTTAGTAGAGTTAAGAGTAGTAGTAGAGTTATTTAGTAGAGTTAAGAGTAGTAGTAGAGTTATTTAGTAGAGTTAAGAGTAGTAGTAGAGTTATTTAGTAGAGTATTTTTGTAGAGTTAAGTTATTTTGTGGACCAACTTTACTGAAAATATTTTGAGTTAGGTGTTGCTTTTTTATATCTTAAAGGTGCGCTATGCTAAAAAAAATAATAGAGAGAGAGAGAGAGAGAGAGAGAAAGAGAGAGAGAGAGAAAAAGAGAGAGAGAGAGAGAGAGAGAGAGAGAGAGAGAGAGAGAGAGAGAAGAGAGAAAAAAAAAAAATCCTCGGTGTCGCAAGAGAGAAGCAGCGAAACAAGTTAACAAATGTCAGTGCAAAGGCGATTTTTTTTTCCCATGTAAGTCAAGTGTATTAAGGGTTTTTTTCGAGCTATACTGAATTAGTGTTCCAGAGAGAGAGAGAGAGAGAGAGAGAGAGAGAGAGAGAGAGAGAGAGAGAGAGAGAGAGAGAGAGAGAGAGAGAGAGAGAGAGAGAGAGAGAGAAATAAAACTCAGTACGAATAAGTTAAGTTACTTGTTTTGCATCCATTAGCATTAATCCAAACAAAAGCTAACCAAACCTTCATTGTTTACTACTGCTAACTAAGGGGTTAACATGAATACATTAATGTCCTTACATTACAGACAGTAGCTAAAAAAAAACTATATCCTCTTTTAACCTATTGTTTCCTCTCTCTCTTGTATAGTTTCCATTAATTATCCTTACTCCTCCATTACCCAGCGTCTTTACATACACAGACACAATACATTACTGTTCTTACATCACATACAGTGGCTAAAAACACTATATCCTCTGTTTTTTTTTTTTTTTTTTTTTTTTTTTTTTTTTTTTTTTTTTTTTTTTTTTTTTTTTTTTTTTTTTTTTTTTTTTTTTACATCACAAGGAACTGGCCAAGGGCACAACAAAAATGGGTAACACAAAACCCGCTTAGTTGCCAGTCCCTATAAAGAAGACAGTAAGAGAATAAAATAAAAACAGAGGGGTAGGCCAATTTAGTTCGAAACCTTATGTTTCCTCTCTCTCTCTCTTGTATAGTTTCCATTAATTTTCCATATTCCTCTACTACCCAGCGTCTATACATACACAGGTACAACACATTACTGTTCTTACATCACATACAGTAGCTAAAAAACCCACCATTTCCTCTCCATTAGTTCCTCCTCCATTACCCAACCCATTTTCCTTTTGCCAATTTTCCCATGTCCTTATTTCCCATTACCCAGCGTCTATACACGGGTACAACCTCGCCTCTTGCTGTACCTTTACCTCTTTCCTTTTTTTCTTCTGCCTTCCGCTGGGACTGATGGGCGAGGCAGGGCGTAACTTGGGACGGTGTTTGGGCCGTGAGGGGAAAGTTACCTTAATTACGAGGGGAAAGGAGGGGAGGTGAAGGAGAGAAGTGAGGAAGGGAGTAGTGTAGAGGCATGTTATAGGCTGTGTCTGTGGGGAAGAGACGCGAGGGAAAGAGGGAGGGAATGGAAGGCAACAAAGTGTAGGAGTTTTAAGGAATCTGTTGAAAAAATTAAGGGAAAGGATTCGATAGGTGAAGGAGTTTGGGAATTTAAGTAAAGATGGATGTTGGAAGGGAAAGGAATGGAGGGAAATAAATGAAGGAAAGTTGAAGGAAGGGAAAAAGGGAATGGAAGGAAAAAAGTGAAGGAGTTTTAAGGAATCTGTTGAAAAAATTAAGGGAAAGGATTCGATAGGTGAAGGAGTTCGGGAAAATAAGTAAAGATGGATGGTGGAAGGGAAGGGAATGAAGGGAAATAAATGAAGGGAGGGAAAAGGTGAAGGGAGGAAGGGAAGGGTGGAAAAAATTGAAGGGAATTTTAACCCCTTGAGGCCGAGAACGTAATTTCCATTGTAATTTGGGTACCATTAGACGATTTTTAGTGAATATAAGCAATATTTTATACATATGACCTGTTTAGTATCCTTGTCGACTAACTAATTGGGTATATTCAGTTACTTTTTGTTATGTTATGGCTAACAACAGACCATTTTTTTATAGCAAAGGAAAGATCTGGGGTTCAGGAATCTGTCAAGAAAATGAAGGAAAATGATTCGATAGATGAAAGCGTTTGGTGTCTTAAGAAAATAATTAAGAAGAGAAATATGGATGATAAATAAAAGGAAGTGGTTGGATAGGTAAGATGCATGGAAGGATGTAGAAGGAAGTAGTTAGCGACAGGCAATCAGACATTAACCCCTTCACGCCCAGGTCTTTCCTTTGCTATATAAAAATCGTCTATTGTTAGCCATAAAATTACGAAAAGTAACTGAATATACCAAATGAACTAGTGGATAAGAATACTAAACAGGTCATATCTAAAAATACTGCTTATTATATTCACAAAAAATCGTCTAATGGTAGTCATATTACAATGGAAATTACGTTCTGATCCTCAAGGGGATAAGGTGTTATTTTGCTGCTATTATTATGATGCTATATTAATTATGATGTTATTTTGCCTCTGGATATATCTGTGCTCGTTAGGATAGCGGGGGAATAGAAAGTAAAAAATTAATACAATAAAGATGAACCAGCGAGGGATTGAAAACGAACCAAAAAAGGAATTATGATCTCAATTAGATACTACGTTGAATTAAGTCTAACTACTTTATCTGATTTATGTTTCTCTCTCTCTCTCTCTCTCTCTCTCTCTCTCTCTCTCTCTCTCTCTCTCTCTCTCTCTCTCTCTCTCTCTCTGCCCGTCAGGGTGGCAAGGTTGGTAGAGACGTGAGCTCGCAATGTGCAGCGTCCCTGTGCATTCGGTCAGCGGTTCGAGTCCGCCTAGTTCGTGCTGACGTGGCGGCGCTTTGTATAGTCAATAACCTTGTAGTTGGTACTTGCAAAGCGTCTAGATAGGATGAAAATCTTTCTCTCTCTCT
>JACEEZ010025201.1:60000-77500 GCA_016584305.1 Chionoecetes opilio
CAGATTCTCCTTCCCTTGGCAAGACATTTAGAATACAAAGGCATACAAAGGAAGAACAGACAGCAACAGCCATACTAGGCCAAACGAGGCTGCCTGTGTGACTACTTTCTACCACTATACTTTCTACGTGTTAGAGATAAGGAAGGACTGCGAGGGAATACCGAACCTCAAGGAAAGAAAATGTTAGGAAACTGACCTATTATTTCACGCTATTTTTGCCTATAGTGAAAAAAATCTTATGTTTCTCCACATGTATATACAACAAACAGAGATTTTCCTTCCCGTGACAAGAAATATTTTATGATAAACTATATACGGTAAAGGAATATCGAACCTCAAGGGAGAACACCTTTTTTTTTGTCTACCGTGAAAAAGAACATTCATTGTGTTTCTGTACATGTATAAACCAGACAAGAGATTCTCCTTCCCTTGACAAGATATATAGAGTGAAAAACGAGGAGAAAATATCGGACTTCAAGGGAGAATAATCGCCTCGCTGACCATACCGTTCCCTTAGTAGATCCCCGGCGTGTGTCCCCCTGTCCCCTGTGTCCCCTGTGTCCCCTGTGTGTGTGTGTGTGTGTGTGTGGTGTCCCCCTGTCCCCTGTCTATCCCCTGTGTCCCCTACGTGTGTGTGTGTGTGTGTGTCCCTGTCCCCCTGTCCCCTGTATCCTGTGTGTAGGTCCCCTGTATGTGTGTGTGTGTGTCCCCCTGTCCCCTGTGTCCCCTGTGTGTGTGTGTCCCCAGCGTGTGTGTGTGTCCCCCTGTCCCCTGTGTCCTGTGTGTGTGTAGGTCCCCAGCGTGTGTGAAGGTCCCTCTGTGTGGGTGTCCCCGATCCCCGCCTCGCCGCGTTGCTCTCTGTGTGGTGTACGATAATGTGCATGTAAGTGACTTTTTTACGATAATGTCCCGATAGGAGAAAATAGAAGTTTGCTTCATTCATGGACTTTCACTTGCACGTGTCGCAATTCACCATTGATAACCATTGCAACTACTACTATTGATGCTGCTACTATTACTGTTACGTACACTTACAATCACTACTACTACAGCAACAACACTACTACTATTACTACTACGACAACAACAACTCTAAGACTATTACTGCTATGTCGACTACTACTATGTCTATTACTACTACTACATATACTACTACTACTACTACTACTACTACTACTACTACTTCAACAATACTACTGCTACTACTACTATCACCATCATGTATTCTCACACACACACACACACACACACACACACACACACACACACACACACACACACACACACACACACACACACACACACACACAGGGTACTCCGTAGTGTAGGGGAAGCACGCTCGGCTCACAACCGAGAAGTCCCGGGTTCGATCCCCGGGCGGAGCGGAGATAGATGGGCTGTTTCCTTTCAAAAAACCCGAGCCCCTGTCCACCCAGCAGTGAATGGGTACCGGGTGTTAGCCGGGGGTTTGTGACCCGCCTCCCGGGGTGATGGCTTCGGCCAACACTAAGCACTAAGGATGAAGGATAAGAATGTTGATATGGAGACGGGACCATACGAGTGTAGCTCAGGCCCTGTAAAATACAACTAGATGAATACACACACACACACACACACACACACACACACACACACACACACACACACACACACACACACACACACACACACACACACACACACACATACACACACCACCACCGGAAAGGTCAAGTTTTTTTTATATTCCTCTATTTTCTTTGCCTAGTCGTCTAGTCGTCATGGAGTTCGTGTATTGTATATTAATTTATTTCCGAATGCCATACACATATCTATATTCATTTATTGTAGAGTTGTTCAATATTCCGCTGTGCTTCATCTGCTTCAAAAGTCTGGGTGCTTCGTGGGACGTGTGCGGGCGCGCGGGCATAGTTTTGAGAGAGAGAGAGAGAGAGAGAGAGAGAGAGAGAGAGAGAGAGAGAGAGAGAGAGAGAGAGAGAGAGAGAGAGAGAGAGAGAGAGAGTTATTTAGTATTACAGAAGGGACAATCAGTATAGTAGTAGATTCTCAGGAATATTACTTGGAATCAGTTCGGTATTTGCTTCAGTATCCTGCGGGCCTGGTGGTAGTAGTAGTAGTAGTAGTAGTAGTAGTAGTAGTAGTAGTAGTAGTAGAAAAGATAAGAAACGAAGAAGAGAATATTAAAAAAGAAAAGAAAACAAGACAGGATTAGAAAGTAGGGAATAGTGTAGGGTCAGTAGTAGTTAGTAGCATAGCAGAGTGAAAATTATTAGAAATAGTAGTAGTAGTAGTAGTAGTAGTGTAGTAGAAGAAGAAGAAGAAGATAAAAAACGAAGAAGAGAAAAAAAGAAAAAAAAAAGATTAAGAAAGTAGTAGTAATAGTAGTAGTAGTAGTAGTAGTAGTAGTAGTAGTAGTAGTAGAAGTAGAAGTAGTAGTAGTAGTAGTAGTAGTAGTAGTAGTAGTAGTAGAAGTAGTAGAAGTAGAAGTAGTAGTAGTAGTAGTAGTAGTAATAGTAGTAGTGGTGGTGGTGCTAGTGACCCTTACCACTGCGACGCTCAAGGTCAACACCACGAGCAAGTCGTCCGTCAGCAAGGCATCGACCGCCAGCCTTGCAACACACAATAAGGGAAGAAAAAAATCCGCAATCATAGCAAATGTGATTGTCGGATGCGTTGTCTCCAGTTTCCTCTTGTTCTCACTTCCAGCGCCCCGGGGTTATAGTGTGACCTGGCGCCGCCCTCTGCCTCTCCTACAGGGTCAGGAAAGGTCACTCACACGCGTATTATATTGCCAAAACATTATTTTTTTGTGTATTTGTGTTTACAGTGTCCGCAAAAAGTTCTGGTCCGCATAGAGAGGGCCAGGGTTTTTTGCGGACACCGTATACAGAACATATATACAGTGTCCGCAAAATATCCTGGCCCTATCTATGCGTATCACTGCTTTTACATGGGCCAGAACTTTTTGCGGATACTGTATACAGAACATAAATACAGTGTCCGCAAAAAGTCCTGGATCTCTCTATGCGTATCACCGCTTTTACATGGGCCAGAACTTTTTGCGGATACTGTATACAGAACATAAATACAGTGTCCGCAAAAAGTCCTGACCCTCTCCCTCTGCGTATCACCGCTTTTACATGGGCCAGAACTTTTTGCGGATACTGTATACAGAACATATATACAGTGTCCGCAAAAAGTCCTGACCCTCTCCCTCTGCGTATCACCGCTTTTACATGGGCCAGAACTTTTTGCGGATACTGTATACAGAACATAAATCAGTGTCCGCAAAGTCCTGACCCTCTCCCTCTGCGTTCCCGGCTTTTACATGGCCAGAACTTTTTGCGGATACTGTATACAGAACATATATACAGTGTCCGCAAAAAGTCCTGACCCTCTCCCTCTGCGTATCACCGCTTTTACATGGGCCAGAACTTTTTGCGGATACTGTATACAGAACATAAATACAGTGTCCGCAAAAAGTCCTGGACCCTCTCTATGCGTATCACCGCTTTTACATGGGTCAGAACTTTTTGCGGATACTGTATACAGTACATATATACAGTTTCCGCAAAATGTCCTGTCCCTCCCTATGCGTATCACCGCTTTTACATGGGCCAGAACTTTTTGCGGATACTGTATACAGAACATAAATACAGTGTCCGCAAAATATCCTGGCCCTATCTATGCGTATCACCGCTTCTACATGGGCCAGAACTTTTTGCGGATATTGTACAAATTAATTAATAGACTGTACTTGATTGTTTATTTTTTGTCCGGATCACGAGCCCACTATTACCGGCTACCACCCATCATGCCGGGTCTGGTAATTATCATGATAGTGCAGGGTCATTACAGCATAATTAATGTGTTGCCGCGTCCTTAAGCACGCACCATCCGATTGAGATTGTGCGTCCGTGCGTGCTTGTGTGTGTGTGTGTGTGTGTGTGTGTGTGTGTGTGTGTGTGTGTGTGTGTGTGTGTGTGTGTGTGTGTGTGTGTTGTGTGTGTGTCTATCTGTCTGTCTATATGAGGTTCCGGAGGTTAGATATGTCAAGAAGAAATACAATGTCTATGTAAACATGGATGTGCTGAAGAAGTAAAAATAATAGTCATTCTTATACTCGTGAAAAACACACGCACACGCACACCCCCACACACACACACACACACACACACCACCACACACCCACCCACCCACCCACCCACCACCCACCCACCCACCCACCCACCCACCCACCCACCCACCCACCCACCCACACCCACACCACCCACCCACACACACACACACACACACACACACACACACACACACACACACACACACACACACACACACACACAATGTCATGGACAGTGTATACATTCCAATACAGTTTATAATATGTTCCAGTGCGAAGCTTAGTGTCAACAGAGTGTCATTAGTTTATTGAAGCGTGTGATTGCTGTGGCGATGACAACGGACTGTAGGGATTCATGGTTTAATTATTAGTTAGCATTAATATTGACTGTCTGACTGTCACTATACGAAAACGCTTGTCACCAGTTCCTCGGTACCAAAGGTGAGCTGAGACAGATGGAACACGACATGGAAATGGAAGGAATAGGAAAGAAAAGAGAAACGTAGAATTAGAATATTAAAAAAATTTACTTATTTTTTTATAAATTCTCGCCAAGACAGATGAAATTCGGTACAAATGGAGGAACTAGGAAAAAAAATTAGAAATATAGAATTAGAATAAACAAACATTAAGTTATTGTTTCTATCAATTCATGCGAAGACGGATGAAACACGGTATGAATGGAGGAAATAGGAGAAAAAAATAGATATATAGGATTATAATAAACTAAAATTAACTTCATGTTTCTATAAATTCTCGCCAAAGACAGATGAAACAAGACATGAAATGGAAGAATAGGAAAGAAAAGTGAAATATAGAATTATACTAAACTAAAATAACTTCATGTTTCTATAAATTCTCGCCAAGACAGATGAAACACGGTATGACTGGAGGAAATAAAAAACAATGCGACAAAAATATAATAAACGCAAATAAACTCCTCTACCAATCCATACCTGACATTTACCTCATTATACGTTATATGACCCTATTCGTTGTACATCATTGACAATACGACATTTACCTCATTATACGTTATATGACCCTATTCGTTATACGTCATTGACAATACGACATTTACCTCATTAGTTGACCTCATCATTACCTCATTTGTTTCCATAAAGTCTTACATACGCTTGTTTCACATATTCAACAGACCGAATTGTGCTTTCCATGAGTTCATTCCACGCTCTGTTCCTCAACGTATAGGAGTATAAACTACCCGAGTCCCCTCATTATCCCCCTTCTCAACCTCTTCAATCTGTTAACTCTCCGCAGTGGTGTTGTTTCCCGCGCTATTCTGTTCTATTTTCACGGATACTGCCTTTATGTAATTACTGCGGCCTTGCTCTTACACCCTTGTTGACCAGATGCATAAGACCTAAATTTCGTGTTTTTTCTATTCATCTTAAGACTAATGTAAGGTGACCAGTATTACCCATTCATTTCCCTTTAGGTTAGGTTAGGTTAGGTTAGGAATATGTATAGGTTAGTTTCTGTTTAGGTTAGGTTGATTTTAGTACTAAGCAGTGGTATATCAGTTTGTATCTTCGGCTCCTTCATCGCCTCTCTTCAATGACTCCTGCAATGGGTAGCTGCACTGAGTATTAAGATCCCGTTGTAAAGGTCCGTGATCTTGATCCTGATAGGTAAAAATGCGGACGGAGGTTTCTACACTCTTAGAAAAAAAGGGTAGGAAAAGGGTAGAAAAAGGGTGTTTGTAGTGATGAAATACTGCTACCCTTTTTCTACCCTTACAAATATACCCTTTCGGATCGACGCAAATATACCCTTTTCCAACCCTCTCGTCTAAAAAGGGTAGATAAAGGGTAGATGAAGGGTATAATCGGCAGCATCTACCCTCCAGCCTGGACATAGGGTTTAAAAAGGGTAGTGATGGTGCGATGTAACAATTCGACCCTTAATGTACCCCCTATTTCTGAGAGTGTAGCGACCTAAACTTGATATTATTAATCCAGCCCAAACTAGCTAAATATGAGTGTTGCTATGTCGAATCACATAGCAACACTCATGCTTAGCTTGTTTGGAGCTGGAATGATATCAATATATTTGGTCGCTAGATACCTCCCTCCGGTCCGCATTGTTAGTATTTTTACCTATCTGGATCGATATCGCGGGTCCTTTACAACGGGATCTTAATACTTAGTGCAGTTGCCCATACATGACAATAACTACCTCCACCACACCCGCGAACCCCTCCCTCCACTACCACCTGCACCTCCATCTCCACCTCCACCTCCACCTCCACCATACCCGCGAACCCCTTCCTCCACCACCTCCACCACCTCCACCACACCCGCGAACCCCTTCCTCCACCACCTCCACCACACCCGCGAACCCCTTCCTCCTCCACCACCTCCACCACCTCCACCACTATATTTTTCCGTGTCGTTTAGAAAAGCATCACTTATATACATGTTGTTTTCCTCATAGCGTTATTATATCAAAGTCCGGCTGTTATCTTGACAAACTTTTTGGCCTCTTAACAGTATACGAAAATAGGAATAAATAAGAGAGTTTCCTAGACCATATAGTAAATGGGAGCCAAAAATCATAAGCCAATTTCGTCTTAATGGAGGTGGACATTAGGGTCATTTTTCACCTGCGATATCTTGGCTGCTTTCTAGCTGCGGAAGGAAATGAATTAGACACGGGGAATCTGACGTCATGTAGGAGGGGGGGGGGGGGGGGGGGGCGGCACAGGTATAGGGGGGGGTACTTACCGGGGGGGAAGAGCGCCACTGCCACCGCCACAGCCACCAGGGGGAGCCGAGTGCCGCACATGACGTCACAGCCTCGATGACGTCACTTGCTGTATGATGTCACTGATGTCACTCCTGTCTCGTCCGCGGCACCGCCATTCACCTCACTCACTTGTATTTTTCTATGATTTTCAGTTTTTTTGATATTTTATTTTCTAGTGACACAAATGAAAGATTTTTTTTATTTCACTGTAGAATATGTACACTATAAATTGTCTGTTTATTAAGTATTATCAATATAGACACACATGAATTTTTTTTTTATTTTGATTAGTTATGGGTTTTTTTATATGAGAGAGAGAGAGAGAGAGAGAGAGAGAGAGAGAGAGAGAGAGAGAGAGAGAGAGAGAGAGAGAGAGAGAGAGAGAGAGAGAGAGAGAGAGAGAGAGAGAGAGGGAGAGAGAGAGAGAGAGATGAACATGAATATGAAGTTACTATAAGACGAAATAACAAAAGAGAAGATAGAGAGAGAGAGAAGAGAGAGAAGGAGAGAGAGAGAGAGAGAGAGAGGAGAGAGAGAGGAGAGAGAGAGAGAGAGAGAGAGACAAACGAGTGAGTGATAGACGGGTAGACAGAAGACCTCGAAGTAGACAGACAGACACTCGAAGTAGACAGAGACACTCGAAAAATTAGCAGACAGACCTCAAAAGTAGACAGACAGACACTCGAAAAATTAGACAGACAGACACTCGAAAAGTTAGACAGACAGACACTCGAAAAGTTAGACAGACAGACACTCAAAAAGTTAGACAGACAGACACTCGAAAAATTAGACAGAAAGACACTCGAAAAGTTAGACAGACAGACAATCGAAAAGTTAGACAGACAGACACTCGAAAAATTAGACAGACAGACATAATTAAAGTGCACGTAATCAGTAACCATGGGAACTACGTAATAAAAAAGTGAAATAATTCGTTAATTAATATGTATGTTATTACTAGCCATTGAAGTACAAAGGGTAAAAAGAGTAAATGAATGTGATAATTAGACTGAAATATTAAAACGTAATGTTCGCCAGCGAGGATTGCGTGCAGAATTGCGTGCAGTAGCGTGCGGATTATACAGGCACAGCGCATTGAAATAAATAATAATAATCCTGCACTCATCATTTTCCTCATTAATGTGTAAGTAATAAGTTTAATAATAATGTGTAGGTAGTAATGATTGAGTAAGGAAACTGCGGGAAGGATGGTCTATAAATATAACTTAATGATAACTCCCTTGTATGATTATTATTATTATTATTATTAAGATTGTTTTTTGGAACGGGTTATTATAGCTTACTGCACGGGTTTTTTTTCCCTTGCTGTATTTTCCCTTTAACTCTCGTGTGTGTGTGTGTGTGTGTGTGTGTGTGTGTGTGTGTGTGTGTGTGTGTGTTGGTGTGTGTGTGTGTATGTATTTATGCGGCAAAACTCTCCATCAATTTCAGTGTTTGTTCTTCGCTTCTGCCAGATTGAACGTAACATAACCTTGATTACCTTCATACAAAGCCAACCTCGCTTCCATTCTGTCCCCTTGCATTTCCTTCCCTTCCCTCCCTTCCCTTCCCTTCCCTTCCCTTCCTTCTCTTCCTTTCCCATATCTTCCCTTCCCTTCCTCTCCCCACTTTCCCTTCCCTTCTCTTCCCTTCCTTCCTTCCCTTTCTTCCTTCACTTTCCCTTCTCTTCCTTCCTTTCCCTATCCTTCCCTTCCCTTCTCCATTCCCTTCCCTCCCATCCCATCCCATCCCTTCCCATCCCTTCCCATCCCATCCCATCCTTCCCTTCCCTTCCCATCCCTTCCCATCCCATCCCATCCTATCCCTTCCCATCCCATCCCCTCCCATCCCATCCCATCCCATCCCTTCCCTTCCCTTTCCCTTCCCTTCTCGCCTCACCCTATGTACCCTGGGACTCATCTCCATATCATCTCATTCTCTCCCGCCTTCCTCTTTGCTACTCAGTATTCCCTCATATCTAAACTCTTAAACCTAACCTAACCTAAATTCTTACTTAACTTAAGACTTTTCACGCTTTTTTTTCAGTAATACAAAATATTCAGGGTAGTCTATGCGTAACTACATGAATTTATAAGTAGTGGTAGGTACCTGTTTTTTTTATTTACTTTTTACGTTTTTTTTTCGTAGTACAAACGAGTCAGTGTTGTAGATGTGTTACTAGATGAATTTACAAGAAGGTTTTACAAGGATTATTTGTATAGTAATTAATAGTTCGGAGGAAATTAAGAGAGGGATTACAAGTAGGTAGTTTTCAAGGAATTGGACTTGTTTGAGTAATTTTCAAGGTATTTAAAAATTTTGCAAGGAATTGAATTTTTTGAGTAGGTCGTAGAAATAAAATTGCAATAACAACAACAACTACAAATGCCGACCAAAAAAAAAAAAATTGCAGTAACTAAAAAAAAAAAGAAGAAAAAGTGAAGCCTCGAAGTTCTCCTCAACATAAAGACGTGAACACAACAAGCAGCATCCTTGCCCAACCCTGCTACTATAACGCCGTGTGGCCGCCAGTCTCGTCATGTTGTCCCTTTAAATGGTGGAGCAATACTGGATGATTTTCAACAGACGCGGTGGTACAGATGGCTGGGGGGGGGGGGGTTACATCACCACCACAGCCCTGCAACAGTAGTAGTAGTAGTAGTAGTAGTTGTAGTAGTAGTAGTAATAGTAGTAGTAGTAGTAGTAGTAGGCGAGTTACAACAACACCACTACGAGCACTTGCAACAGTAGTAGTGGTGGTGCTGTTGGTGTTGATAATCTTTGTGATAGTAGTAGTAGAAGTAGTAGTAGTAGTAGTAGTAGTAGTAGTAGTAGTAGTAGTAGTAGTATATTCACCAACAACAGCAAAATTAGCAGCGGTAGAGTAGTTGTGATAGTGTTAGTGGCAGCAATAGTAAAAAAAACAAATAAAAGAGAGAGAGAGAGAGAGAGAGAGAGAGAGAGAGAGAGAGAGAGAGAGAGAGAGAGAGAGAGAGAGAGAGAGAGAGAGAGAGAGAGAGAGAGAGAGAGTTATTTAGTTTTACAGAGGGATAGGCACGTAGACAAGACAGACAGACAGACAGAGGTGAGGAGGAAAATATGCAGTTGGCCGATAGATAGATTATAGATCGCGGAGAACCTGGTGGCTTGTCATGCAATAGTAGTGGTGGTGGTGGTGTTGGTGCGTACATACATACATACATACACACTGATCGGATGACTCAGGGGACGACACGGATCTGCATGTATACAAAGGAGAGGTAACGGTGATGATGACTATAGAAGTAATGATAACAAAGGCTAATAATGATGATAATGATGATAGTAGTAATGCCATAGTAATATCAATAATGAGGTTAGCGACAGGTAGACGAATGATCTCAAATCGGGGTGCAGTCAGTTCGTACACAAGTTGTTTCGTACACCAAAGATTCGTACACCAAAAAGTTGTTTCGTAGTCTATATGAACCCATAGTCGTTTCGTACACTCCGCTCAGAGTTAAACTTGACAACTAAAGTTACGATTCGACACCAGGTATGTACGAAAGAACTCAAAATCAGTGTACGAAACAACTTAACAAAACCTGGGTACGAAACGACTTGTGTACGAAACTCCCTGTAACCCTCAAATCACCTATTGGAATTCAAACACATTATCGTAAAATAAAAATTATAAATAAAAAAATTGCAGGGAAAAATTAATTCAAGATAAATATAAGTAATAACACTAAAGCCCCGTCCACACTACCACTCACCACCGTCGGCGCTTCCCGTCGAACAGTGTTCGTCACTCAAAAGTGGCAGTGTGGACACGATGCCGACGAGCAAAATGTAACCGTCGGCGCTGCCCGCCAACATTCAGCAGGTTTAATATTGGGCGGGCATGCCCGTCACTCACGGGTCAGCGCCGAACACATGCTTCAAGTTATCGGCAGTTTTCACCATCTAGATATTTTTTTATTGCTATGTACCGTATACCATCAGAACCAAGAAAGTCAGCTGATTACGAATATGTGATCAAAAATTAAATGGGAGAAATAGTTGAGAAATTGCAGCGAGTTGAAGACAAAAAAGTGAGAAAAATGTGTGGACACAACACTGGCATCGGCGCTTGCCATCGGCAAGCGCCGACGGTGGTGAGTGGTAGTGTGGACGGGGCTTAAGGTAAGAGTCAATAGGAAGAGATTACTCAAAACATATTTCTTTCAAATGTTAAGTCTCATTCATCATAGGCTGTGTGTTGCCTTCTACCAATGGGTGATTATCTGTCGCCGAGGCTGTGTGTTCACTTCTACCAATGGGTGATTATCTGTCGCCGTTCATAATTGTGCTGTTGGTGTTGGTAGTCTTTGTGATAGTAGTAGTAGAAGTAGTAGTAGTAGTAATAGTAGTAGTGGTAGTAGTAGTAGTAGTAGTAGTAGTAGTAATAGTAGTAGTAGTAGTAATAGTAGTAGTGGTAGTAGTAGTAGTAGTAGTAGTAGTAGTAGTAGTAGTAGAAGTAATAGTAGTAGTGGTAATAGTAGTAGTAGTAGTAGTAGTAGTAGTAATAGTAGTAGTAGAAGTAGTATATTCACCAACAACAGCAAAGTTAGCCGCGGTAGAGTAGTGGGGATGGTGGCAGTGGCAGCAATAGTAAAAAACAAATATAAGAGAGACCTCCCTCACCACACCTCATCTCACACATTCTAGTATTCTTGCTATCTACTTTATAGGGACCGAAAGTTCGCGGGGGTTTTTTTTTTTTTTTTTTTTTTTGCCCCTGGTCGCGGTTTTTTTTTTTTTTTTTTTTTTTTTTGTCTTTGGTCGCGTTTTTTTCTCTTTTATATTTTTTTTGCCCTTGGTCGCGTTTTTTTCTCTATTTTATATTTGTTTTGCCCTTGGTCGCGTTTTTTTTCTTTATTTTTTCTTTGTTTTGCCCTTGGTCGCGTTTTTTTCTCTATTTTTTATTTGTTTTGCCCTTGGTCGCGGTTTTTTTTCTCTATTTTTTATTTGTTTTGTCCTTGGTCGCGTTTTTTTCTCTATTTTTTATTTGTTTTGCCCTTGGTCGCGTTTTTTTTCTTTGTTTTCTTTGTTTTGCCCTTGGTCGCGTTTTTTTCTCTTTTTTATTTGTTTTGCCCTTGGTCGCGGTTTTTTTTCTCTATTTTTTATTTGTTTTGCCCTTGGTCGCGTTTTTTTCTCTTTTTTATTTGTTTTGTCTTTGGTCGCGGTTTTTTATCTCTATTTTAGCTTTGTTTTGCCCTTGGTCGCGGTTTTTTTCTCTCTATTTTAGCTTTGTTTTGCCCTTGGTCGCGTTTTTTTTTTTATTTTTTCTTTGTTTTGCCCTTGGTCGCGTTTTTTTTCTCTATTTTTTATTTGTTTTGCCCTTGGTCGCGTTTTTTTCTTATCTTATTTGTTTTGCCCTTGGTCGCGGTTTTTTTTTCTCTATTTTTTATTTGTTTTGCCCTAGGTCGCGGTTTTTTTTTTTTTTTTTTTTCTTTATTTTGCCCTTGGTCGCGGTTTTTTTTTTTTTTTTTATTTGTTTTGCCCTTGGTCGCGTTTTTTTCTCTATTTTTTATTTGTTTTGCCCTTGGTCGCGTTTTTTTTTCTCTATTTTTATATTGTTTTGCCCTTGGTCGCGGTTTTTTTTCTCTTTTTTATTTGTTTTGCCCTTGGTCGCGTTTTTTTTCTTTATTTTTTAATTTGTTTTGCCCTTGGTCGCGGTTTTTTTTCTATTTTATATTTTTTTTGCCCTTGGTCGCGGTTTTTTCTCTATTTTTGATTTGTTTTGCCCTTGGTCGCGGTTTTTTTCTTTATTTTTGATTTGTTTTGCCCTTGGTTGCGTTTTTTTCTCTATTTTTTATTTGTTTTGCCCATGGTCGCGGTTTTTTTTCTTTATTTTTGATTTGTTTTGCCCTTGGTCACGGTTTTTTCTCTATTTTTTATTTGTTTTGCCCATGGTCGCGGTTTTTTTCTTTATTTTTTATTTGTTTTGCCCTTGGTCAGTATTTTATGGTGTATGCAAAACAGAAAAACGTATTCTACTTTTCTTGCTATCTACTTTATAGTGACTGGCAGCTAGCGTTTTTTTCTCTCTATTTTTTATTGCTTGTGTTTTGCCCTTGGTCAGTCCCTTATGATGTAAAAACACAACAGCAAGACCCTATTGCAAGGACATGTAGAGACGCAGCGAGGGGAGGGAAAAGAAGGCAAGCGGTGTAGGGCGTAGATATTGCAAAGGTTAAAGTTGTATTCTTCTTCAACCAAGTGACAATGTCTTCGCCAAAACATATATCTTTAACATACGAAAATTTTGTGTCGTTCTCAAGAATCCCAGAAAAGCTTATGATATCTTGGCTTGTGAGTGTTATAGTTTTTTTTTTTTTACCATTCTATCTTAAGGTCTCATGCTTAAAGTGATGTCTATGTTTACCTGATACTATGGTTAACTATGATAAAATACAACTGAAATTAAGAAGAACCGTTGTATTCCCTTCTCCTGGCATCAAATATCAGTCAGTAAGCAGCAAGGGGTCAGGATTTTTCACCTCGTTAAAAAAAAGACTTCGTTATTTTCTTTTTGACGTAAATATAATTGATTGACAGCTTAAAATAATATCATGAGTCAGAGTTATTTTTATAGCTTGTTTTTCCTGCGTCATTCAATATATCTATCTGTCTATATACTGTATGTCTATCTCTAAATGTGTGTATGTCTGCCTGCCTATCCTATGTCTGTTTGCCTGTCTTTTTGTTATTGCATCTATTTATCTATGCATCCTTTTACACACACACACACACACACACACACACAGAGAGAGAGAGAGAGAGAGAGAGAGAGAGAGAGAGAGAGAGAGGAGAGAGAGAGAGAGAGAGAGAGAGAGAAGAGAGAGAGAGAGAGAGAGAGAGAGAGAGAGAGAGAGAGAGAGAGAGAGAGGCAGATAAATATTTCAAAAAAAGACAGACTGGCCAGTGAAATAATAAACTTTTCTTTCTCTCACTTTTTATTTTATATTTTAATGATGAGAGAGTGAGTGAGAGAGAGAGAGAGAGAGAGAGAGAGAGAGAGAGAGAGAGAGAGAGAGAGAGAGAGAGAGAGAGAGAGAGAAAAGAGAGAGAGAGAGAGAGAGAGAGAGAGAGAGAGAGAGAGAGAGAGAGAGGAAAAAACAAAACAATATCACCTTGAAAAAAGCAGGCATGGAGAGAGAGAGAGAAAAAAAACCACAGAGAAGACACGAGAGAGAGAGAGAGAGAGAGAGAGAGAGAGAGAGAGAGAGAGAGAGAGAGAGAGAGAGAGAGAAGAGAGAGAGAGAGAGAGAGGAGAGAGAGAGAGAGAGAGAGAGAGAGAGAAATAATAAAAACTAACATGCCTGCCTAGAACATCACGTCACTTCACCTATCAAAGAACATTGCACTCTGATTGGCTGACCCTTGACCTGACCTCACCTTGCCGCACTCTTGTTCTTTGTTACCTTGTGGTCGAGTTTCAGTCACACACAAGTAATTAAAGGAGTCAAGAGATTTCCTAGTATGTGAAGTGTGAATGTGAAGTGTGAAGTGTTGTGGAGTGTGAGGCAGCTATTTAATTACGACTTAGTGTAAGGAAAGTATACGAACCTAATTAACGTTAGAGGTTTTGTTTATAGGTTTGTATTTGAGAGACTTGTCAAATAAAAAATCATTAGAAAAACGATCGTTAACGTTAACCCCTTGAGGCCCAGAACGTAATTTCCATTGTAATTTGAGTACCGTTAGACAATTTTAATTAATATAAGCAATACTTTAATAGATATGACCTGCTTAGTATCCTTGTCCACTAGCTAATTTGGTATATTAAGTTACATTTTGTAATTTTATGGCTAACAACAGACGATTTTATATAGCAAAGAAAGATCTGGGCGTGAAGGGGTAAATCTTCATCATCAAAATGCAATCACACATCAAATTATTCGTAAAAAAAAAAAATGTATATATATATATATATGTATATTGTTATCTATTATTTACGTATTTATATCTTATACAGGAATTGATAATGTCTGTAGCTCAGCAGTAAATTTAAATATAATTAAGTCCAACTTCGGTCCTATTTGAATGAAATCATCGCTATGCGTGTTGATAATTAATTACCATTTTTAATAATCCTCAAGTTAAAAAAAAATATTAATCACTTATAACCCTTTCGTATTAGATCCTATATTATTTATTGTCATCTGTTATATATTATTTTTTTTCATTCACATTTCCATTTTTTTATATATACAAAACATGTTGCAATATATTCTTTTTTTCTCTTTACAGATTGGGATGGTGAGTACAAAACCTTTCTGCGCGCCGTTTGCCTGGGTGAGAATAAACAGCCACTTGCAGAACACACGCACACCATTTTCTGTTTTCTTTTTACGGGAGACTACTGTGTGTGTGCTCTCGTTTTCTTTTTACGGGAGACTACTGTGTATGTGCCTCTGTTTTCTTTTTTATGGCTGACTACTCTTGTGTGTGTACAGGGGTGGGAAATAGCGGCGATACACGCTTGGCATGCTATAGGCTTTATCAGGGGAGCAGTGTATGGTGTGAGGAGTGGGGGAAAATAGGGAGATGGAAATAGGGTGAAGTGGGTTGTAAGGGAGAGAAGGGGATGAAATAGGTATAGGAAATAGGGATAAGTCATGGACGGGAATGCAAAGGAATACAAAGGATGAACAGACAGTAAAAGCCCTACTGGACTAAACGAGGCTGCCTGTGTGACTACTTTCTACCACTATAGTCTCTACGTGTTAACCTAACCCCTTGAGGCCCAGAACGTAATTTCCATTGTAACATGACTACCATTACACGATTTTTTGTGACTATAAGCAATGTTTTATACTAACCTGTTTAGTATCCTTTTCCACTAGCTAATTTGGTATATTCGTTACTTTTCGTTATTTAATGGCTAACAACAGACGATTTTATATAGCCAAGGAAATTATCTGGGCGTGAAGGGTTTAAAGAGAACATGGAAGGGGAGAGTGTGTGGGGGGGACTATATGGGATTGTGTGTGTGTGTGTTAGGGGCGTGGATGGAGCTATTTAACCCTTATTTAACCCTTATTTGGGGACCGTATTTGGGTTAATGGGAGGTGAGGTAGGTAGGGACGAAGGGGAGTGTATATACTTTTCGGTGCTAACCCAAAGTCTAGGAAATTGTCAAGTAAAGGGATTGCATTTATTCGTTATGATTGTTTATTGAATTAAAAGAGGAATATTGCAATTTGAGAGAGAGAGAGAGAGAGAGAGAGAGAGAGAGAGAGAGAGAGAGAGAGAGAGAGAGAGAGAGAGAGAGAGAGAGAGAGAGAGAGAGAGAGAGAGCATCATTAGCAACATTTCTAACATTTCTCCATTGTGATATTGAAGACTTTTTCGGATCTGGTGTTAGTAAGTCTCTTTTTATCTGCTCATTCCTCCTTCTCTTCCTTATCTTCTTCTTTCTTCTCTTCCTTCCCTTCCTCCTTCATCTTCTCCTCCTCTTCCTTGTTCTCGTCCTCCTCTTCCTCCTAATTCCTTCCTTGTCTGTTCGGTAAGATAAAGATTACATTATTGTTCCTCATACCTTCACTTTTTTGTAATCTTTTTAGTCTTTCTCTGCTTGTGTGTCAGGATTTGAGACGAGAGAGAGGAGAGAGGGAGAGAGAGAGAGAGAGAGAGAGAGAGAGAGAGAGAGAGAGAGAGAGAGAGAGAGAGAGAGAGAGAGAGAGAGAGAGAGAATGTTTCCAAAGAGATAAAGAAGAAATATTTGCCTTATCTTCTCCGGAACTTTGGTCTTTGTGATGTTGAAAACTATTCTAAAGATTGCATAGTAAGAGGAGAAGCTGGAAGATCCCCCAATCCTTCCCCCCCCCTCTCTCTCGCTCCGTCGATCATCTCTCTCTCGGTCTGCGATCCTGTTCTACTCTCTCTCTGGTTCTCTCTGCGGGTTAACTAGCCAAGGATTCTTCTGTTTTCTCAGGGGACAACCGGAGTCGTTTGTTTCATGACAAAACTTGGTCGAGTCCAATTATTTTCTCCGCCCACGAAAGTTTTTTTTTTTTTTTAACCCCAGCTTGTTTTCTGTTTCACTTTCAAGGGGAGGATGTGGGTGGGTACAGAGGGAAAAATGTGACCTATAATATCGGGAAATCGGTAGTTATCGTTTATCGGGAGTGGGAGAATGAAGGAATGTTAGTAGGCAAGCGATTTTTTTTTTTTTTTTTTTTTTTATGTTGGTAGGCAAGCGTTTTTTTTTTTTTTTTTTTGGTAGTCAAGCGTTTTTTTTTTTTTTTTTTTTTTTTTGTGCTGGTAGGCAAGCGTTTATTTATTATGTTGGTAGGCAAGCGTTTTTTTTTGCTTGTTTGTTTTTTTAACGAATAATTTGACGTTTTTTGAGTGGTTTTAATGTTAAGTTTCGTTTTTTCTAATAATTTTATATATTTTAGAAGTGTGTTTTTCTTCAATTTCTTTTTGGTGTTTTCTTTATGAATTTTCTTGCAGATTATTATTTTTATGGAGCCGCACTTAAGGCTCTCAAATTGATGTAGCAAAAAAAAACCAGTCTTTCTATATTTCTTTTATGCTCTTGAAAGTTTCCGGTATTTTCATTTGTTACTTGGGCGGAATTTA
>JACEEZ010025201.1:80000-105790 GCA_016584305.1 Chionoecetes opilio
ACAACGGCTTACTTTGATGTTCTCTTTAATCCCCCTCCTTTTCACCCTCCCCCCCTCACTTCCCCTTCCCTTCCTTTCCTTCCCTTCCCTTCCCTCCCTTCCCTTCCCCTTTCATCCTCACGCCTCCCCTCTCCTCCCTTCCCCTCCCTTCCCTCACTTCCCCTTTTCCCTTCCCCTCCCTTCCCGTCACTCCCCTCCACCCTCACACCTCCACCATACCTCCGTTTCCCCTCTTTTCCCCTCACACACACACCCTGTCTTCTGCTAAGTCCTCTCTCTCACTCCAGCCACGCCTCTCTCTTCCCTCTCCCCTCTCTATCCCCTCTCTTTCCCCTCTCTCTCTCCCCTCTCCCCTCTTTTTCCCCTCTCTCTCCCCTCTCTCTCTCCCCTCTTCCCTCACTCAGCCTAGGAGAGAGCACCTGTAATCAAGATAATTGGAACGCTCTGTAAAGTGACCAGAGAGAGAGAGAGAGAGGAAGAGAGAGAGAGAGAGGAGAGAGAGAGAGAGAGAGAGAGAGGAGAGAGAGAGAGAGAGAGAGGAGATGAGAGAGAGAGAGAGAGGAGGAGAGATTGAAGAGGAAAAAGGGGATTTGAAGAACCAATAGAAGCTTCCTTTATAAGCTGTATTGCCTGCCAGGGGAGGGTGGGAGAGAGGAGAGAAAGAGAAGAGAGAAGGAGGAGAGAGGGAGAGAGAGAGAGAGAGAAGAGAGAAAAAAAGAAGAAAAAAAAAAAAAAAAAAAAAAAATCACACACAGAGAGAGAGAGAAGAGAGAGAGAGAGAGAGAGAGAGTCACGCCGCGGGCCACACAGTAAAACGGGTGGAAAATTGTGTTGTTTTTCATCCCCGTCGGCGGAAGTCTCGTGCTAGTTTTCTATAGATACTAATTGCTTTGACCTGTTTATAAAGTACCAAGTGAAGCTCTTAGGTAAAGTAATATAGATCAAAGTAATATGGTGATTAAACACATAATAACATAAGAAAAGGAAGCTACAAGAGGCCGCCAGACCTACACGTGGTGGTAGTTCCTGTCTAGAGAGGAAGGGAGGAAAGCTGGACCTATTAAGGATATAAGAACATAAGAAAATAAGGAAGCTACAAGAGGCCGCCAGACCTACGCGTGGTAGTTCCTGTAATAATAAAGATTGGTAATATTATGATATTCTTCGGAAAGGAATATGAGGAAGATGATTTTTTACGTCAATGCGTATTACTATGGCGCTTTTTATGTCAATATGAAATAATGATAACAATGATAGTCATGATAATACAAACAATAAGGAAGCGTAGACAATCCCGGAAGGACTAAGAGGGGGGGGGGGGGGGCACTCAGTATAGCGCATACCTCCGCCCGAATATAAAAAGTAAAAAAAAAAAAAAAAAAAATAAAAATATATATATATATATTATTATATATTATATATATATATATTAATTATATATTATAATATATTATTATATATTATATATTTAATATATATAATATATATATATATATATATTGCACTCGGTATGAGCGCTACCTCCGGCCGAATATTTCATAAATTTGGTTGCCAGGGCAACGTTCTCAATAGATTTCATCCAAAATTAAATCAGTCCTTCCTTATACCAAATAAACTTGGTATACCAAGTTTGGTCCAAATCTATTCGTAACTTTTTCGAGAAATCCTGTACACTAACAAACAGACAGACAGACAGATCGGGGTGAAAACATAACCCCTCCAACTTCGTTGGCGGAGGTAAATATAATGTTACACGTGTTCTCTTGCACATTGTTTGATCATTATTTTTAACTAATGATATTCTGCATGAGCTGCAGACTTCATTACTGCAGGATATATAAAGAAAGCTAAACACACACACACACACACACACACACACACACACACACACACACACACACACACACACACACACACACACACACACACACACACAAGTATATTCGTATGCAGTCATATCTTATCATTTTACTGCATGGCCAAATAAATGTGACTTCTTCTTTTATGTGTCTGTACCCACAATAGCTTTCATCTTATTTACGATATTAGAAAAATTTTCATATACAAATTCAAAATACCCCAAATAATAATAGTAGTAGTAGTAGGAGTGGTAGTAGTAGTAGTAGTAGTAGTAGTAGTAGTAGTAGTAGTAGTAGTAGTAGCAGTAGTAGGAGTAGTAGTATGCGGTTGTAGTAGTAATATGTGGTTGTAGTGGTAGTAGTAGTAGTAGTAGTAGTAGTAGTAGTGATATAAGTATTGATAGTCTGGTGTGAGTAGTAGTTATTGTCGTTATCATAATAGTAGTAGTAGTAGTAGTGATAGAAATATAAGTAGTAGTAGTAGTAGTAGTAGTATGATTAGTAGTATATGGTGAGTATAGTTTATTTTTCATAGTTGTGTAAGAGTATAGTATATAATTTAGTTTCCATAGTAGTAGTAAAGTTTANACCCCAAAGCTGTTGCCTCTCCGCGCGGCGGGATGAAATGAAAAGTAATCATCGTACCTCTGGCGCCCTACATGGCATCCGAAAACACAACCTTCTGGATAACCAAACCTCCTGAACCGCTACAGCGGCGCCGCTGGAGCCGCCAGCTCCTCCGCCACTGTAGGTTTGGGCAGGATTAAACGTCTTATTACTCGTTATTATACAACTTAGTGATTATGGTGAGATGTTATATATACTTGTCATTATCTAAATCAATGTAGCACCGTGTGTCACCTTAAATAAGGGTGATTTAAAGATGTTATGATGAGGTGACTGATGGCGAGGCAGAGTGACGGAGAGGCCTTGCCGCGGGCCTCCCCATATCACAAATATTCACTATTTCAACCCACACACACATGCACCTTCTACCACCAAAACACTAGCAACACAGGCTCCTTACTTATACATCTTACTTTCTGATACATTAAAACTCCTTAAAACGCAAGCATTCCGAATAAAACGAGAATTAGTTTGAGATGACGGGGACAAGGCGGGGAGAGGCAGTCTGGCATGCCATTCTTCCCCGGAAATATGTCTCGCTGACTTGTGATTGGTCGAGAAGTTTTAAAAACTGTTTATCATTGGCTGGTGGCTGATGACGCGCTTGATGACGTCATTACTCGCCTTAGCCAGTCAGCGCCTTCCGACACTTTAACGACCGAAAAGGGAGGCTTTGTAGCTTTCGTCGTTAGGAAACGAAGTTCGGAGAGATCGTCGTTGCTGGCCCAACTACCTTTGTTGCTGGCTTCCTGCCCTGGGGCATAATATTAACGAGGGTAGCTCATCTGAAACCTGGCAATAATCTCAAATCGCGGATTTGTCAAAATTGTGCTTTCCGGAAATGACCCTCCGAATGACGGGTGAGCCTCCTTTCGATCGCCATAGCACCTAAACAAAGACACTTAGGAAATGAATGAACTCAAAAGAAAGCTTAAAGTAATCGTCCAGACCCATTTTTTCTTTGCATAATTATGTTGAATGTCCATTCAAAATACCTAATCCACAAAAAATTATTCATTTCCAAGCCTTATTTCCCTAAAAACATGACTTGTAAAAAGCGCGGGAAAAACAACAGCCCTATTCCAGCCGTGACGGGAAACTTGCTGGCGACGTCACACGAGTGAGCCTCCCAGCCCGGCCCCATACAAATACACGGAGACTCGGAGAAAAATGTAGTACTTGGGGAATTTTGGGTGTTTCTGATATATATTTTTTTGCGATGTGGCATATACTTGCATCCTTCATGGATACAGCAAGAAAGCTGTGCCTTTGCAGAGAGCTTAGCACCCATTTCTGACCTATTTGACCATGATAATGTCTGTGCAGCGCCTGGCAGTGGCGAGTGAGAGGAGCGCGGCTAAACGATGTCAAAGACGGTATACTAAAGAAAGACGGGAAATATTCCTATCCAACATAACAAATAAGTGTAGCCAGAAAGATGCCAGATAGCATCCGTTTCTTGCGTTTAGAGCGCCATCTATTGAGTGGACGAAAAACTACCACAGTGGTTCCAGATATTGCTAGCCTTTTATTTTCTATTATTTCAGGGAAAATATTAGATATATTAAGTGAAATTGGTGTCATATATGTATGCACAGTACAAAGTAGTGTAGTGTCGTGGTCAGGGAAGCGGTAGTAGTGGTAATATTTCGGTGGAGGAGCAGGAGCATACACGTCTTGCCACCACCACGGTAGCTCACAGAGTGGAGTCTCAGTGGACGACTGGACGTCCGAGTTGATTCAAAGATGTAAAATTGTAAACAACCACGCGAGATTATGATTGCACAGGAGGTACTACTGACTACTGATTTTGCAACGGCACCATCTAAAGTGTTTAATTACGGAATTTATTTAATTTCTGCCCACAATATAGTTCCTTGGTGTCTATTTTGACATATCTGAAAAAGATCCACTGATTTTGTTGTTCCTATTTGTTTTACGTAAATTAAGAAATTCCAAATGACTGTTATGGTTTCCTTTACATGGTGTTGTAACATCAACGACTTCATCCGTATATGTTGATTTCCAGGCAATGTAGTAAAACATTTTCCTTAATCTACATATCTGCATTGTACAATTCACACTTCGTGTCTTTAGAATATAGCGTATTTTGGCGACCGCTCTGGCCCGGTCTGGACTGGGCTAGTCCCGGGCGGTCACTGTTTTTGCGAGGCAGTCTAGAACGGTTCAGCCCAGTCCAGGCTGGTCCGACCCACATACCAGACCACCTTGGACCAGTGTGGGGAGAACTGGCGCATGCGCACTACAGTCAGCGGGGAAGGCGACCAGGAGCTTCTCGTGGTGCTGATAAGACATGAAACACCATGATGGCCGACCATAAGACTAAAGTATCACAGGCGTGGTAGTTGTAAAGTCTTCAGCACAGGTTAAAAGGCGGACGACAAAAAGGATATTGACAAGATGGACGCCTGCCGCCTCCACAGTTCAGTTCAGTACCGCCCACTCGATCCCCCAGCCAATAGGAACGACGAATGGGACGGGGCCAGTCTCGATGTATTTTCGCGACCATCATCCCCCCTCCCCCGGTCCGGACTGGACTAAACCGGGCGGTAAAACGTCCAAAAAATGCGCAAATAGTCATATAAATTGACGCTAAGCCCTCTCTATGACGAAAAACTAAAAAGAAACTGTACCCCTTTTCTACCCCTTATTTTAAACCCTTTCCTTCTTTCTTTTTTTACCGTCTTCGACAATGTGCTTCACCCCGGGCCCTCCCTCACCCGCCACTGTCGGCCTGCACAGACATTTCAGGGTCAAAAGGTCGGAAAGGGGTCAACTCTCTGAAAAGGCCAGCTTTCTTGCTGTCCCTGAAATGATTCCCCATGTGATGATGGTTTGAAGTGATGCTGTACCCATGATCCCAATATATGCCATATAGCAAAAAAAAAAAAATACAAAAAACCCCAAATTCCCCAAGTCTACTTTTTCCCCGGTCTCCGTGTTTTTGTTCAGGCGGGCTGGGGGCTCACTCGTGTGACGTCGCCGAGCCGTGTGCGTCGTCTGGTCCGCCATTTTTTTATTGGAGCTCGGGGAATTTTCGATTTTTAACCGGATCATTTAAAAAAGGGTGACTGGGTGCAAAAAGTGACAACAGTTTTTATAACTCGATCATGGGTATATTTTGATTGCATTTAAAACAGGAATGATGAAATGGGCTGGGATTTCTTTAACTTTCTCTACAAGATTTACTAAAATGAAGTTGATTACACAAAGAACGTTTTCAAGGATCGTAAAAACAAGTTATATCAAATTTTTTGAAAAAAAAAACAGGGGAGTAATCACAAAAAAAAAAAAAAATTTAGTAAAAAATCTGTTTTTTTTAGTCTGTACTATTTTTTTTACACATTAGAGAAGTTTTTAAAAATACCCAAAAATAAAAAAGTATCCATGTGAACATTTGGGGCAAATGAAAAAAATGATGAATTTACTAAAAACCCGAGGGAAAAACCATTACCTTTCTCAAGTTTACTTTAGAAGTAAAACGGGAAATTTTCGCTTATCTTGCTTCCTTTTTTAAGGAAAATAGGTTTTTTAAAGGGGATAGTGATAAAAAGGATGGTCTTTTTCACCAAATTGGATAAATTTTATGTTCACTCTTAAGAATTTGCTTGTTGATCACAACCTGGGGAGATGATGCAGTGCTACAAGTACTTTGAAAGTTTCCGTGCCTAACCTCTCACCCAAGATAGAGGAGGAATATATCTGGCAGTATTTCCCACACCAGCTCTAATCCACAATTTCCCTTAAACCATGGCTCTTTAGGAGATCCCAGAAATTTTTAAAACCCAAGCACCATACGTCTGTATCACTAGACAGCACAACTACCCTTGTTGCCCCACTACACACTGCAGGGAGAGCATGGGGGGGATCCTAAACATCAGCTTCTTCTATGCTGAGATCTAATGCAGGAACACTGTAGCCCATTTATTGTATATTGCCTTGCATGGTTCACTATCTTGGGAGAGACCCATCGAGCTGACCACAACATTTTTCATTGGGTTTTTGGGGTATTCTATGATAAAGTTTAGAAGTAGCCCTTGTACTTTTGAAGTGGTATGTTTTTGTTTGTGGCCGTGCTCAGGAGTCCATATTACTGGAAACTGTATCTCTGCGTTCACTTCATGCAGGTAATTGGATTACAGCTACCTCTCCTGATCCTCTCACTTTTTTTAACTAAGCCTCCAATCCATACATGTGTCAAGACAAGTCAATGCGCTCTGAGTACCCCGCAAATTCCATCTCTCCTAATATTTCATATTCTCTGCATCTCCTAAAGAGCATGGCTTCAGAGAAATGTGGATTAGAGCTGGTGTGGGAAAAACTGCCAGATATATTCCTCCTCATATCTTGGCTGAGAGGTTAGGCACGGAACTTGCAAAGTAAATTGTACACTGCATCATCGCACAGGTTGTGATTCAACAGGGAAATTCGGGACAAAAGCAGCTGGACTGAAAGCCAAACCGTGTCACTACCTCCAAAACTTAGGAAGCACCAAAATGAGATGGACTTTCCATTGATAGAAGGTTTTCTGGTGTAACGCGAGAAAATGGGTTAATCCTGTGACTCACGATTGACGAAAAGTTTACATTGAGTGGTGAGAGTAAAGTAATACATATATAGCTAGTAAATTTAAATGCTCCAATTTTCCTTCACTCCTCAGTTCCTTAATCAGTTAGTTTAGGTTCCGGCAATATTTTATACCCGTGGTCGCTAGTGACGTCCCCGGGAAGAAGGCGAGGGAAGGTAAAATACACTGTTTCTCTCTCTCTGGCCAGCCTTTGTCGCGACAACACACTGCGGAGAGTCCCTGTCGTACAACCCTTTTCGAAGGTTTCTGGAGCTGAGCTGAGCTGAGTGGGTGGTTTAACCCTGGGGGACCCCGTTGTGCTGATGGGGTTTGTGTTGCTGAGCTGAGGGGATGACCCGCTGATACACCATTGTTATCAAGGCCATGATGCATCGCCAGTGTTGTTTAGTAAGTGGTACATTCCCTAGTGACGGGTGGGGATTTTTGGGGATTTTGTTACGCCCAAAAGAATCGCTCGTGTCGGGAAATTTTTTATTGTTTAGTGATTTTTGGTGGAACCTTAAGTGGGATGTAATCTGGTACACCAAAGGATACATACAGAACCCTGTTAACGATCTTTATTAAGTCCCGGTATCCACATATTCTCTAAATCTTTTAAATTTTTTTTCCCCACTTATTGTGGGTGGTGGCACGATCCCCGGGTTTTTGGGGACCCTAAAGTTAACTCCCTAAAAAGGGGGGGCGCTACACTGGCAAGATATCCTCCTTATTTTGGGCTGAGAGGTTAGGCACGGAAACTTCAAAGTACTTGTAGCACTGCATCATCCCAGGTTGTGATTCAACAAGCAATTCGCACAAAAAGCGGGCTAAAACCCAATCCGGTCACTACCTCCAAAACTTAGAAAGCCCGAAAGAGATTTCTTTCCATTAAGAAGATTTTTCGGGTTTAATGTGTACAGTCAGGGGCCGGATTTGGGAACGTTCGTAACGGTCTCTAAGGTCATTTTTTGCCTTAGATTGATCTTGAACGTTCGTAACGGTCTCTAAGGTCATTTTTGCACTTAGATTGATTTTGGAATTTTCGTAAGGGTCTCAAAGGTCTCTTTGCACTTGATTGTCTTGGAACGTTCGTAACGGTCTCTGGGGTCACCCTTTGCACTTAGATTGATCTTGAACTTTCGAAACCGTTTAGAGTATTTTCAATTATCTTTGGGCGAACATCCATCCCCATATTTGTTATTTTTTTCTACCATTTTGTTCTAGTGCTAAGGTTGCTAAAGCCCTCGCACACTGTTCGTAGGGTCGCATGATAAAGGTTTTTCTAATATCAAGCCATATAAGAAATGTTATTTTGTATATTTCTTTGAGTTTTTTTATGGTTGTCGGACGCTGTAGGGGGAATTGGGGTCAATAAGGTATGCTGCCGAATGCCTGTAGGTGACGGGAATGAGTAAAGTGAAAATAAAAAGAAATTTCTTGTGCTGAAGTGTATAGAAAAGTGATATGGGGGAGGAAGATAGGGGAAGTGAAGGAGGAGAATAGGGGAAAAGGAGGGAATGGAAAAAAATATCAATAAAGGATGGGATGGCGGGGGCAAAAGGGGTTTTGGAACGAACGAAGGTTTTCACGAAAGGGTTTATAAGAGGGTGAGAAGAAATTAGAAAAATGATGCTGAAACGACAGTACCTAGGTAACCTTGTGTGTTGTTTAGGGAGGAAGGACTAGTGCGGGAATGCTGTTGTAGGTGGAAAAGTGAATACTAAGGGATAATGATTTAAACCCCAAATACAATAAAACACAACAATGGGTGGTTTTTAAAGTTCCTAAACTTTTCGTTCTTATTATGATATTATTTCTAACCCACCAACGCTTTTTCGAATGAAAAAAAACACCGGGGATCTGGGGGGAAACCCCCCCCTCCCCCAGTGGGGTTTGGGTTACGAAAATCAATGCCCGGGCTAGATTATTTAACTAGCAGGGGGTCTTGGGGGCGTACCCCCCCATTATGCCCAAAAGTATTGGGTAAAAGGGTTTTTGGTTGAAACTCAATTTACCTAAAATTTGTAAGGATAAGGTGTGTGATTGGGGGGCAAGGATTCTGAGAAGAGAGAACCCTATCCAACTCTTAAGAGAGGTATTAGTAAAGTAAAATATTAAATGAATGTTCAATGAGGGAAGCTGGGTATGAGATGTTTTTCTAGCAATTCAAGACCGTAAAATTGGGGGTTTTAAAGCACATAAAAATCACTAGAATCAGTTTTCATTTCAACCTAACCCATCACTGAAATAGTCAAGTCTGTATTTTTCGGTGCTGACTGGGGGGGAAATCCCCCCGCTCAATCACTAACCTAACAAACCCAAAGTCTACTGAAAAAAGTAAGTAAATCACTGCCAAACCCTTTCCTAACTAAATGATCATTTTATTGCTGGTATTTAATCCCTGAAATTTAAAAAACGGGTAAAATAGGGCGCTATTTTTTTTTATACCTTTTATGGACTCGCCCACGAAAAAAAAAGGACTTCGGCGAGAATTCCCATCGGCGACAGTTCCGGTTTGTCTAGGGACTTGGATAATGTATCCCATTTTTAAAAACCCCCCTAAAATGGGGGGTATTATTTGGGGATTGGCTTTCAAAAATCCCAGGATTCTTTCCTACATCTGTAGATTTCTTCTTCTGATATTTTGAACCCCATTTTTTCCTGGTACAAATTTAATAATAAAGGCGTTGCATTAGTACTACCGAAAATCTACCCTTATTTCACCATAAACGGTTTTAATTGGTTAAACAGATTAGGGTTTGGTTAGGTTTGAGGTGGGTTTGGTTTAGTAACTACAAGAAAAAATAAAATGAATAATAAAAAGGCAGTCGAGGGGGTGCAAGGTTTGCGGGGCATAGGCTACATCCCCCCCCCACCTGTAAAAACAAAAATTTTCCGCAAAAAAAGATGCAATATTCTTCAATACCATTAAACTATTCAGGAAACTAATTTTCGGCCCCCAAATCTTGAAAGCCCACTACCCCAAATTTTACAATTGGGTGTAAGTGGCCTATTAATCTTCAATTCATACTAATTTCGTGCTGGGTAAAACGGTAAAATTATAAACCTTTTTTCCCCCCCTTATTATTTTTTCCTCCCGACCTTCACAAATCCCCTTTAGATACCCCTAAAACGTAATTATAAAATGGGAGGTTCCCCCTTTAACCTCCCTCACCCCCCTAAAGTCCTAAATGCCCCCCAAAATAATACATCCAACCTCATTAAAAACCTTAATCTAAAACCCCACCATAAACCCCATAGCGGCCTAAGGGCAGGAATAAAAAAATTTACCAGTTCAGATTTTTTGAGGGTTTTAGGTTTGTAATTTGTTGTGTGGGACGCGCCGGACCCCCATTAGTATCAGATTACTAAAAGGATTGCTGACAACTCTTCAGTCTTCAAAATTTTTCCCTTGGGTGCATGATATTTGTTTTTTCTTCTTTCTCATTTGATTGGCTAAAATCCAAAAGGTTTATGAAACTTTCCCCGATTGGCCACGAAATCCCGGTTCCTTCCCCGGTCGAACGGAACGGAACGCTTGAGATCGCATCACCGGGGGGGACTAGAAAAATTCGGACGATCCCCTTTTAAAAAACATTTTGTGTGTTCGTACCCAAATCAAATGGCCGCTATGAACCTCTTAAATACTTAGAGCGGAAAATTACAAAAGTTGGAACACCCCCCTGGAAAACCCTGCAAAAAAATGGGTAGCTAAAATATCACCTTCCAACAAGCAAAAAGACTTCCCTTTACCTAGTTAATAAACCCCCCCGCTTCTTCTGTCAAGGCCCCTTTCTCGGGCATTTTACCAAATTTTGTACATCAAATACACTGTCGGGGAAAGTTACCTTGATCCAAAGGGAATTTTTTTGGGTACAGCGCGGGTGTGTCATCCTTGAGCCGGGAAAATTCAGGTCTTTCTCCAATGACTTCCCATGCCCTGTAAATGCATCCTGTGCCCCTAAGCATGTGTTTCTAGACATATGAACTCATTTTCCCGTACGCAGCGCCAACTTCTGACAAAGGTTAATAAACCATCTGTTAGATAAGGTAGATGCTGGATGATTAGTCTAAGTTACCCCCGCCCAAAGCCTCGTAAAAATTTTACTCTCATTTCTAAAAAAAAGGAATTTTTTTTTCCCAATTTATCCTTTTAAATGTTGAACCGACAAACAAACATTGTAAATTCATTCATTCCCTTTTTCTAGAAACCTTGCCTTCTTTCTTTCAACATCATCAAAAAGAGCCCGGAACTTTATAAGCCTCATTACTTCCTTTTTTGATAGGGCTCGAGGGTTTCCCCGCATCTCCCTAACGGGGGGTTGTGACCTCCGAATCATCACTGCTGCCTGCTGCTCTTGCCAGGGCGAGGAAACGTAAAGTCATTTCAACCCCTTTTTTCCGCGTCAGTTGGATTGTTCCTTCTCGCGTTACTCTGGAGGGATGCTCTCACGAGGTTTGTGACATGCAAAATTCCTGCACGTTTCAGCCGATACCTCTTGACAAGTTCCTTGTCACTTAGTTCGCCGAGAACGTCTCTTCTGACACGAAAATGCCTTGGTTGGCACTGGCGGAAGAGTTGTTGAGCTGCCATGTTGACGGCTCATGTCAACATAAGGATCCTTATGGGACCTCCGGACATCCCATAGCGCTTATGGGCAACTATGGGAAAACACGAGCACTTATGGAGATTTTCGGTGACTTATGGCAAACTTTGCCATTTTGTCTGCTTATGGGAAACCCATGAGCTATTATAAATACCGGCCCTGGTGTTCAGGGGAGAGTCCCCCATGAATTAAAAATTGCATCTACGGTCATGAATAATTTATATGTTGTGTATATTAGTACCCTTGTTATCACATGAACATTTAAAGCTGATCAGATAAAAGGAAAAATTTGAAAAATTAAAGGAAATAATTTTTTCACTTAATGGAAATTTTGAATTTATTTTTCTCAGCCATTTTTTGACTGATTTCCTTCTGACATGCGCATCTGATAATTCATTGTTATTCTAACAATTTGTCTTGTTGTTTTTTTGAAAACTGTTTGCGAAAAAACTTTCAATTTCAAGACTTTAAAAAAAAAATATAATTTGATTTTTTTTTTTGATAATTTCCCATATATCAAAACTAAGCCTTTACAAAAAAAAACAGGACATTTTTCTACGGCATTTGATTTTAGTGTATCCTAAAGTTTCGTGAAAATCGTGCCAAAAATAAAAGCAGAAAATAATTTTGTTCATTTTATACTAGTTTTGAGAAAAACGCGTTTGAAGTTTTACTAAAGTTTCAGCGCTGCAGTGAAGGTACCATACTGTCAATGCTACTTTCATATGAATTTTATGGGATCAGTAATCACATATCAATGCATGCATAAAAGGATCTGCACCTTGTCCCCCCTTATAAAGGTATTAATTAATCTCAAAGGCGAGGGTGTCATAAGAACATATGAAAATAAGGAAGCTACAAGAGGCCGCGAGGCCTACACGTGGTAGTTCCTGTGTCAGGGCGCCACGCCCCTCATTGTTGCAAGGTTCGATCAAAATTCACCAGGTGCCTAGCTTTCGGTTGGAATTCCTTTGTCTGTCTTCCTCTTCTTGTTTATTGTCTTCTTCGGTGTAATTCTTGTCTTTTCTCTTTTCTAGGCCTTTTTGGATGTATACATTTGTTCCAAAATTTTTTGTGAACAGGTTGCACTTTTCATATCCAAAATTGTGTTCCAGAATTGTTACCTGGGTAACAAACTTCACCCTGAAGATTTTTTTTTTTTTTTTTTTTTTTTTTTTTTTTTTTTTAATTTTTAATTTTTAATTTAAAAAAAAAAAATTTTAAGGCTTAGTTTTGATATAGGAAAATTATCCCAAAATTATTATTATTATTTTTTTTTTTTTTTACCAGTTTTGAAAGATTAAAAGACATTTAAATCCCCTCGCTATGGGCATTAAAATTTGTCCGACTGAAGAAAATTCCACCATTCGAAAGCCAAAGGATAGGGTGTTGCCATAGACCATATAACTCAAATTCGTATTTAAAAAACATATTTTCCCGGCGGACTCTCCTCTTAATCCAGATCTACACCGAATTTATTTTGGTGGACGAAACCATTTTTTTTCTGGTGATTTTTGATATTTTGAATTCATCTAACCATTTCTGTTGTAAATCATATTATTATTATTTTTTTTATAGTTAGTTAGGTAAAGGTTAGGTTAGGTATGGAGTCGGTTAGTTAGTTAGGTAAAGGTTAGGTTAGGTATGGAGTCGGTTAGTTAGTTAGGTAAAGGTTAGGTTAGGTATGCAGTCGGTTAGTTAGGTTCAATTTGTTTCTTAGTCATTTTTGTTGCAAATCATAAAAAAAGTGATTTGGACAAACGGTTAGAGCAGCGGTTCTTAACCTTTTGAGAGGCGCCGAACCCTGACAAAACCCTAACGGCACACTGGCCGAACCCTCAAATATGGGACAGAAAAACAAGATTAATACAAAGATTGAATATAAATTGCTTCAAAATTCACGAGTATATTTATATAATAAGAAGGAAGGAAGGTCTCGGCAGCAGTGACGTATATAGGTCCTTGGAAAGAGGAGGGGGCACCGGGGTGAATCCAGGATTGTTTTAAGGGAGGGGGACGGAGCCGAGCAAGCCTCTACAGCTGTGGGGTCTGAGGAGGGAGTTAGGAATTTTTTGAAAATCGAGCATTTTTAGGGGCACTAAGACCTCAGAAGGGATATACTGCACTAATCTGATAATCAAAGGCAAAACAATTTTTGTCCCTGTGGGACAAAAGGAGGGGCTATGGCCGAGTTCCCCCCATACCCCCCTATGTACGACTGCTCGGAAGGAAGAGAGGCATGCGAACACACGCACATACCAGAGGTGGGCACTTCCGCAAAGCTTCCGCATGCCGCAACGTCCGCAAACTGCTGAAGTCCAAATTCGTTTGCGGATTTGCAGAAGGGTAAAAATTTGCTAAATTGCGTTTGCGGAAGTACTGCCACAAACGCAAATATGTTAGCAAACTCCCAAGTGGCCGTGGTGAGTTTGAACACTATTCCTGCACGGCTACGTGCAACGTCCAGGGTGACTAAGATATGCTAAGGGAGGCTGCTTTCCCACCAGTCAAGCTTGACCGCAGTTATCAGTGAGCATTCATAGACGAAGTACGTACGTGTATCTCCAAACCCTTCTTCCTGCCTCGCTTTGTAGGTGTGATGCTTTTTCTACCATATTTTTGGTTGAAACTCTTATAAACATTGTGTGTGATGTTATAATAACATTGAAATGTTTTAGATATTACTGTAAACTTTGTTAGGTGAGATCCCAGGTCAGTAGATACTAGAAACAGTGTTTGGCGTTGGCGGGCTCGGCTCTGACCTCACGCGTCCCTCGCTGACTCAGCCATGTCTTCAATCATTGTGTGGCCTCACCCAAGATTATGTAATAACCATCATCTTACCGACACATTTTGGTATATAATATACGCATATTTTGAGGACTTATTACGCATACCAAGAGGTGTGTATTCTATGTGTGCTGGTGACAGTGTTATTTGCTTGCAGTGACCATGGCTCTGCTGTAGAGCTAAATATGACTTGCAAGGAATGTGTTGTGAGTGACTTAGTGCATTGCAGTGGTGAGGCGACAGTTTTGACCCTGCGTTATCGCTAGGCCGAGGCGCGAGTTAACCGCCGTCCCTCGTACCGCGACAACAGTTTTGTGCCGTCCGATATCTGCCGCATCTTGATTACTGTGGCGCCCACTACGCCCTCCATCACCAAGGCCCGGCTGGTTGCTGCTGTAGACCATGTGCTGGTGTTCCTCTTCAGTATGAGGAGGAAGATCACGGGCAGGTGACTGCGTGCGCAACACTGTAGGTCAGTCGGAGGGCGAGGAGCCTGGATGGTGTGTTTGTTAAGTACAACACGGCCATACCCAGCTCTGCACCCGTGGATAAACTGTTCTCCCAAAGGTGGGATGTCATAAAGGCCAAAAAGAGAGTCTGTCCTCTGATATTTTTGAGATTGGTCTTCATGAAGGGAAACATGAACCAGCTCAAGATGGCATTGTCACCAGAGGAGTCTGAGGTTAAGGGCCTGATGATATCATAGCAATGAAACATAATTTGGAGTGTAGTGTACTTATACTGCTTATTACCCTTTAGTTTGTTGATCCATGGACTCACAATGAGGGGGAGGTCAAATGTGAGCTTATATCATAGGTGGGGCGCTGAGGGGTAACTATGAAAAAGCATACTAACATATATCAATTTACAAAAGTGGTTTAATAAGAAATTAAATAATTTACAACTACAAAGAGCTTTACCTTTATTTTTGCATTTTATGCAGGGAAAATATCACTAATGTAAATTGGCTTGCGGCCAACTGCACGTACCTGCAGACTTGTGGTTGCAGAAGTGGATGTTCGTTTGCGGTGCCCGCCTCTGTCACACACACATGCACACACAACTCTTCCTTCACCGCACTGCTTGATGTAAATTTATGTTAATCATGCGTATAATTTACTCTGATGAATAATCCGGCATTACAATAATAGCAAAATTGCAATGTGTTTCGGAGGGCCTCCGCCGAACCCCTGAGACTGGCTCACCGAACCCCTGGGGTTCGGTAACCCAGGTGAAGAACCACTGGGTAGAGTAATAATTCAAAACATCAAAACTCACCAGAAAAAAATTGTTTCGTCCACCAAAGTGAATTCGGTGTTCATCTGGAAATTTATCAGAGATACTGCAAATTGTCATCTGCTCAAGTTAAGAACTGTACAAGTTATAACTAGGTGTCTTGTATAGTAGTAACACTGTAGTAGTACAAGTTATAACTAGGTGTCTTGTATAGTAGTAACACTGTAGTAGTACAAGTTATAACTAGGTGTCTTGTATAGTAGTAACACTGTAGTAGTACAAGTTATAACTAGGTGTCTTGTATAGTAGTAACACTGTAGTAGTACAAGTTATAACTAGGTGTCTTGTATAGTAGTAACACTGTAGTAGTACAAGTTATAACTAGGTGTCTTGTATAGTAGTAACACTGTAGTAGTACAAGTTATAACTAGGTGTCTTGTATAGTAGTAACACTGTAGTAGTACAAGTTATAACTAGGTGTCTTGTATAGTAGTAACACTGTAGTAGTACCTGTAGGGGTTAGTGGTTGGCTCTGACAGCTCGTCTAGGCTTTATTACGGCTTGCTGTCTTACCACCACTGCTTAATGCTGCCATCTGTCTAACCACACTGATTCTCCCTTCTTTCTATAGGAGAACCCTGACCAGGGTGTCTGTAACCACACTGATTCTCCCTTCTTTCTATAGGAGAACCCTGACCAGGGTGTCTGTAACCACACTGATTCTCCCTTCTTTCTATAGGAGAACCCTGACCAGGGTGTCTGTAACCCCACTGATTCTCCCTTCTTTCTATAGGAGAACCCTGACCAGGGTGTCTGTAACCACACTGATTCTCCCTTCTTTCTATAGGAGAACCCTGACCAGGGTGTCTGTAACCACACTGATTCTCCCTTCTTTCTATAGGAGAACCTGACCAGGGTGTCTGTAACCACACTGATTCTCCCTTCTTTCTATAGGAGAACCCTGACCAGGGTGTCTGTAACCACACTGATTCTCCCTTCTTTCTATAGGAGAACCCTGACCAGGGTGTCTGTAACCACACTGATTCTCCCTTCTTTCTATAGGAGAACCCTGACCAGGGTGAAGGAAGGATGACCGCTGTGTGGAAGCCATGGCGTCAATCTGGCGTAAAGCCAGGTAAGTACCGAAGATAACACTATAGTCGCCACGGTGCACTGATGTCGCCAGCCGCCATATATTATGAATTATAGCATCACAACCGTAGATAACAGTATAGTCGCCATGGTGCACTAATGTCGCCAGGCGCCATATATTACAAATTATAGCATCACTACTGTAGATAACTATAGTCGCCCTGGTGCACTGATGTCGCCATCTGCCATATTACAAATTATAGCATCACTACTGTAGATAACCGTATGGTCGCCATGGTGCACTGATGTCGCCATCTGCCATATTACGAATTATAGCATCACTACTGTAGATAACAGTATAGTCGCCATGATGCACTGAAGTCGCCAGGCGCCATATATTACGAATTATAGCATCACTACTGTAGATAACAGTATAATCGCCATGGTGCACTGAAGTCGCCATCTGCCATATTACAAATTATAGCATCACTACCGTAGATAACAGTATAGTCGCCATGGTGCACTGATGTCGCCAGGCGCCATATATTACGAATTAATAGCATCACTACTGTTAGATAACATTATAATTCGCCATGGTGCACTAATGTCGCATCTGCCTATTACAAATTATAGCATCACTACGCCTACCGTAGATAACATTATAGTCGCCACGGTGCACTACATGTCGCCGCCGCCATAATAGTTACGAATTATAGCATCACTACTGTAGATACAGTATAGTCGCCTGGTGCACTAATGTTGCCAGCCGCCACTATATTAACGAATTATAGCATTACGACAGATGTGTTGTGCAACTGAAAGATGATACGCAGTATTTATAATCATGACTGTAATATATCCTGATACGCTGTTTTCACGTTGTTTATACTTTGTATCTGCAAAGTATCTACCGCTTCAAATTTCACTACTACTGTTTCCACTCCAGTTCAAATTCACTATTACAAGTTTTATTCCGGCGACTAACGACGCGAGGACACGCAAGAACATAACAATAGCTGTGCTTCCTTAGTGTAGGTCGCCACTCTGGTGATATGTTTTGTCATTTTGTTCATTTATAGCCATACTATGACCAGATGAAGACACACAATACACAGAGTCTCCAGAATAGCCCCTTCTAACTTTCCCGAATCATGATGTAGAATGTAACTATTAACCCCACCACAATACGTCTGTACATCGAAAATACTGTTCCTTGAGACTTTAGTGTTATCCTACGTAGCAATGGGAATAGTTAGTATAGTAACCTTTAAGAACATTTCTTAGGCCTGAACTGCATGAAAACTGGTGTTCTTAGGGTGAAGGATAGAAGTTTTTTGTGCATATATCGGCTAGCTTCCTTGTGTTCTTATGTGCAGTAGTCCCTCCTCCCTCTAAAGTCTATTTATAGGCAGCTTCCCTGTGTTCTTATGTTATGGAGTCCTCCTCCCTCTAAAGTCGATGTTAGTCTAGCTTCCTTGTTGTTTTCTATGTTCATGTAGTCCTCCTCCCTCTAAAGTCTATGTATAGGCTAGCTTCCTGTGTTCTTATGTGCATGTAGTCCCCTCCCTCGAAAGTCTATGTTATAGGCTAGCTCCTTGTGTTCTTATGTGCATGTAGTCCCTCCTCCCTCTAAAGTCTATGTATAGCTAGCTTCCTGTGTTCTATTTGTATGTAGTCCTCCTCCCTCTAGAATCTATGTATAGGCTAGCTTCCTTGTTTTCTTATGGTGTATGAGTTCCCCTCTCCTCCCTATAAAGTCCTATGTATAGGCTAGCTTCCTTGTGTTCTTATGTGTATGTATCCTCCTCCATCCCTCTAAAGTCTATGTATCGGCTAGCTTCCTTGTGTTCTTATGTTTATGTAGTCCCCTCCTCCCTCTAAAGTCTATGTATAGGCTAGCTTCCTTATGTTCTTATGTGTATGTAGTCTCCTTCTCCCTCTAAAGTCTATGTATAGGCTAGCTTCCTTGTGTTCTTATGTGTATGTAGTCCTCCTTCTCCTCTAAAGTCTATGTATAGGCTAGCTTCCTTATGTTCTTATGTGTATGTAGTCTCCTTCTCCCTCTAAAGTCTATGTATAGGCTAGCTTCCTTATGTTCTTATGTGTATGTAATCCTCCTTCTCCCTCTAAGTCTATGGTGTAGTTAGTGGGGAGTCACTAGGGAGTTTTAAAAGGAGGCTGGACAGTTGTTATGGATAGGGAAGAGAGGTGGATGTTAGGTAGAGTAGTCTCCCGCCTCTTGTAGCTTCCTTATGTTCTTATGTCTATGTAATCCTCCTTCTCCCTCAGGTGGAAAAAGAATGAGGTGGACGGGGAGGGTGGTGTTTACCCGCGAAGAAGACCTGAGCATACTTCACTACATCATCCACCCATCACCAAGACCTGAGCATCCTTCACTACATCATCCACAAATCCCGCTAAGCATCCTTCACTACATAGTCAGAATCCCGCTAAGCATCTTCACTACATAGTCAGAAATCCCGCTACAGTGAGGTGAGTCATTATGATCTCTGCCCTGGCCCTGTACAGCAGCATCAGGCCCTTGGAGAGATTGTAGAGGCAAGGGGGGGGCTGTGTGTGTGTTACCCTCAGCCTGGTGCATTTTTTAAGCAAATCTTACTGGGTGACATTCTTGGATATCCAGAAGGGTTAATATGGGGCCGCTAAGGACCAGATTTCAAGAGGATGGGACATGCCGGATAAAAGCACCAAATTTTGTTCAGGCATTCTACAGGGTCCTAGCTATGATTTTGAGAGGGGAGACAAACGATCCAATTACCCCAGAAGCCTCTATGAACCATTTTTGTGATAACGGCTAATTTTCACTTAGAAAAATCTTGATGAAATCAAGATTCGCCTTTAATGGCAAAAGAATATTCCGTATATGCAATACATCCACTATTTGTTATTTTTGGTGTAACTGTGGTACACCTCTCCCAGTGACTGGCATCACTACATTTGACGATTATGCAAGTGGAGTGTTTTGTTCCCCACATCATGAGGCAACTGGAAACCTCTATGAGAGTAGATGTGGTATGGGACAGTACCTGGACAACAGTATCAAAGAATCAACCAGAGAGAAACGGGGGAAAGGTGTACGAAGGAAGGTGGCAGGCCAGACCAAGGTCCCAGGCAATTGGCCCGATTTCCTGCGTGACCCACAAACAAGGTAGAACTCTTCCAGTTCCTATCAAGAAGATTGTATCCACTACCTTCCCAGACGGAAAGCAGGTCTTTGCAACATCTGGAGCCTCTGTAGTCTGCAGTGGCACTGACCACTCGATGCCGCCATGTGACCACGAAGAGGCAGACACAAGAATTGTGGTCCATCTACAAGATGCCCTAGAGAGTGGATGCACCACATGCTTGGTACGCACCGTGGATACTGACGTTCTTGTCATCCTCATCGGGAAGTATCACTTTCTAGCCAGCAAGTATCCATCGGCTGACATCTGGGTCGCCTTCGGCAGTGGCAAGAACTTCCTTTTCCCTACACATCAATGCCATCTGTAGTACTCTGGGCAAAGAGAAGTCCACAGCGCTACCAGTGTTCCACAGCTTCACAGGGTGTGATACGACTTCTTCTTTCTTTGGAAAGGGGAAAAAGTCGGTTTGGGAAGCATGGGGTGCCTATACCGAAGTCACAGATCCCCTTCAACTTCATCGTAGAACATCCACATGCACAAATCACTGTGGATTCCCAGGAGTTCCAGATGCTGGAACGTTTCACAGTCTTTTATATATGACAGACCAGCCCTCTGGTGTCGGTAAAATGAAGCAAGAAAGGAACTGTTCTGCCAAAAAACAGAACGATGGAGAACATTCCCCCAACTCAACAGGCCCTGCTGCAGCACACCAAGCGTGCAGTGTACCAGGCTGGCATCTGGACAACCTGTCACCAGGCCCAACAACAGACACCAACTGCTGAAGGCTGCGGTTGGACACTGGATGCAGAAACAAAGTCCTGGGTTCCTGTCTGGAGCTCGCAGCCTGCGGCAGCAAAGGCTGTAAGTGAACTTGTGAAGTGTGCCTGCAAAAGTGCTGCAGGTTGTGGCGGGAGATGTTCATGCAAGAAAGCCAGCTGGAAATGCACCGAACTGTGCAGCTGCAAATGTGAGAAGTAGACACATAATTACAATTATGAATCATACCTGCATTGTGATACTGGTGCTTAACAAAGACATGGCATTCCTGCAGCTGTACAGGAAGAACATGATTGTTGTATAATGAGCTTAATGAATACTTATTTTTCATAATGCACCGTCAGTAGATTAACCACTGTCATTTTTGAATTGCAAGGAGTATGTTTTAATTCGTGTTCTGCTAATAAACTACATGGCATTTCGCGATGTCCGCAGGGGAGTTTAAAGTCGAATAAATATTGAATTTATGTTTTTTTGACAGCCATATTGGAATATTTTGTTCTGGAGTTATTAAATAATAATAATAAGATAACTTGCATCCATAAACATTATCCTTATGACTATTCTTTTAAAAAACCCATTTACCCTAATTTCCACATGCGGAAATGTCAAAATAATAAAGAAGCGTTCCTTATAGCCATCTGAGTGATGGGATCATTTGTCTCCCCTCTCAAATCATAGCTAGGAGCCTGTAGAGGGCCTGAAAAAATTTTGGTGCTTTTATCCGGCATGTCCCCATCATTTCACTAAGCTGCCGGACTATAAGGCCTACCTGTTAAAATAGTTTTTTGGATACATCAACTTCACCCTTTTGTATGTTGTGTATAAATAAAGATCATATGTTAGTAATAAGAGTGCACTTCTGGATCTAACACACACAGATATGATGAACCATTGTATCCAGGAAGGATTTTATGAACAAATATCTTGTCGCCCAGTAGCTTAAAATTTTTCTTACTGGGCGACAGTTTTTTCATCGCTGGGAGACATTTTGGTCGCCCAGTTAGCATGTTAAAAATGCACTGGCTCAGCTTTTAAACTCCCCCTGTGTGTGTGTCATTTATGTAACCACTGCAGATACAGTGGATAAAGGGATGCAATAAAGGAGAGTTAAGAAAAGTTCTCACGGCTAGTAACCAGGGTAGAACAAGAAGTAACGGATTCAAGCTGGAAAAGTGTAGATTTATAAAAAAAATAGGGAGAAACTGGTTCACAAAAAGGGTGGTAAAAGATTGGAATGGACTCAGTCGTGGGGTAGTTAGTGGGGAATCAATAGGGAGTTTTAAAAGGAGGCTGGACACTGGACAGTGTTACGGATGGGGATGAAAGGTGGATGTAGGTAGTGTTAAGTAACAGGAACTACCTCGTGTAGGTCTCCCAGCCTCTTGTAGCTTCCTTATTTTCTTATATATGTATCTGTGTGTGTGTGCGTGTGTGTGTGCCTGTGCGTGTGTCTGCCTTGCCTGTGTGTGTGTGAGGCATGCAGTGGAAGCTGTAGGAAGACTGATCCACTGTCTTACAGGTGGGAGGGAATGAACTCTGGAAGAAATTATTCCCTCGTAAGAGACCTGCACCGCCACACCTGGCAGTCGGCACGTAATCGTTGCCATCACTGGCGTCACTTAAACGGCTACGACTTGTCTGAGGAGGCGATGCCATGACTCTGCTCACAGGTGGTGAGTGTATATAGCATGTAGTATAAGGGGCAAGGGGTTAAGCATGAGACCTTAAGATAGAATGGAATTTTTGCTTTGTTAAAGAAATAGACTATAGTTGTTGTTTTGATCGGGTTTTGCTACATTCATGTCCTTCATGTTGTGTTGCTGTGATCATTAGTGTTTTGTCTCCATCTTTCTCTCAAATTTCCAGCCTGTATTCTACTCTCGGTATCCTTAACCCCTTGAGGCCCACAACGTAAATTCCATCGTAATTTCATAAGAACATAATTTCAGTACCATTAGACGATTTTAATGCATATAAGCAATGTTTTAATAGCTATGACCTGTTTAGTATCCTTGTCCGCTAACTAATTTGATATATTTAGTTACTTTTTGTAATTTTATGGTTAACAAAAGATGATTTTACACAGCCAAGGAAAGATCTGGGCGTGAAGGAGTTAAGAAGCTTGTCGTCACTCATGATGTCAGGAAATCAAGGCAGTGGCGCTGTAAGATGCGCCTCAAAAAAACCTACTTTTGGACAAGGAAGCGTGCCAGAGACAGGGTGAGAAGACAAGGCTGTTAAGCAGGGAGGAAGAAGGTTAAGGCAATATTTGTGATCATTAGGCCCGTACCAAGAGTCATGATGAAGGTCGAACGACTGAGGTAGGGTACCGTAAAAGGGATATTTTCCGGAACGAAGAGCAACGTCGCTGCTCTTCGTTCCAAAAAATATTCCTTTTAAGGTACCCTTGCCTCGGTCGTTTGTCGCTGGACCTTCATCATGACTCTTGGTACGGGCCTTGGTGTTTTGTCTCCAAATCTTTCTCTCAAATTTCCAGCCTGTATTCTACTGTCATACCTCCTCCCTGTCATCTGGTCCTAACTAAACATCTATATTATGTCTTATCTGTTTATCACTATCTAATACAGCTGTTCTTTTAGGGAGAAACTGCTTCACAAATAGGGTGGTAGATGATTGGAATGGACTCAGTGTATTAGATAGTTAGTACGGAGTCAATAGGGAGTTTTAAAAGGAGGCTGGACAGTGTTATGGAAGGGGATGAAAGGTGGATGTAGGTAGTGTTAAGTAACAGGAACTACCACGTGTAGGTCTCCCAGCCTCTTGTAGCTTCCTTATGTTACTGTGTGGTTTTTCTGTCTTCTCTTCAGTAAAGATTTGAATCGTCATTGGACAGTAAGAGGTGAAGGTTTGGACGACTGGCAACGACATCGCCGGGGAGTCATTGTGGCGTCCTAACGACATGACTACGCTGCCTCTTGTAGCGACCAGACTTCAGCCAGGAGTGTACCCTCCTCACAGCCTGACCTGTGGTAAGATTAATGCTGAAGTTTGTAGTTCTGAGCTTAGTAGTCCAGTAACTCAGTGTGGTGCATGTGAGGCTATAGGCCAGTGGTTCTTAACCTGGGTACCTGTACCACCTGGGGTACCAGACAGGCTGACCAATCATTCAATATCATATTTATAAGGAGGCTGGAATTATATATTTATAATTAATATTAATTTATTAACATCATAATTGATGACAAGCAACAAAAGAAACGTAACATTGTATACTATGTAGTATTGTAGTTAGTGTATATAAAAGGTTCCTTACGCTATACTTTTTTTCTGACCGGGGGTACGAGATAAATTTATGAGGTCGCAAAGGGTACGAGCACTTCAAAGGTTGAGAAGCACTGCTCTGGGGTGTAGATATGACCACGGCCATTACGGTTATGATGTCAACAGTTGCCAAGATATAGAGTTAAGAGATACTAGTTAAGACAAAGTAATTGATGATCATTGTACCATTATACATACCATTGTACATTATATTATCCACATTAACCAATATTATGCATTTGTTATGAGAATTTCCTGGATAAGTTAACTCTTTGGTTTTGCCTTCCACTATTCTCTCTCTCTCTCTCTCTCTCTCTCTCTCTCTCTCTCTCTCTCTCTCTCTCTCCTCTCTCTCTCTCTCTCTCTCTCTCTCTCTCTCTCTCTCTCTCCCCTCTCTCTCTCTCTTCTCTCTCTCTCTTCTCTCTCTCTCTCTCTCTCTCATATTTACCTATCTATCCTGTCTTTAATTCAGCTCTTCAAGCCAATGTCTTTAACCCCTTGAGACCCAGAACGTAATTGCCATTGTAATTTGGGTACCATTAGACTATTTTTAGTGACTATAAGCAACGTTTTATAGATATGACCTGTTTAGTATCCTTGTCCACTAGGTAATTTGGTATATTTAGTTACTTTTCGTTATTTTATGGCTCAACAACAGACAATTTTTTATAGCCAAGGAAAGATCTGGGCGTGAAGGGGTTAAGATAGTCAATATTTTGTACTACCAATCTTTTGTCACTTATTTGTATTCCCCATCTATCTATCTATCTATCTATCTATGTAACTGTGTCTATACCTGCCACCAGTGTCCCTAATGTAGTCCATATTTACAGCATGGAACATCTAGTAACGGAATCCAACAGTCCGTGAAAACAAGACCAAGCTAGCCTCTCAGCTGATACATAATAACATAGGGAAATCAGGAAGCTACAAGAGACCGTGACACCTACACGAGGTACCTTATAACAGGCCCTGCCACCTCTGCTCATGGCTTCTACAGCAGACATGGAAACACACGCAACACTGCTGAAGGGTAGGCTCTTTATAGTGTTGACAATGCCTTTCTATTGCACACACACACACCCACACACCCACACACACCCACACACCCACACACACCCACACACCCACCACACACCCTACCACATATCACACACACACAAACACATTACCACCACACACACACACACACACACACACACACACACACACACACACACACACACACACACACACACACACACACACACACACACACACACACACACACACACACACACACACACACACACACACACACACACACACACACAGTCTAAACCTAAACTTGCAGAAGAATTGAGTTATAAAACCATACACATTTTTTCAAATACTCGTATGCACAAATATGTAACTTAATATTAACCATAACTTCCTACCTCTCATCTCATGCAAGAAAATACACTACAAAACATCACACACTCAAATTTGATCTAGAAAAATAATAACTTCTTCAATTATCCAGCATCTCTGTGTGTGTGTGTGTGTGTGTTATCTTTTGTGAGTGTGGTAATGTGTGTGTGTGTGTGTATGTTTTTTTTTTGTGTGTGGTAATGTGTGTGTCTGTGTGTGTTTATCTTCGCGATAATTTGGCAATGTGTTAGACTTATCGTATTTAGCAGCGATATTTTGGGGATGCCCGCGTCACAAAAGCCCAATCATTTCTCAATTCTCCCTTATCCAGTTCAATTTTTGATGTGGTGGTGTTGACCGGGCCGGACGACTATCATGGTGTGGGTCCACG
>JACEEZ010025201.1:109646-120989 GCA_016584305.1 Chionoecetes opilio
GGGGGTTTAACACGACTGGGGACACTAACACCGATGGGGACGTAACACCGACTGGGGACATAACACCGACTGGGGGACATTTAACACGATTTGGGGACATTTAAACCCCGACTGGGGGACACTAACACCGACTGGGGGACACTTAACACCGCGGGGGGCCACGAAACACGACTGGGGGACACTTAACACCGACTGGGGGACACTAACCCCGGGACTGGGGGACACTTAACACCGACTGGGGACACTTAACACCGACTGGGGGACACTTAACACCGACTGGGGGACACTTAACACCGGGGGGGACACTTAACACCGACTGGGGGACACTTAACACCGACTGGGGGACACGTAACCGGACTGGGGGACAACGTAACACCGACTGGGGGACACAAACCCACGACTGGGGACACGTAACACCGACTGGGGGACACGTAACACCGACTGGGGGACACGAAAACACCGACTGGGGGACACGTAACACCGACTGGGGGACACGTAACACCGACTGGGGGACACGTAACCCCGACTGGGGGACACGTAACACCGACTGGGGGACACTAACCGACTGGGGGACACTTAACACCGACTGGGGGACACTTAACACCGACGGGGGGACACTTAACCCCGACTGGGGGACATTTAAACCCACCGACTGGGGACACTGGAAGAGTTTCCTGTATCAGGGTGTAAAGTTTTTTCTTACATCCGATTAGAGTTTTCCGGTGTTGGATTAACCCTCATATTTTGGATATGATCTCAAGCAAGATACTTTACTATGTCACTATGAATAAATAGGATGATGTTTGCAAATATAGTTCTTGTGTTTATTATAAAACCCAGGTGATTATTCTGTGTTAGGACAGTAATTCCCACACTTCCAAAAGAGTCAGCCTTACTCGGTATAATTCCACGTATCAATCACAAACTACCAAGATAAATCTAATATTAATATTTTTCCCAAACGTGCCCAGGGAGTAACCCAAGGGAAAAACTACTCGCCCGGGCTGGTGGCAGCACTTCCCCTTAACCTAAACCCCTATCCTTCCCCCTTAAAAACACCCCCCCTTTCAGTACTCTCCGCAGTGAGAAGTGGTCAAACTATAATCACATAGTGAAGTCAAAAGACTAAGGAAAATCCTCCATTCAAGTTAATCTTTGTCAAATTATAATAAAGAAAATATCATTCAAGAAAACGTTGACCAGTCATAAACCCCCCCCCATAGAAGTTACCGAAATATCAGCAACACACTGGTGACTATAGCGGGGGTTATTTTTTCCCTACAAATAACAACAGAATATCACCTTGGGCAAGTGTAGATAGACTCAAAAATTCAGGAAAATATGTACAAAGTTTCATTGGTGGGACACAGTCAAATTCCCAAACATTCGACGTCCAGGAACGGAAATTAAGTTTTTTTTAGGAAACCGGGAGAAAAGCAAATTCCTTCTTCTCAGATGAAAGGCTGAATAGTGTCCTGGAATGGCCACATGATCTGTGCATTTTGTGGTTAGGTAGTAACGATATTGCCGATGGCATAGATCCCGGTTCTCTTGCTGACACTATAAAGGGAAATTACGCGCACAATAGAGGGGAAATTTGTGAGGCGGTAGGTGCATCTGCTTAATAGAACCACGTATCTATTCAAAAAGAGGACCCATTAGCACGGATAATTATAAAAAAGTGCAAAATTCAAAAAACCCAAAAGAATAAAGCATGCAGGACACAACCAAAAAATTCAATTTAATACATCACTATACGAAAAAACACCTTGGCATCCGACGGTGTTCATTGGATAAATGGGGGGAGAGATAAAGTAAACAACAAATTAAGAACAGTAATCAGGGGCCACCTGGAAATGAATGAACCAGAAACGGCGGAGAATCACCCTTGGTAGCCACGGGAAACCCGAGTGCCCTGTTAAGTGGCCGACTGAACACAGAATCAAATCTCTACCTGTATCTACAAGAAGTTTTTCTCCGACGTAATCATGAGTTGGGAAGCAAACCTATTTTCCGGGCAAAAAGGGAGGGGGGCGGAGACGGAAGTAGACGCACAGCACAGCTAGAAATTTTATTTGGAGGAGTTAAAAGCACAACTAAATCAAACAAACCTTCTCCATGACTCTCCATTATCCAGGGATAGCATGCAAAACAAAATCCAACGAAACCTCTCTATAACTCTAAATTATCCACGGATAGCGTAAAAGTAGGCTCTTCAAACCTCGAGATATTCCAGTACTAGAATTACATCAACTACAAGGCCTTGATGCAACGGCCCGACTCCAAATGTTCTTGAATTAATTGAACAATGTAGCTCAAGCGACGCAACACGCATCCAAATTGCAAAAGGGAGGGGTGTGTCCAGAATTCTCAATCTTAATCCACAACTATCAAGCAAACCTAAAGTAGAAAAACCCCTTTGGTCGGCCCCCTTAAAAAACTTTTTTCGTAACCGAGTTCACCACCAAAGTGAGTGTGATAGAGCCTGGCAAGAATTGGAGGCAATGGTTATGACTGGGGAGAATCTCCTCAAGCGTTAAACACACCGTTTTATTTCCCACATGCGGTGATCGCGACAAAAACTCCCAAAGAAAAATTCCCCGACCGTGATAAGACAATAAAGAGAAAATTGTGGTACGGACTCCCAATCGCGTCGCGAGAAAAATTGGAGGATTTCTAGATGAAGGATATCCCCAAAAAAAATTTCCTAGACCGCATCGAACACGAGCGGCAAAATACTGGAAGACGGCCCGACTAAAAGGGGGATCAACATGATTCCAACCCCAAAGGGAGAAGGAAAAGGAAACGGGAGAGGAGGCGATAGCACACACGTTCCTCACAACCCGAAACCATCCAGGACGAAGTGGAAGGTTTAAAACAACAAATCCAAAAATTTAAAAGGTCAGTTTGGCCCAAGCGAAACTAGAAAAATCACCCTCCCACGCGAGTTCTTCACGGAGGGAAACATTCACTCAAAAGTTTTTGCGCTTTTTGTCATCACCAACGCATAACCTTCCGGAGTGTGGAGAAAACCCCCGCCAGGCCATTGTTTGACTGTCGCAAACCCGGTTGTCGGAGAGGGGGATCGAAACTGTCCTGGGCGTGCCAGGCAAGTAGTTTTCAACAGCAAAGTCAAACTCAAAATCCTAGACAATTATCCTGACTAGATGGTGACGATATTTCCCTCACTATCCACGTAAATATAAACGGGAAAATAAAAAGAAGCGATAGTGGACACGGGGAAAGGGGTTTATACCTTAATCAAAGAAAGTACAGCAAAACGGATCGGAGGGGAAAAAACTAAACGACGGAATCCTCCTCACCTCTTTGGGAATCACAGAACCCGTTGAAAACCCTCGGCATGATAGGGGCAAAAATTTGAAATCGGTGACGGGCAAAATTTAAAAAGTGGTTTCCCGTTATCCCAGACTCTTATCTCAACGGTGATTTACTTTTTGGTGTGTGACATCCTCACAAAAGCCCCTTACCTGGGATGGTAAAAGTAGAGCAATGCGCTGGGCGATCCCCCCCATACCGTAAATCACATCCGTCGAAAAAGGACAAAATCAAAAGAGTCCAACTAAACCCGGTGGAAGTCGTAAAACAGCCACAAAACCCTTCACAGATAAATTTTCTCACTCCTGTGAAAATAAACGCTTACCACTCTAGTTTCAGGCAGGTTAACGTAAAGGGAGTTACCAGGTTCTAACCTTCTTTCTACCCGCGGGAAAAGGCTAGCAAAAATAGTTACCTTACGTGTACAAGTGTCAGCAAAAAATTTCCCAATATACATTCCCTTCACGAAAAATACCAAAAAGGAAAAGTTTTGTGCAAAGGCACTATACTCGGGTCGTACGACAAAGTGGAAATTCCTCAGGGCGCACAAAATTAATTCTATTCATGAAGCCCAAAATGACTTAATACCGGTCAATGATAACGCACAGCCGAAAGGAACTCTAACCCAAAGGTTAAAAAAATTTAATCAAGGGAAAAAAATGGAAACACCTGACTGTTTCAGAACAACAAGAATTACAAAAGTAATTCTCGAAAATGATCCGCTTTTAAATCCTAGATCAAATGAATTAGGTCTCATAACTGCCCTCCGGTTTATATAAAGGGGATGGACCCTCAGCCCAGTCGAGGACCCTCGTACCGGTATCCCGAGAAAGCCAAGGAGCAAATTTTACATATGCTTCAAGATATGGAAGAAAGAAATATCATAGAAAGATCCACGGCCGCGTGGTATCACGACGTCTTGGTAAATAAACCAGATGGTAGTAAGAGAATGTGTTTAGACTATCGACACATAAATAAACATCTCGCCACCGATATCTATCCTCTTCCACGATTGGAAGAATGGTAGAACAAGCCGCGGGCCAAAAGTATTATGTCAAACCCTTTGACATGCGCGAAGCATATTTCCAGATTTTACTCGATGACGAAAGCCGCGATCTGACCACTTTCAGCGACGGTGTCACCTTATATCAGTTTCGACGCCTACCATTCGGGTAAACTGCTCAAACCCCCTATATTTCCAGGCGAATGGCTTCAGTATTAACTCCCCTCCTTCAGAAGGGATGGGTAAAAAACTACCTGGACGACTTAATTCTATGGGGGTCCCCCGTTTCCTCTTCTTTGGAACGTCCCTTTAATCAACTCTTCGAAGTCCTTACTACCAATGGGGTGAAACTCAACTCAGTAAGTGTTTCCTTTTTGGGCTTAAAGAAGTCACTTTTCTCGGTCATCGGATCTCAGCCGAAGGGAGTAAAACCGGACCTAAAAAACGTGGGGGAAACCGTTTCAAAAATGAAAGCTCCAAGAACTGTAAAGGGAAATTCGACGTTTCTTGGGATGTGTGGTTTATAGGAAGCATGTTCCTTCGTTCGCGAAAGTTGCAGCTCCACTTACAAATTTAACAAGAGCTCACGTCACTTTCACCTGGACGGAGGAGTGTCAACAGGCTTCGAACATCTCAAGTCGTGCCTGGTAAGGGCAAAAATTCATGAACCTTTCATCCCCCACAACAGACGCGAGTAACACTCACGTCGGAGGGGTTCTAAGTCAAGTTCAGTCAAACGGTTCAAATTGCCCATTGGTATTTCTCCAAAAAAATGAATTCTTGCGAGACACGTTACTCCGCGACCGACAAAGAAACATTGGCCATAGTTCTCACCTGTAGAAATTTTCATCATTATCTATGGGGCTCAAAATTCTCAATTGTCACGGATCACCAACCTCTCACCAGTATTTTTAAAAAGAAAACTAATTTTCCCCGAATGACCAGGTGGATCCTAGAGATGCGCGAATATAGTTTTGAGATTAAATACCTGAAAGGCAAAGATAACTTCGTCGCGGACCATCTGTCGCGTCCAGTGGGGATGATAACCCGCCGACCCGAGACTACATGGTTGGGACTCAACCAACCACAATTCATTCTACGTCCAAGGGAAGAACCCGTTGGAAAGAGTTGGTGGAGTATCTGGAGGGGGGAAGAATTCCTACCAAACGCATACCGAAAGCCACTTTGGTTCAGTTTACGGTAAAGATGACATACTATATTATGTCGAGAAAAAAAACCCATGGGAGCCTACAATATGTCCTCATAATTCCCCGTAGTATGACCGGTCCGCTCTCCCAAAATGCGCATGAGTTATCAGGTCACTTTGGACAAAAGAAAACCATCAAGAAAGCCGAGGAGCTATACTATTGGGCAAATCTTAAAGTAGATGTGTGTGAGTATGTCAAAACTTGTGTAAATTGCCAGAGGTTCAAAGGAATAAAGGGTTACAACAACCCTGGAAGGAAATTTCCTCCAGTAGATAAACCTTAGAAAGAAAGGGGTAGACCTCACTGATATGGTAGCAGGAGAACAAGGTTACCCTTATGTTATGACGGTTTGTCGATCATTACAGCAGGTTTTTTAGGTTCTTCCCCCTTAAATCCAAAAACACTACACACATCATAAAGACCATGTGGCAGTACCTGGCGGACTATGGACACCCCGCAACATCGTCTGGACAACGGAGGGGAGTTCACCAGCCGGGGGTTCCAGCAGTTCTGCACACGACACCAAATCACTCTGCTATACGACCCCCTATCACCCCCCAAGGAAATTCGGTGACCGAGAGGATGCACAGGACCCTGAAGTCAGTCCTCTCGACCCTGTGGCAAGGACACCCCCTGAGTTGGCCCACATTGTTGCAGCGTGCCAAATCACTATGAATCAAGCGGTACACACCTCCACTGGACAACAACCCTACTTCGCTTTCTTTTCTCGTCATGCCCCCAGGCTTGTTTGGGGCAGCTTTACCCCACGTCGAGGGAGAACAAGACGAAAATGGGCGTGGCACACGCCCTAATCCGCGAGACGCATCTGAAAATGTCGCGTCGTACGGGACGTCGCAAACAGAAAACGGAAAAATCAAGTGGTGGAGGTGGAGCATGGATGGGTCAGAAAAGAGACCACAATACCAGGCACGTGCCGTAAACTCAATGTGAAAATGGGGTGGGGTCTATAGAGTTGTATAGAACAAACACTTTCGACTAGGGTTCAAGCCTCCACAGGGCAGACACCTGCTCCAAGTGTGACAAGATGAACAATGGCATTGCGGCAGCCACGAAGATGAGAAACCCCGAATTGCAGAGGAAGCTCGATTCACACCTGGGCCCTTTGCCCGGCAGGGGTCAGAATACTCTGAAAAGATTATGCCCGTGACAATGATCCTGACTGTCGGGCTATTTGTCTTGACCTACAACAAACTCTTTCCCCAATACCACGCATCTCTACCAGTGTCGCCTATTAAAAGCGCAGTGTGGGTGTTTCAATCTCTGTATTCATGACCTAAAAAAGAAACAAATCCAAATTCTATGTGTGGGACGAAGTGGGCAGGGGGGCGTGGCAGCATAGAAATAATTGCTTGTCTGAGGAAAAGGATGACGAGGAATATGCAAAAGATGACTTTGGGACATTAAAGCTTGTGACAGACAATTGCGGTGGCCAAAACAAAAATATTAATGTGATGCTTTACTACCTATCAGAAGTTCTGGGGGGCGTTTTAACACTGTTGAGCACACCTTTTTGGTACCTGGGCACAGCTACATGGCTTGCGATAGAGCCTTTGGGAACATTGAAAAGTGCTCCGTTTAAACTGGTGAAATCTATGACTTTGATGGCTATTGCAAAGCCATTAGACTTGCGGTTGTTTTAAAAAAATGAGGGGTTCGTTTTGAAGAGGGACGAATTTCTGGACATTGACACTCTGCAGAAGTACGTGACAATTCGCCGGCCCCGCCCCCCTTACGGATTCCAGGATGCCCGCCGCTTTGTAGTACGGCTCAACTTTCGTGAGGGTTATCATGTCGGCATGACTTATGAGGATCCTCTAGGCTCTATTCGTTTAATAAAGGGGGGAAAGCCAACTATAAGCCCTCGCTCTTCAACCTTGCCCGAGTTCCCCTTTTCAGAAGTAACAATACCCTCGGTGTCTGAAGGCTTTGAAGCTGAAGCACATGAGGACTTGAGTGTCTTTGTTCCCATGCACTACATGCCCTACTACACCAAGCTTTTTCGGGAGCAAGAAGCCAATTGGTGCGGATACTGACATTCCTGAGATGTCCGACGACTCTGAGAACATCGAAAAACGACCTACTCGAGTATGATAATTGACTACCGTACCTACCTGGAGTTGTTTCGACCTATCTGCAGAAGGTAAATGGAGCTTACTACTTTTTCTCAAATTTGTGTAATATATTGTGTAATTTGGTCTTGTACTAAGTTTAAACTTACCTTTGAAACATACTAAGCTTACCTTCGTTTGGTTGTCTTTGTCAGTTTGGCAAGTACCTGTGGGGCCCCTTTAAAATCATAAAATCGTCTGCTGGTAGCCCGTAAATTTATACAATAGCAAATTAAACATGAATTTTGATACAAACAAAACAAAACATTATCTTTGGGTGGTGTAAGGTGGTCTACAGGGCGTTTGTGACATTTTATTCGATGCGGTCAAATTTAATTCGGAGAAAAATGCAGTCATGTTTTATTTTTCAGAACGTTTAAACATCTCGGTTACATCACAATGCTTGCCTTAATGTACAATCCCTAACGCTCTTTTTAAAATAAACCCCAGCTTCCTAGCTAAATTTCCCATTCCCGAGATACCGCATCTGAAAGTCGCAAAACTTTGACTGCGTTTTTCTCCACTTTCTCTTTTGGCGCTTACCGGACTATGTTACTAACACCTCATATAGTAAAGTTAGCAAAGTCAAATCAAATGTAGGTAAATAATCCCTTTAAATTTAAAAAAATCGTTGATATTGAAATTTGCTTAAAAAATACAGACAGATCATAGCTTTCCATTAATGATTTTTTGTGCATTCATTTCTATAAAAAAATATTTATTTTCCCATCGTCTCTGAAATTTTCTGCACTCACTCGCTATCTTGCGTTTCTTTGGTTCCGGCCCGGCGCGGCGGCGGTAAAAGTTAAACAAATACGTCCCGTATAATAATATACCTAACTTACAATCCTCTCTCTGTCGAGCCTCGAAACAAAGAGTAGCATTTTAAACAAAACACGGCTCTCTAACAACAAAATCCTAACTCGGCTTCCACTCCCAAAAACCAGTAGACAACCGTAATGTGTGCTTGCCTGTGTGTGGGTGTCAGTTTTGTATGTATGTCGACTGGGGAGCGAAAAAGCCCGATTAGACACAACCAGCCCCCCTTCAAATAACTGTGGGAGAGACAGGAGTCATCCCTAACACTCCTGCACACCTCTCTTCCAAACCAGAATAAGGCATGGATAAGCCCAAATTAAGTCCAACACCCCCAACCAGGCGCTCGACTCAAAGACGAAAACCGAGAGACTGGTGCGCGTGTGTGCTCCTTACGAACGCCGCTCGCTGTCTATCCAAGGCCCGGTGTTTCCACCCGCCTTCCTCGTGGGCGTCATGTCCTTGTCCCCGCAGTTTTGCGAAAAAAGTAATGTTCGCGTCTCTCCTATCACCGTCTCCTCCTCCACAGCTCATTTATATTTTCTATCGTCCACATCTCTCTCCCTCCATCTCTCTGTTCACCTCTTCCCCCTCACCTCCACCTGTTATCTTGTTTAACTCTTCCTGTCACGCCAAAAGGAATAATTTTAGCGTCCCTCTCAATCATTCACAATTCATTTTGGACAAAATTATTTCATTACATTTTTAAAAATTTACTGCGGGCCAATTAAAAGCAGCGGCCGCAATTGGCCCGCGGGCCATAGTTTGGACATCCCTGCCATAGACCCTTAACTCAAATTGTATATTAGAAAATTATTTCATATTGTCACAGCGGACTCTCCCCTTAAATAACCTATTCACCCATAAACAAAATTATACCTTTCCCCTGAGGGTCACGTGGTTGACAATTACTCACTGGGGTCTCAAAACATGACGTGGTACAAGTTACATGATTACTGTGGTGAGTATGTGTAAATATTGTGTTGGAATATGGTGTGGGGGAATATGTATAAAGGTTGTTTACGGGTGATATAAATTTTTCCGGAAAATTTTGGGCGGTATTATGGGCGGGAGCTCTTCCCTCCAGCAGGTATTTCAAATGTATCCAATTGGATGAGCGATCACATGTATTCCCTTTAAGAACATATGAACATAAGAAAATAAGGAAGCTACAAGAGTCCGTGAGACCTACACGAGGTAGTTCCTGTTACCAAACTACCTATCTCCACCTACAAAAGATACTACATACACTTTTCTTCAGTTTAAGTTCTTTAAAAGGGGTTTTGTGGCGTACAGTCACTCCAGACATACTCTTCATCCTTTCTAAAATGGAGCGTTAAAAGGGAACTCTGGGTGCTTCTCAATGCCTTTGAAAAAATCCTTGATATAAACGTCCTGCCTGCTCCCCGCGGTTCAGGGCATCCAGCTTGGCCTGTTTTCAGGACTCGGCGCAAAATCAAAAACCCTGAAAATTTTGCTTAATCTTTCTACGTTGGCGGATTTAGGAATGACGATGACTTTCATGTTGGATGAGGTGTCGCAGGAGTACCTGAGCTGCTGTCAGGCCGTGAGCCTTGGCGATCTGGCTAAATCCCGGGGTTTGCTCCAGAAGATGCGGAAACTCCTTCGTATCTGATTTTTTATAAGGAGCCCCGATGGGGCCATAAGCACACACTGTGATGCCGTGCTGTTACAGACCCTTTGTAGGTCAGGCGGGCCAGTGGTGCGCATGGGCTCCACCTGCGGGTTTGGGCGGGCTTTGGTGCGGGCCACTTTGTTTAATTCTCTTGATTTGCTACTATTGAAGCTGGAGATGCCGATTGATTTTGCTTTCCCCGCACAACCTGAGCTTTCATGCCCGCCAGATGCCTTCTAAGTTGGTCTCAAATCGAGAGCAACATTACCTCCTCATCTTTTGGCATTGTCATTGTCATCCTTGCCAATTAATCCAACAGGAAAGTGGACGAGATAAAGGTCAAAATAGGCCAGACCCAACATGTCCAGCGACTTTTTGGGGAAACCCCTTTACACATCCTTTAACCGATTACCGATCGTGGGCAGCTTCGTTTGTTATGAATAACTTTCACGCTTCAGTCTGCCACTTGTGAACCATTCCTTCAGTACCTCCCCGATAACCGTCCCCGTTTGGGAGAGGAACGCGGTGTCGATGTGACGGTAGCCACACTCCAGTGCGGCATTTAGGGCGACCTTCACGTCATCACCGTAGGCCGCCTGTTCTAATGCCTATCATGGGCATGACTCGTCCATTGTTAAGACTTGCAGCCGGCACCCTTGGGCGTCATGGTTGTCATTCACCACACACGGATAGGGGGTCAGCCGGCTCCTTTTTATCTTTCAAGTACTTGTTGATGATGAGATGTTACCTTGTACGGTGAGACCCGTTCTTATACAGGGGGTAACACGAGTTTCTGCAAATATTGATACAGGAGTTAGAACTAATTATTCTAAGAACAAAATTTTTATACACATATGCTCTCTGAAGCTTCCTTTACGTGGGCTGGATTGAGAAAGAATTACCCCGGCGTCATGTAACTCACGGCTAGCGGGAGGCACTGTATGAAGGGAGGTATGCGATGTGCACTCGCGCTGATGCCCCGGTGAAATTATGAAATTTTTTAATCATAATTCTATTAGTTATGGACAATTACAGTATCTTATAAGTTTTTAACCCTTCACTGCGGATATCAAATTTATAGGCCTACCCCCCTGTGCGGAGTTTAATTAAAATAAAAAAATAATTACTTATAATATTTAAGGTGCCTAAATGAATAGGATGCTCATCATACCAGAAAATCTATGTTTCGTCTGGTGGAGGCTACCCGCTAAGTGG
>JACEEZ010025202.1:0-7500 GCA_016584305.1 Chionoecetes opilio
ACTGAGAAGAGAGAGAGAGGAGAGAGAGAGGGAGAGGAGAAGAGAGAGAGAGAGAGAGAAGAGGCTAGAAGTGTCATAAAGTGTCACGTACGATAGTTGGGGGTGGTGTGGTGTGTTGTATGTAGTAGTATTTTGGTGTGTGTCGGTGTGTGTGTGGGGTTTTGGTGTGTGTGTGGTGTGTGTGTGTGTGTGTGTGTGTGTGTGTTGTCAAGTACGATACCTAACCCTCATACGTCAACGATATATTTTTTCATTTATATTTACCTCCGCATACGAAGTTGGAGGGGTAATGTTTTCACCCCGATCTGTCTGTCTGTTTGTTTGTTAGTGTACAGGATTTCTCGAAAAGTTACGAATAGATTTGGACCAAACTCGGTATACCAAGTCTATTTGGTATAAGGAAGAACTGATTTAATTTTGGATGAAATCGAATCACAACTGTTGCCATGGCAACCAATTGATGAAATATTCGGGCGGAGGTATGCGCTCTACTGAGTGCCCCCCCCCTAGTTATTCATTTTTTCATCAATTCCACTTGTGTTTTTAATGTTACTTGTCATTTTTTTCTATTTTTCATAAGGTGACCACTTAAATCTGAATCAGAAAGAAAAACTTTTTTTTTTTAGAACTATTATTGGTAAGGTAAAGATGGAGGCACACGGTATGCTGCGCGTGGCCTCGGTGCTCATCTCCGTCGCTTTAGCCCTTGAGCCTGTGGTGGGTGACAACCCGCTACCCCGGGACACAGGGCTAGTGTGACACCCGGGTTACCACAGTTACCTTCCCCAGGTTTCCAGGCTTCCCCATCTATCAACCCCGAAAGGAAGGATTAACAGCTGGCTTAGCTGGCCGCCGACTTCCCTGGCCCGGATTCCAACCAGGACCCACAGATTCGTAGCCAGACACGCTAGCCACTACACCACGGAGGCAACACTTTTATTGTGCACAAAATTAATTGATCATAAGCACCTTGTATATACCCAGCAGCATTAGTTACAGTAAGATAAGATAAGATTTTCATCCTATCTAGACACTTTGCAAGTACCAACTACAAGGTTATTGACTATACAAAGCGCCGCCACGTCAGCACGAACTAGGCAGACTCGAACCGCTGACCGAATGCACAGGGACGCTGCACATTGCGAACTCACGTCTCTACCAACCTTGCCACCCTGACGGGCTTAGTTACAGTAGATCACGTTGAATGACATACTTGACAGTTCTTAATTTTTATCTTGAGTCACGCCCCCCTTGGTAATTACCCACGCCCCCCTTGGTAATTACTCACGCCCTCTAAAACCGTTGTTCAAAATCATCCCTGTAATGTCTCTATCTCCCTATCTCTTCCTCTCCATCTCTCTCTTCCTTCCACTTCTCTCCACCCTTCCACTTCCCTTCCCTCTTACCTGCCCTCTTCCCTCCCTCCCTCCCTCCCTCCCTCGCAGCATCCTTCCCTCCCTCCCTCCATCCTGCCCTAACATTCTCTCCCATCCTGCTACCTCTCTCTCTCTCTCTCTCTCTCTCTCTCTCTCTCTCTCCTCTCTCCTCTCTCTCTCTCTCACCGGCTATCTCCTCTCACCTTACTTCCGGTCATTGTTGAAACACAGGTATTTTACAGGTAATTGGAGCCACATATCATCGCTCACCTTCATAAAGCATCGTTCATTGTCCTGTTGTCTCGTATTGTCAATGGGCGAAACAATGTGAAAGGAAATGAAATGATAGGGGGTTGAATGGTGAAGGGTAGTTATCGTTATTATCATTATTATTGTTGTTATTATTATTATTATTATTATTATTATTATTATTATTATTATTATTTACGTTTTTGAAGTAGTAGTAGCAGTAGAGGTGGTGGTGGTGGTGGTAGTATAGTAGTAGTAGTAGTAGTAGTAGTAGTAGTTGTAGTAATAGTAATAGTAATAGTAGTAGTAGTAGTAGTAGTAGTAGTAGTAGTAGTAGTAGTAGTAGTAGTAGTAGTAGTAGTAGTAGTATGTTATAGTTGTAGTAGTAATAGTGGTAGTATAATAATAGTAATAATAATAATTACAATAAAGTTCTTTTTGTACAAATTTTGAATAACTGCATCATACAAGTTTGGGAGAGAGAGAGAGAGAGAGGAGGGGAGAGAGAGACGAGAGAGAGAGAAGAGAGAGAGAGAGAGAAGAGAGAGAGAGAGAGAGAGAGAATCTGCGACGCACTCACTTGCGCCCTGACCTGGGGATTCTCTCTCTCTCTCTCTCTCTCTCTCTCTCTCTCTCTCTCTCAGCTCATTACAAGTCATACAAAAGTTCTATAATCCATGCCTGTGTAAGAGATACTAAAGAATATAAATACGAAACATGAAAAAATGATAATAAACTGATGTCGAGGAAAGAAGAAAAAAAACGCAAATTAAGTCTAAAGGAGAAGAAAAAATGAACGTAATGAATGAACAAGAAAAACTATAAAAAAATCCGCAAATGCATAAAACAATACTATATGGAGAGAGAGAGAGAGAGAGAGGAGAGAGGAGAGGAGAGAGAGAGAGAGAGAGAGAGAGAGAGAGAGAAGAGAGAGAGAGAGAGAGACGAAGATGAGAGAGATAGAGAGAGAGAGAGAGAGAGAGTAGGTATGGGAGAGGGGCAGGTGTCAGGCAGGTAACTGAAGACCGGAAGACAGGTGTACAAGGAGGAGGAGGAGGAGGAGGAGGAGGAGGAGGAGGAGGAGGAGGAGGAGGAGGAGGAGGAGGAGGAGGAGGAGGAGTAACGAATATAACGACGAGGAAAAATTAAGACACACGTGGCGAGATAAACAAGGAAGAAGAGGAGGAGGAAGAAGACGAAGAAAAGGAAGAATAAAGGAAGAAGAGGAAGAAGAAAAAGAAGAAGAGGAAGAAAAAGAAGAGGAAGAGGAAAAAGAAGAAGAGGAAGAAGAAAAAGAAGAAGTATAAGAAGAAGAGGAAGAAGAAAAAGAAGAAAAGGAAGAAGAGGAAGAAGAAAAAGAAGAAGTAAAAGAAGAGGAAGAAGAAAAAGAAGAAAGGATAGAAAAGAAAGAATATAATCAGAACTGAAGACAAAAAAGTTAGAATATAAAAAGGGAAGCAGAGAAAAAGGAAAAGGAAGAAAGGACGAAGAAGGAGTAAAAGAAAGGAGGAAAAGAAGAAAAGGAGGAAGAGGAAGAAAAAGAAGAAGAGGAAGAAGAAAAGGAAGAAAAAGAAGAAGTATAAGAAGAGGAAAAAGAAAAAGAAGAAGAAAAAGAAGAAGAAAAAGAAGAAGAAAAAGAAGAAGTATAAGAAGAAAGGAAGAAGAGTAGAAGAAGAATAGACGTAATATAACAAGGAGAAATTCAGAAATACATGGGGAGATAAAAGAAGAAAGGGATGAGGAAGAAAGAAGATAAGAAGAAGAAAAGAGGAAGAGGAAGAAGATAAGAAGAAGAGGAAGAAGGAAAGAAAGAAGATAGGAAGAAGAAAAGAAGAAGAAAAGAAGAGGAAGAAGATAAGAAGAAGAAAAGAAGAAGAAAAGAAGAAGATAAGAAGAAGAAGAATTAAATTAAAGTCCTCTAAAGGTGGGTGACTCATAAACTAAACTAATGATAAACTTTAACTACCACCACCACCACTACCACCACCACCACTACCACCACCACCACTATTATACCACCACCACAAACACTAACCACCACCACTACCACTACTAACTACCACCACCACTAACCACCACAACACTAACCACCACCACCACCACAAACACTAACCACCACCACCACTATACCACCACCACTAACCACCACAAACACTAACCACCACCACCACCACTACCACCACCACTAACCACCACTACTACCACCACCACCCCCAAACACAAACCACACTACATACCACACCACCACCACACACAAACTACCACCAACCACCACCACCAACCACCACTCCCACCACCACAACACACCACCAAACACTAAGCACCACCACCACTACCACCACCACCACCACTATCATACCACCACCACTACCACTATACCACCACCACCACCACTACCACCACAATTACAAACAATAACACAGCCGTAACTGATATGAGAAATTAGAGATAGCTCACTTTCATACTCTCTACCGTACATTGAAGATGAAATAGAGAAGAGAGAGAGAGAGAGAGAGAGAGAGTGAGAGAGAGAGAGAGAGAGAGAGGAGAGGAGAGAGAGAGAGAGAGAGGAGAGAGAGAGAGAGAGAGAGAGAGAGAAAGAAACGAACGACCGAAAGTGAGTGAGATGAAGAGAAATAATGAGGTAAATGGGAGAGAGAGAGAGGAGAGAGAGAGAGGAGAGAGAGGAAGAGAGGAGAGAGAGAGAGAAGAGAGAGAGAGAGAGAGAGGAGAGAGAGGAGAGGAGATGAGAGAGGAGGAGAGAGAGAGAGAGAGACGAAGAGAAATGGAAGGTATAGAGAGAGAGAGAGAGAGAGAGAGAGAGAGAGAGAGAGAGAGAGAGAGAGAGAGATGAGAGAGGAGAAGGAGAGAGAGAGAGAGAGGAGAGAGAGAGGAAGAGAGAGAGAGAGAGAGAGAGAGAGGACAGGTTTTCACACAATACCCGTGAGAAAGATCCGATATCAAGGTGAATATATAATCTGATATTCTTATTATTATCATCATCATCATCATTCATCATCATTATCATCATTATTATTATTATTATTATTATATGTATTTATCAAGCTTCCTCTTTTTTGTTCTTTCTTCCTTACCTTCCTTCCTTTATTCTTTTATTCTTCCTCTTCCTCCTTCTCTTTTCTCTTCTTCCTCCTTCATTACCTTCCTTCCTTCCTTTTTATTCCTCCTCTTCCTCCTTCTCTTTTCTCTTCTTACTCCTTCTTCTTTACCTTTCTTCCTTTATTATATTTATTCTTCCTCTTCCTCTTTTCTCTTCTTCCTCCTCCTCCTTCTCTTTTCTTTTTCCCTCATACACTTTCCTTCCTTTCTTTTTATTCCTCCCTATTTCCATCATCTATCCTATCATCTTCCTTTCTCCACCATTATCATCACCTTCTTCTTCCTCTTCTTTCTTATCTCATTCATTCTCATCTTCTTCGTCCCATATAAAAAAAAGGTAAAATTCCCACACACACACACATACACTTTAAGGTACTCCGTAGTGTAAGGGTAGCACGCCCGGTTCATAACTGAGAAGTCCCGGGTTCGATCCCCGGGCGGAGCGGAAACATATGGGCTGTTTCTTTAAAACCCGAGTCCCTGTCCACCCAGCAGTGAATGGGTACCGGGTGTTAGCCGGGGGTTTGTGACCCCCCTCCCGGGGTGCTGGCTTCCCCCTACACTAAGCACTAAGGATGAATGATAAAAATGTTGATATGGAGACGGGGCCATACGAGCGTTGCTCAGGCCCTGTAAAATACAACTAGATGTCAACTAGATGAATATATACACACACACACGCACACACACACACACAAACACACCGACACACACACACACACACACCGACACACACACACACACACACACCGACACACACATTAAAATAACAACAATAATAACAAATAAATACGTAAATACATATAGTGCAATAAACAATGAAATAATAATAATAATAAAATGTACAAATAAATACTCAAATATATAAAGTTTAAAAAAAATGAAATAAACAAATAATAAAACAAATAAAAAAAAATAAAAAAAAACTGAAAAAAAAAGAAAAAATGAAATAAAAAAATAAAAAAAATAATAATAATTAAATAAAATAAAAAATAATAAAAATAAAAAAATTAATAAAAAAATAAAAAATAAGTGAAAAAAAATTGAAATAAACAAATAATAAAACAACTAAAAAAAAAAAAATAACAGTGAAAAAAAAAGAAAAAATGCAATATAAAAAAAATAAAAAAAAATAAACAAAACAAAAAAATTAACAAATAAAACAAAACAAAAAAAAATGAAATAAACAAATTTTTAAAAAAATAATAATGAAAAAAAAATAAAAAAATAAGTGAAGAAAAAAAATGAAATAAACAAATAAACAAATAAAAAAAATCCCCCTACATAATATAAACAAATACTTCAATATATATAAAATAAGATGAAAAATAAACCACTAAAACACAAAAAAAAACGTAAATACTATATAAAGTAGTGTGATATAAACCCAGATCACCAGACCCTCTATCAATTAAAAGTTCAATTAAAGTTTTAAATCAATTGATGTCGATATAATAAAGCCTTTTAATATTGTATGCCTTTTAAAAGTTAGATTAAAGTTTGATTACTGTTCACTGCTTTAATTCCTACCATATATTGTGATGACCTTATTTCGCGTTGTTTTTCTAGTGTTTTATGATATATTACGCTCCCTTGTCATTATTATATCGTTTTATGAAGTGTAAATGGTGTTTGTTCATGTTTCCTGACATATATGTATTCGCTAAACCAGCTGCTTTGAATGCCTGCCAAATATTGTGTAATAAGAAACTTTATAGATTTTTTAGGGAAACCCGTACCTGGTCCTTCCTGCACGGCGCGTCACACTCATGTCCCTGGTCCTTCCTGCACGGCGCGTCACACTCCCGCTCCTCCCCGCCGTGAACATTCTCCACCTGGGAAAAGAAAGATTTATTAGTACACACACACACACACACAGGCACACACACACACACACGCAGTCACACACAGTCACACACACACACACACACACAAACACAGTCACACAACACACACACACACACACAGGCACACACACAAACACACGCAGTCACACACACACACACACACACACACACACAGGCACACACACACACACACGAGCACACACAGTCACACCACACACACACAGACACACAAACACAGTCACACAAAAACACACACACACACACACAGGACACACACAAAACACACGCAGTCACACCCACACACACACACACGCAGTCACACACACACACACACACACACACACACACACATACAAAAACAGTCACAAAAATACACACACACACACACACACACACAACACACACACACACACACACACACACACACACACAACATATATTCACCTATACTCAGGTAAAATACAAAGGTGGATCAATTAACATACTCCCAGGTGTAATAATAATATAAGTAATCCTATAAGTAGTTAATAAGTAATCCTATAAGTAGTTAATAAGTAATCCTATAAGCGTACATCCTCTTGTATACAGGTTAACGAGGTTGTTTATATTTAGTTATGATATTAAGCTCTATTATCTATTATATGAAGTTAGATATAAGCAAATTATCTATTATATTATTATTATATTAAGTCTATTATCTATTATATGAGTTATGATATTAAGCTCATATCTATTATATGAATTTATGATATTAAGCTCTATTATCTATTATATTTATTTATTATATTAAGCTCTATTATCTATTATATTTATTTATTATATTAAGCTCTATCTATTATATGAAGTTATGATATTAAGCTCTATTATCTATTATATGAAGTTATGATATTAAGCTCTATTATCTATTA
>JACEEZ010025202.1:17500-45000 GCA_016584305.1 Chionoecetes opilio
TGTTTAGGCATAAGTTTGCGTCACACTGAAGTGGTTGTGTGATGGGGGTGTCAAGGGATGGCTGGCGAGATGGACAAGATAATCAAGGCTGCGTTACACTATCAGCAGCCTCGATATATAAGCATAAAGGAAGTGTTTTAATAGTTTGTATTTAGAAATTGTTCGCTGATGAATGCTTCGCTATCATTGTCCGCATTGTGGAGTGGCTATATGAATACTGAAAAGAATTTGGTTGTTAAGAAATGGTGTGTCTGTCTGTCTGTCTGTGTATGTGTGTGTGCGTGTGTGTGTGTGTGTGTGTGTGTGTGTGTGTGTGCGTGTGTGTGTGTGTGTGTGTGTGTACTGACGCGTCGCCATTGAAGATTATTAGTTGTGTGTACGTGTGAGAGACAGAGAGATGTGTAGCCTACTATATGTACTGTACGTATTATCGGGGGCTTAGCACGCGCACACACTGTCTTGGTGTGTGTGTGTGTGTGTGTGTTGTGAGGCAGACAAAGAAAGGGAGGGAGAGGAAAGGCCAAGGAAGACTGGTGAAAGGGAAGGAAGGCAATTACATATTATCTATAATAAAAATGCTGACTGTTTACCACCTTCCTGGTACACAGTGGACACACACACACACACACACACACAGGATGGCATTGTCTTCACCCAGTGTCCCGCCACGAGGACAACTAATACAGCCCGTACCTCCAAGCGTCTCTGTTTCTCTGCGTGGTCAACACTGTAGTCATGTAATGCCTTCACAGGAGCGGTTTTTTGCCGCGTGAGTTGTATAGCCGCGCGGTTTAGAATCTCAACATGGGATTGGAACCTATTTTATTGGCCGCCTTCACACAAGTGGTTTTACTTTTTACCCACCCGGTACCGTAGATAACAGTAAAGTCGCCAGCCGCCAAATATTACGAATTATAGCATTACTACTGATTTTTATGTGCCACTGAAGATAATACACAGTAGTTTATATCATGACTGTATAATCTACCCTGTTTCAGCGTTGTTTTATGCTTTGTAGCTGCAAGTATACACGGTTTCAAATTTCGCTACGCGTTTTTTTTTCGGGCGACGACGACGGCGGTAGGACACTTAGTAAATAAACACTAGATGGCGACTCTACTGCTGGTAGCCACTTTGTAGATACTTTTGTAATTTGTTCATTTATAGCCCTACTATGACACAGATGAAGACACAAAATGACACAGACTCTCCAGATAGCCCCTTCTAACTTTCCTGAAATCATGGATGTAGAAATGTATCTATTAACGCCACCACACGTCTGTAAACAGAAAAAAAAGTTGTCCTGGCGACTTAACTGTTATCTACGGTAGGTCCTGGAATGTTCATGGTGGTGAACGAGATGAAGAATTGTGCCTTTATTGAGTGAAGGTCATGAAATACAAGGAAACATTGTTAGTAGTGGAGCCCTGCCTTGAACCACAACAGTGCATCCCTGCAGCGCCACACATTACGTCATGGCATCAGTGTTCATTTAACATGGAGGGGCAGCGTTATTAACCCTGTGACTGAGTACACTATTACATGTTCAGTGAGCAGTTATGAAAACAATAGATATTTGCGCTATTATATAGTAATACCCGCTGTTATTGTACAACAGTTGGTTGAGCGTTGTCCGTCAACATCCGCCGCGGCAAAAACCACTCCAGTGAACATCCCCCTAGCCAAGATAAAGAGACCTGCCCCTAGCAACACACGCCTCGCGGTCACCACGCTCGCCGATTATATGTTCTTTGTTTTTGACAGTGGTGGTGGACGGTGGCGCCTATTTTACCGCTCCCGCAATGATGGCTCGAGGAGGACGTTTATAGTTGTGGGGAGGGATTAAGGACAATTATATAGTAGTTTATATACTTTGAGCAACACCTGCACGCGCTGTGGGGCTGCACGGGATGATAATGGATAAGCTATGCATGGAGCCTATTATTTATATAAACGCGCATTAATGCCGAGGTTCAAGACGCTTCATATAAGTATATGTATATTCGTGTATGTATAACCAAAGTAACATATGTTATCAGTTATATATCATTATTATTGTAATATCAGTTACTTTGTCAACCACCGTGTTCCCGGCGCGGTAGACGCCGCGTCGATAACAGCTTGGTGCGCGCGGGGCCTGGATTCAGCAAGCCACACAGTGCACCACACGCAAGAGATTAACGTGACCATTTTTTATGAGGATTGGAGTCAAGAGGTCAATCCAAAGACCCTACACGTGTGTAGGGTCTTTGGGTCAATTCTTACCGTGTGTGGGACTCGATCGTGACTGCAGGCGTCACGCGGCATGTGCGTCGGTTTCTTTTGTCAGCCCCTCATACAGGCGGTTTTTGCCGCTCCCTTGGCTGTGCGCCGAACACTTTCGATGGATAACAAATTAATAGAAGCCTGTTATAAAAGCGTGTGGAGGAAAGATAATGATGAGACTTTTTCAATATAATGATTTATTGAAACTCAAACAATACCTGTGTCAGACAATCAATAAAAAATCATTAACTGCTTACATCCTTGAAACATTATTGCCGTAACATTAAAAATTGTAAAACACTTTTCTTCCCTCGAAATGTCGAGAGGGCAGGGGGGGGAAGGAGCAGGGGGGCGGGTGGGGGGGCGACCCTTAATGGGACCACCTTGCACAGCAACCCACCGCCCGCGACAAGGTGCGGGCGGGACGGAGCCGCGCCTCGTGTGTGTGTGAGGAGGCGCAGGCACGCGGGCGTGGGTGAGGGGTGGGGGGGTACAAGGCCCCTCCACCCCGCCCAGCCCAGCCCCGTCCCGCCCAGACCCGACACAGATCCCACCCTGCCCCGCCCCCCACGCCTTGTCCCGCCACGCCCACACACGCCCACCTGAGGCACACACCTGTCCGGGGGGGTTACGTTTGGCACTACCTGTAGGGGGGGAGGGGGCGGCGGTGATGCACGCAATGAGTGGCACTTCAATAATACTGTTCGGTGACTTGTGGCGCGGGCGGCGGTGGGCGGCGGTGGGCGGGCGACACGCGGTAAAACGATGAAGTTGACTTGCTGTTACACTAATTATTATTAATATTATTAATATTAATATTATATAAAGTTATAGAACTACTTCACAGATGATCAACGGAGCCACACACTGAGACACGGTGATATGTTTTTTGTATATTTTTTTAAAGCTTTTTTGGATATTTATATATTTTTTTGTTTAGTTTTTGTTGTATAGTTTTCAACCTCCTCTGTGACTAGCACTTTATTTGTTTATTTGTCCCCCTCCTCGCTTTTTTGTTTGTATAGTGTATTCCTTCCTTGACTTGACTTGCGCGGAGGATGTTTGTGTCTTTGTGGTTGTTTATTTGTCTGGGTGGTGACCGTAGTGTTGTACTGGTTTGTTAGGCATGATATGTGTTTGTTTGTTTGTTTGTTTTCCTCCGCGCTGACTAGTGGTGATTTGCACTAATATTTATTTTATCTTCCACTTATGTTGTTGTGGTGGTGGTGGTGGTGGTGGTGGTGGTGGTGGACATATTTTCAGTCCACTTGATTTCGTGTTTGTTTGTTTGTGTGTTTGTGAACCACTTGTGGCCATACCCCTGTACTCACCCCTCCCACACCCACCAACCCACCCACCACCCATCCCACCCTCCCTTGCCTGGGCACGCACACACACACACACAGGCATGTACGTATGTATGTATGTATGTAAGAAACCACATGTAACAAAGTGATTAAGAGTTTAAGAAATTAGTGAATGGGGTGTCTGTGTATCCATCTAGTTGTATTTTACAGGGCCTGAGCAACGCTCGTATGGCCCCGTCTCCATATCAACATTTTTATCATTCATCCTTAGTGCTTAGTGTTGGCCGAAGCCAGCACCCCGGGAGGGGGGTCACAAACCCCCGGCTAACACCCGGTACCCATTCACTGCTGGGTGGACAGGGGCTCGGGTTTTAAGGAAACAGCCCATCTGTTTCCGCTCCGCCCGGGGATCGAACCCGGGACTTCTCGGTTGTGAACCGAGCGTGCTACCCCTACACTACGGAGTACCAGTGTGTGTGTGTGTGTGTGTTAGCCCAGGACTATGATAACCATGATAGTAATAGTAGTAGTCATCGTAATGGTGGTGATGGTAGTGGTGGTAACAGTAGCAGCAGTAGTAGTAGTAGTTGTAAACGTGACAATGGTGGTGGTGGTGGTGGTGGTGGCGAACGGGGCACAACCAACAAGCAAAATATAAAACAAAAAAACCAATAGAATCGTTAACAACAATAATATCACCTGGTCTTAATTAGTCTACAACACCTGCGTCGAGACACTCACACAGACAGGTGCAAAAACAGACGAGATACATGCCACACATTCCTCCCATATCACCTATGTATGTATGAAGTTATGTATACGTATATATATATATATATATAATGTATATATACTATGACTCATATCATCATCATCATCATCATCATCACGGAACGTCATTCACCGTCCTCTCCTTCCTTCATTCATTTAAAGAAAACACAGATTTTACTCATTTTTTTAACCTTTTTTTTTGTGGATTTTTTTGTGTCATTTTGTCATTTTTTTTATATTTGCATTTTTTTTTTGGTTTAAGTCTATTATTTATTTCTTTACATTTTCCCCAAACAGTACAAAAAAGAAGTAGTAGTATTTATTTATCTTTTTTATCAGTTTATATCATCAGTGTTTGTCGTTCAAGCCAGGAAGAGAGCTGACTGAAAGACTGTCTCTGCAATAATATTATGAAGTGTACTGAGGATTCTCTTTCTTTATAATACACTTTATGACCCTGTTTAGTTTATCGTATAAGGCAAACACTAAGAGCGTGAGAAAGCTTTTTATGTATGTGTGTATGTGTGTATGTGTGTATGTGTACCTGTGTGTGTGTGTGTGTGTGTGTGTGGTGTGTGTGTGTGTGTGTAAGTACTTGTGTGTGTGTGTGTGTGTTTGTTTTGGGTCGGGTCAGGTTTGGGTCAACAAGGTGGTGGTGGTGGTGGTGGTGGTGGTGGTGGTGGTGGTGGTGGTGGTGTGGTCAAGGTAGTGGTTGTGGTTGTGGTTGTTGTAGTGGTAGTGGTGGTGGTGGTGGTGGTGGTGGTGGTGGCGACATTTATGTAAGAGTGGAGAGGTGGGTGTGGTAGTGGTTGTGGTGGTGGTATGAAATAATAGCAATAATAATAATAGCAATAATAATAATAATAATAATAATAATAATAATAATAATAATAATAATAATAATCGCACATTCTCCCTCTCCTATTTACCTACACAAGCTTCAACACGCCTTTAATTAACCGCCCGTACCTTTTTCCCCACCTGACGGCACAGTTCCAGCCCCTCGCTTCCTATTGGCTGCTCAGAGTACAAGCCACGCCCACCTCGTCGCTGATTGGCTGCACACAGACTCACATCACACCGGCCAGCCAATCAGGTGTGAGGAGGGGGGCGGGGCCTCTCCAATCACCTTGTACCGTCCCGTGGGAGGCTACAGGTATGGGACAGGTATTGATATGTCAAGGTGTGGCACTCAACCCCTATTCAGCAGGTAACCCTACGAGAAAAACAACAACAACAACATCTAGTTAAGAAATTGAGAAGTAAACATGACTCGAAGCTTAGTGTTGATAAATGGGACGGGAGAATAGACGATAATAATAATAATAAAATAATAATGATAATAGTAATAATAATAATAACAAATCAATCCTTTCTTTCGTTTTTTTTTTTTCTTAGCGTTTTCATTTGTCATGTTTTAGTTTGAAGCAAAAATTTGGAAATCACGAAAAAGATGGGAAATGAATAGTTAATTGTGTGTGTGTGTGTGTGTGTGTGTGTGTGTGTTGTGTGTGTGTGTGTGTGTGTGTTTGTGTGTGTGTGTGTGTGTGTGTGTGTGTATGTGTGTACACCCCGACCCTCTCCACTATACGCCACACACAAAAGTCCACTGATGGCGAAAAGAAAGAAAAAAGAAAGAAAGAAAGAAAGAAAGAAAGAAAGAAAGAAATATTAGTGCAAATCCATTAGAATATGAACAAGTAACGAAGGGCAGAGAAAGAAAGACTCAAGGAAAGAGAAATAAGAGAGAAAAGCTCAATATAGCAAACAGCAAACAACGCAGCAAACACGATAACGACAAACAAACTTAGGAGCAAAACGGACAAATTTGGCTTCACTGACCCTGAGATTAACTTTATATTTTCTTCACACAGAACCAGAGAGAGAGAGATGGGGAGAAAGAGAGAGGGGGGGAAAGAGAGATAGCGAGAGAGAGAGAGGGGGCGAGAGAGAGGGGGGGAAAGAGAGATAGAGAGATAGAGAGAGGGGGGGCAAAAGAGAGAGAGAGAGAGAGAGAGAGAGGGGGGGAAAGAGAGATAGCGAGAGAGAGGGGGGGCAAGAGAGAGAGAGAGAGAGAGAGAGAGAGAGAGAGAGAGAGAGAGAGGAGAGAGAGAGAGAGAGAGAGAGAGAGAGAGAGAGAGAGAGAGAGGGAAACGAGAGAATGAGAGATAAAAATACGAAGATGATATAAAGGAGAAATAGTAAGAGGAAGAGGAGGAAGGGTAAGAGGAAAGTGGTAAGAGGTAAAGGGTATAAGGTAAAGGGTAAGAGGTAAGGGTAAAGGGTTAAGGGTCACTGGCAAAACACAACTAAAGGGTCGTGTTATCGCTTCCTTTAAATCACATTAAAAAAAATTCTCAAAGGTTTTTTTTTTCTTCCCCCTTTTTTTTTACACGTAGTTAAGCGAAAGGCCTTTTACTGCATCAGGTAAGGTGGGGGGAGGGCGTTTGTCTCACCTGAAGAGGCTGACGGAGGAGGAGGAGGAGGAGGAGGAAAAGGAAGTAGGAGAATTGCCCCCCTTTATAAAAAAAAAAAAAAAAAAAAAAAAAAAAAATAGAGTTCGAAATTTCATCTTTCATATTTTTCTCTCTCCTTTTCCTCCACCTCCTCTTCCTCCACCGCGTCCTCCCCTCCACCTAGTGAACACCTAACCACTTGTATTGCATCATCAACAACTAAACATGACTTAATCACAGTGAAAACGAAAATATGTAAAAAAGACAGAACATCGAAGATAAAATTAATTCATAGCATCACCTTCGTCTCCTCCTTCTGTTTCTCCTCACACCTGCATATACTAATGAGTTAGCTTGTTTCACCTTCACCTATTGCTTATTATAAAGTGTGCGTGTGTGTGTGTGTGTGTGCGTGAGGCCTTGGTAGAGTGCTTTGCCTGATTACTGAGCTGCCGGTTGACTGACTGACTGACTGACTTGTTGTTTGGCTAGCTAACTGACTGACTGGTTTGTGGTTAGCTTGCCGTCTGACTAGGTGACTGACTGACTGATTGAGGTGATGTGTATGTGGTTGGGAGTGAGAGGGTGAGGGAAGAGGGAGAGAGGGAAAGAGAGAAGGAAAGAAAAAGATCCAGTCTCCTCTTCCTCCTCTTCCTCTTGAAAGGTTTTTTTCACTTCTGCCTCCCTCTCCCCTTCCCTCACACTAACACCTCTCCCCACACACACACGTACACACACACACACACACACACACATCCTATTCAACACACACACCCTACCAAGGCCTCACCTCTTGATAACCTAAATCAATAAAAAAAAAAAAAAAAAAAAACTTGCAATACACTGAAATGATCACTTTTGTTAACTAGGCCTACCTTGTCAGACACACACACAGACATACACACAACCTGTTTTCTTTTTAAATACCTAAACGTTTAAGTAAATTAACAGACTGATCAAGACACAGACAGACAGGTAAGTTAACACAGACAGGTGTGAAGGCAGACAGGTAGATTTCAGTGTACCGTATTGTCTGTGAAGAATAAAAAATATCAATAACAATTCTCCATTTTCTTTCGAATCATCATCGTCATCATCAGTTTCATCCTATTTTTTAACCATGCCACAAACACCATTTTTTCTTCTTTCTCTCCTTCCTAACTAATCAATCGATGAATAAATGATGAATTAAGTAGGTCAATAGATCACTATAGGACTAGATCTGCAACTATTGATAAAAATGTAAATGAATGACTCGGCAAGATGCAAAAAAGTCAATCAGGAAACATAACAGGGAGAGAAAATAGGATGAGAAAAAAGATGGATGGATTGACTTAATGCCTAAAAAAATGAATGTGCCAGACGTTGAGGGAAAAAAAAAAAAAAAAAAAAAAAAAAGTGATCGGGGCAAATTGTGAAAAAATTGAAAAAAATGGCACAGAGAAAAAGTTGAAAATAATGACGCAAGGAGAAAAAACTGAAAAATTGGCGCGCAAAGCAGCAAAATTTGGCGCCGGAAAAAAAGGATCTCGCAATGGAATGCAGCAAAAGGGCCAAAAAAAAGGCCCCCAAAAAACTAAGGGCATGAAAAAAGTTATCGAAATCAACTTCGCTACCTCCTCTCTCTCTCTCTCTCGCTCTTTAAATCTCTCTCAATATCTTTTTCTTTTCTTTAACTCACTTTTTTTTTTATCTATACTTTCACTTTTATCACTCGCGACGTTCTTATAAGTTTTTCTTCAAGAAGTCGTGATGTATGGGTGAAAGGGTGTGGTGGTGGTGGTGGTGGTGGTGGTGGTGGTGGTGGTGGTGTGGGAAGGGGGGGCAGGGGAGGGATGGTGATGACCCCGCCATCTTGGGAATACGTTGGTTGGGTAAAGGCTATACCCCCGCTTTGTCCCCCCCCCCATGGCTGCCTCCTCCTCCTCCTAGGATGGTTCTTCCTCCTCCTCCTTCCTGCAGCGTCCTGTCTTGTTATCGTCTGTCTGTCTGTCTGTCACACACACACACACACACACACACACACACACATACACACACACACACACACCACGTGTCGGAGCCGCTTGACAGGAGGCTGGGGGGAGGGGAGGCAGCGAAGGGGGGGTGAGGGGGTCGGGAGTGCCTTGGTCGGTCAAGTTCGGGTGTTTGGGGGAGGGGGGGTTAGTCATGGGGGTGGGGGGGGAGGGGGCGGTCAGAGGGCTTGGAGAAGTCTTGACATACATATAATAATAATATTTGTCTAAGAGTAGTAATAGTAGTGGTTATTACTAAGCCTAGCGTCGCGGCAACACCGGCAGCGCGTGGCCTCACCTGGCGCACACGCTGCCCTACATGTGTACGTGTACGTGTACGTACGGCACGATAAAAAAGACGAACAGAAACAAACACAGAAAACCCATGAAGGTCGCCGCGTCGGGCAGCGCGCCCTCGGCGAGCTCACAACAAGGTGAAATGACTGACTGGCACACTCGACTAGACTCGCGGCGCCGGCGACGGCACGGCGGCCACCGCCGGACTGTGAACTATAATGCTGCGTGCCGCGGCGGGGCGCCCCCCGGCCCGTGCCCCGGGGCGGCGGGGGTTTGCCCTGCAGGCCCCAGGCGCGGCGGGGGAAGGCGGGTGCCCGCGGCGGCATCCTAAGCTACAGCTACTAGTAATAATAATAATAACATACTGGTGAGTATTGTCTTTTACAAAACCCTGTGGCGGGAGCCGTGCGGCGCCGTAACGTGAGGGAGAGAGGTAAGATTAAGAAAATACTGTCCTTTCCATCCTGGCGACACCTAAAGCTTCGAGATAGAAATATTTGAATATTTACCGACACACCTAGTATCCCATGCGTTCTGAGAACTTGTATATGTGAGATTATAAAATTCAGAATGTATCTACAGAACAACAGGCTAATGTGTACACACGTGGGTCACTAGTCTCCTGGATACACCGCTAACTACAGAATAAGCTCAACCGTATGATTGACAATATTACCCAAGGTGGAGAAAGTCTTAATTTACTCATAAAAATAATCATTTCCAGGTCACGTGACCACAGCGGGGTCGTCAAGCCATGTGTTACGGTAGCCCGGCCAGGCGTGCGTGCGTGCGTGCGTCCTGCTGCCGCCCCGGAGAGTACAAAACGCGGTACAGTATACAGAGATACAATACTTGGGTTATCACAGTCACATTTCTGGTTCCACGGGCGTCCTCAGATGGTCACGTCTCTTGAGCAAACATGAGGTCACGCCAGAGTCAGGCGGGGCGAGGGGCGCGTCACTCCCCCTCGCCCGGTAACTAAAGAGAACAACTTGTACACTGAGCTACACACCGGTCCGGGGGCGGCGGCGGCGGCGGCGGCACCGCCCCCGGACACACACCAAGAGCGGGAGAAAAACAGATCAGCAGCTTGTTGTTGTTGTTGTTGTTGAATCTCGCTGTTGTTGTTGTTGTTGTTGTTATAGATGTTGAGGCTGTGGTGGTGGGTCGCTCGGCCACAGCAAGGCGCCCCCCTGCCTGGTCAGCCAGCCCCCCCACCTCCTGGTCCCAGCCCCCCCGCACCGCCGCCGCGAGGGGGCTGGGGAGGCCTTTACCACGTTGGGGGTTTGGGTGGGGGGATGGGGGCGAAGGACGCGGCTGAGCTACGAGCGGAGCCACTGATGGGGAGGGGATGGGGTGGGGGAGGGGGGGAAGGGGGGATATCCCTACACACTGAGCCACAGGGGAACAGGTGCGGGGGGGACGCCGGTGTGGTAGATAAAGGGCGGGGCGTGGGTGGGGTTTGAGACACTGCTAGCCGTGGGGGTGAGGGTGTTGGTGGGGGGCCAGGTAGGGTTGGGGTGTGGTTGAGGGGGAGGGTCGTGCAAGGCTAGCGGGTGGTCACATCAGTGTATCGGCGCGCGGACGATGTGGTTGGGAGCGACGTACTGGTAGCCCACCCCAGCCATGCCCAGGCCGGCGGTCTCCATGGCTATCCTGCAAGAAAACACGCCGTCAATGTTACTACCACGCCACACACGTCCTCGCCCTGACACATAGCTACACACACACACACGTACGTAATCAATGTCTCATCTTTACACATTCACAAGAACATTTAATTCAGTTCCAAGTGAAGGTATATAATAATGTCAGCCTCGGCGCTAAGCCTTCCACTGCTCGGCGATAGTGTCACGTTTTGGCGGTGGTTCGCGTCGCCTCCACCGCATCGCACTCTCGCTAAATTTCATTACCTTCAGCGTGGGTGGGTCAATACCAGGCAATGCACGCTTCCCTCCCTCGCGCCTCTCAGCAGCCTACCGCTACCGCCCTCCTTCCTCCACACTCAATAAGCCTTCGTCTTCCCACCCTCTCGGCTCCACATAGCTGACTGGCTCCCTCTCCACCGTGGTCCACTTCAGCCTGCACCCCGGTAAGCGGCACGCCAGGAAGGCTTTGAATGGGATACTACAGACCAGCGCCGCACAGGTTAGCCAAGCCCTCGTGTCCTGACTGCTGTGACGTGACGCCGCCCTGACAGTGGCTACACGACCTTCAGTGGGTGCTGCACGGCGAGTCAGGCAGCCCAGCGGCAGGCGTATTGGCAGCAAGGGGCGAGGGCGCGGGTGACCGGGGTGAGTGCCCGTGTCGTAAGGGTGTTGAGTGTTGGCCTAACTGCCGGTCACTGTGCAGTACTGTGAACTTGTGAAGGACAACCTCATGGCCACCGGCGGCTCTATCAAGGTGACTGGGGCACAGAGGTGTCAAGGCGCCACTGTGGTGAGGCACATGGAAGGTAGGTGTGGGGGTGGGGGTGGGGGGTGATTGTGTGAGGGTAGTGTTTGTGGCCTAAGGCCTCTCCTGACACGCCTCCCGCAGCGTTGCCCCATCATTGCCCACCACTGCAAGACAAACGTCGTCAGCACAAAAGTTTCACAAAATAAAAGTGGTTCACGGTGGACAAGTGCTGCGAGAACAATTTGTTAACACAATTGGAAGCTAATTAACACGGAATGCTTAAGGCTTCTCAGTAAATCAGTAAACTACCACATGAATACACATCAACGTAAGTGATCTTCCATTCAGCTTCAATGAACGTGGCTGATCGAAGGGGGGAATTCAGGTGTGGCCAGGCGAGGCCAGAGAAGGTTCAGGTGGCCTGTGTCTAGGCGAGGTTTAGGTGAGGCTGAGGTCTAATAAGGCCAGGTAAGGTTCGGGTGGGTCAGGAGATGTCCATGGGAAGGCTGGTGAGGTTCAAGGGAAGGACGCAGGGGGGCATAGAAAGCCCTGAAGGCCAAGGGAGGTATCAGGAGTCCACTGGAGGCCACGGAGGCAAGAACAGGTATCAGAGAGGGCAGGAGGGCACCGGGGGCCAGATTGGGTTGAGGGAATGCCCGTGTAGGCATCGGGAGGCTGTGGTGGGTCCAGGAGGCCAGGAGGGGCCACGGTAGGTTCAGGGGAGGCCCTGAAGGATGCTGGAGGATCAAAGGAGCCTTTGGAGGCTGGAGGGAGAGTCTCTGGAGGCCAGAACAGGTACTACAGGAAACAGAGAAAGGACTGACAGCTGAAGAGGCAGCAAGTGACAACCAAGCACGCACACACACACACACAGCTGCCTCACTACTACCAGTGCACACAGAGACGAGTCATCCACTACACTGCCCTCACGTGGTCACTCCCACTGATGGACAGGTCTTGTCACAGGGCCAGGCAGACAGCTACCACCACAAGCATCACTAACACCTAGGTCAAGTCACCAACACAAGTCTATTCTAAGTCACCTACAGATCAGTTAAGTCAGTTAACATTTTTCTACGTCAGTGCTAACCCAGAGCGTAGGCTGTGCTAACCACACAAACACGCGACACACACAGATCGCTAACTCGCTCGTCACTGCTTCTAACAACCAGAACACTGCTCAACGGGTTATCGCTACAAGATGACAGGTTCAGCAGGAGACATTCACCAACACCTCAATCATGCTGCTCGGGACACACTGATTGGCCTTCACCGTTACTACACACCACAAATGGCAAATTTAATTAAATGAGATGAGATAAACGGGAAATCTTACAGGTAGGGTCCTTGTTATTTAGTTACTAAGTTACCAAGTTTAGTTAGTAAGTTATTAGTTGTGATCATGGTCCAAAAGGCATATTGTGATATTAAGTTTAATTATAATTTAAAATACGTCATGGGCAATTGATAGCTTTTCCCATGAGTAAAGAAAATAGGGGACTTCAATACAGTAATACATTTTTTGTCAATCATTAAAAAGTTGCGGATTCCAAAAAGATCTTTGCACCGTTATAAAAAATGGTGACACCGGCAGCATGAGTGTAGGCGTGACACACACTCGCTTGCAACACCTCGCTGGCAACATTAATCATGACAAGAAGTAAATGCTGAGACAGGTAGAAATGCTGGTTAGTTGGTTCATGTTAACTTGCGAGAGAGAGAGAGAGAGAGAGAGAGAGAGAGAGAGAGAGAGAGAGAGAGAGAGAGAGAGAGAGAGAGAGAAACCGATATAAAAGATGCGAAATCAATGACAAAAAGAGTGTAAAGCCAATTGAAAGACTTTGACAATGGCTGGAAGGAGACAAATACGGAAGCAAGTCAAGGAAGGAATTAAAACAAGATAAAAAGGATAAAAAGGAAATCAATAAACTGGACAAACATAAAATAAAGAAAGGATAAGCTAAAAACGGGATTGGATGGATGGTAAAACACTTAAAAGAAGGAAGGAAGGAAGAGGAAGGAAGGAAGGAAGGTAGGTAGGTAGGCAATGGGTCTCACCTGGGATACGTGGAGTGGGCAAGAACTCCTTAGCGTGGCCTCAGCACACAGACAAACACACTCACAGGCTTCACGGATTGATCATTACTATTACAATCTATCTTTATTTCACATTTTATTTGATACTTTTGAGCCGTGAGGTTACATAGAGATCTCACTTTGCTTTCCAGGCTGTGATTGTGGCGCCGTCCTCCACACAGACGAGGCCAAGACAGACAGACAGACAGACACAATAGCAACACCATCATAATAAATTGTTTTACTGAACTATTCAAGCCCAAGAAATACACAGGTAAATAATTGAATTCGAATTATTTTCTTGGCATCTAAATTGTACCTTTTCTTCTCAGGTCAGGTAAAATTCAGGTTTTTTTTGTATTTTCCATTATTTTTGTAAGCTTGGCAATAAAGACCATTTCAAAACCTGTTATTTTATTTTGTTGCTACTGTGTTCAGAGAGAGAGAGAGAGAGAGAGAGAGAGAGAGAGAGAGAGAGAGAGAGAGAATGCTGGCCCCATGGAGGAGGAGGGCGCCACTCAGCAACCCTTGACAGGAGTGTTGGTTGGTTGGTTGGTGGTTCAGGAGGTGGTGGTGGTGGTGGTGGCGTCCAGTAGTGGTAGAGGTTGGTGGTGGCAGGTGGTGGTGGTGGTGTTGGGAGACCAGAGCACCACAGGACAGGGCCGGGATAGGATTGGAATGAAAGGCTTTTGTCTTCCTCAAACTTTTACACTTGTTTAATATCTATTGGAAGAAACATTCACATATTGAGCTCACGACTGAACATCATTATCATGATTAATCATTATTTTTATTATTGTTGTTATTATCATGTTTTTTTTTATCATTATTATGATGTAGAGAGACAGTAACTTATTGCAAAACTGTACATTCCATACACTAAGGTTGAAAAAAGGGGATAAAGTTAAGGAGTTTTGTACCCACACGAACTTTCTCAAGGAATTACACATTAAATATGTAATAATGCCATTATCTACTATGACTACACCGGGCACTACGCCACAGACGCCCGGTGGCAACGCTACGGCAGCGGCGCCGATCTGGCAACACGCAGGGCGGCGCGGCAGCCACCGCGGGCCTGACTGACTCAAAGATGGCGGCCGGGACGATACCCCCGACCGTGCACGAACTGACTGACTTTTGTTTTTGAAAAGGTGGGCTGTGATCGCGGGAGCGAGCCTGTGGCCAGATGGGCTGCCGGCTGACAAGGAGCTTGGCGACTACCAGACTCAGAGCATTAAGAAACTTGTGTCACAAGGGTCATCAATTGTTCACTTTTTTTTTGCTTCATGTCTTTATAAAAAACCAAGTGGAACAAAGAATCAATTGTCCTAAGTGATATGTTTGGTTGAGAGGTGGTGGGTGAGCTGGGCCGCGGGCGGGACAACAGGAGGCAAAACGGACTGACTATATCTGCCTTGACAGCCGCAGACCCCCGGGGAGGGGCCCGGGCTTGGGGCAGCACCCCACCCCGGGGGCCGCGGCGGGGATACTTCTACTCAGATCTGAGGTGCAGGGATGGTGGTGGTGGTGGTGGTGCCTCGGCCCTGCCTGGGTATTCCCCCAGGGGTGAACAGGGCCGCGGCGGGTGGTAGGTGGGAGGCCCCAAGGAGCTGCGGGATGGTGGTGGTGGTGGTGGAGGCGCGGGGTAGGATGGGGTCTAGTAGGGAGCGAACTTGCTGCGTTTGTTCTCCTTGGGGGAGCCGTTAGAGGGCTGCTGCACCGAGGAGGCGGCGCGCAGCTTGGGCTGGTAGGCCTTGCCGTGGCGGCCTGCCGCTGCCAGCCCAGCCAGGCCCTGGGAGGACTCGGGGGCGAGCAGGGAGGTGAGGGAGGTGAGGCCCTGCAGGCCGGTGAGGGAGGACAAGGCGTTCAGGGCTTGTGGGTTCTTGAGCAGCTGGGCCAGCGGGATGGCACTGGGGCTCAGGCCGCCCGACGCACCCGAACCTGACCCGCCCTTACTTACTTCAAGCTGCGCCTTGTGCAGTTCCATGCTGGGGAAGACAAGGGGCCGCAAGGTTACCATTGCGCCCGCCGCCGTGCCAGCCCCTGAACCCGCCCGCCCCGCCCCCGCGCTGCCCCTGGGCCAGGCGGGGGCGCTTCCCACACCCGCACGGTCTGCCGGACCGCTATGGCATCTTGGCACTGCTTCGCCCGCTGAATTTCTGTTGTTTTCCCGATTTGCTCAGCGGAGGAGACTCGCCCGGCGCCGGGGGCCAGCGGGGCCAGCGGGGCCACCACCCGGCCGGCCTAACTACACCTCCTCAAGGGACGACTCTCCGCTTTTTGGCTGAACCATTCCCACTAAACTGAAAGATCATCAAAGTTAACGATGGAGTAAACCGTTGTCAGATTTTTGGGACAAGTCAACCCCCAGCCCTCCCCCCCCTTCCCCTGGGGCACAGCGCCCCCTCACTGGCACGCGTCACGCTGTGCCCGCAACACCCTCACCCCCGACCTACCCCGGCCGTGGGTGGGGACCGAGGGAGCAGCTCTGCCCCCTCAGGGCCCCACGCTGGCCGCCCCGGGTGCTCGCTATCTACCCCCAAAGCGCTGTGGTGCGGGCCGCGGACACTAGCACGGGCGGGCGGGCAGCGGCGACGGCGGTGGTGGCGGCAGTGGGCGTGGGGATGGGGCATGGGGCACAGGGGGAGGGGGAGGGGCACGAGGCCTTTAGGATATAGGGGGGGGATGAGAGAGAGAGAGAGAGAGAGAGAGAGAGAGAGAGAGAGAGAGAGAGAGAGAGAGAGAGAGAGAGAGAGAGAGAGAGAGAGAGAGATTCTTTGATAAGTAAACACTGAGACTGAAGTGTGTGGTGGTCGAAATAAGAACACTGAAAGATGAAGAGGACAAAAAAGAGGAGGAGTGCGGAATAAAGCAAGAGGAGAAGGAACATAGACAGCACTGACAGTGACAGGAGGTTTTGAAGTTATATTAATATGCAATGCGAGAAAATAGATAGCAGTAGTAGTAGCAGTGTCAAAGTATGAGAAAATAACTACTGGTAAACAAACACAAACACAACACATACACACACCACACATGCATGCAGCCTGCGCACACGGTGCATAACATCTAACACTCATGCATACGCGTGCAGTGAGACCTATGAGGTACCCACATGGTCAGTACGCACTCCATCTGCTTTCCCGGGCCTCGTCACTTTTCACCAAGTTACATACGAGTTTTTTGCAAACACTGAGTTAAATTTATAAAAAGAAGTAACCTGAAGTAATTCAATTGTTATTTAAATACTGAACGCCATAATTGCTTCCCAATCATACTGACTCCAAATAAAATAACCTGAACTCCAAATTAAAACAACTAAGTCTAAATAAAAAATAACGTGTAAATTAAAACAAACTAACTTAATATTAAAAAAACTGAATCCAAATAAAATCAACTGAATTATATTAAAATAACTGAACTCCAAATAAAAATAACTGAACTCCAAATAAAAATAACTGAACTCCAAATAAAAATAACTGAACTCCAAATAAAAATAATGAACTCAAAAAATACTGAACTCCAAATAAAAATAACTGAACTCCAAATAAAAATAACTGAACTCCAAATAAAAATAACTGAACTCCAAATAAAAATAACTGAACTCCAAATAAAAATAACTGAACTCCAAATAAAAATAACTGAACTCCAAATAAAAATAACTGAACTTAAAATAAAAATAACAACTTCAAATTAAAATAACTGAATTTCAAATTAAAAGAAAATTTCATCTATTATATTTTGAAATTAATTTGTTTTATTTTGAAGTTCTGTTGTTCTAATTTGAGAGTGAAAAGGTGTATTATGAAAACCCCCAGAAAAGTAACATATTTCTTCCTGCAAACTTTTTCTTATCTTTACCAGAGTGCTGCCAGCAAAGGGAAGAGGGAAAAAATTATTTATGAAAAGATATACCATTCTTTTAAATATTTGTACACAGCATACTACATAGATAAAGCAACACAGGATGAAGTAACGTATAGCTATTCCGTGTATCTTAGTACACATACTCTACTTATACAAGAGAAAACAGGAGTTACATTTTTTGCACTCAAAGATTTTTTGCACTCAATTTTTTTTTGCACTCAACATTTTTTTGCACTTACATTTTTTGGCACTCAACAAATTTGTGCACTAAAATTTGTTTGGCACTCAAATGTTTTTGGCACAAATTTGTTTTGGGCACTCGAAAACTTTTGGCTCTCAAAAAAGTTTGGCACTAAAGTTTTTGGACTCAAATTTTTTTGCACTCAAACATTTTTGAGGCAAAAACATTTTAGTGCCCAAATTTTTTTTTAGTGCCAAATGTTTTTTTTGAGTGCCAATTTTTTTTAATGTCTAATTTTTTTTAGTGCCAATATTTTTTTTGTGCCAAAACATTTTGAGTACCAAAAAAAAGTGCCAAACTTTTTTAGGTGCCAAAATTTTTGAGCGCCAAACATATTTGAGTGCCAAAATGTTTTGGGTGCCAAAGTGTTTTGAGTGCCAAAAATGTAACTTTTGTTTTCTTTTGTATAAGTAGAGTATGTGTACTAACCTACACGGAATAGCTATACGTTACTTCATCCTGTGTTGCTTTATCTATGTAGTATGCTGTGTAAAAATATTTAAAAGAATGGTATATCTTTTCATAAATAATTTTTTTCCTCTCTTCCCTTTGCTGGCAGCACTCTGGTAAAGATAAGAAAAAGTTTGCAGGAAGAAATATGTTACTTTTCTGGGGGTTTTCATAATACACCTTTTCACTCTCAAATTAGAACAACAGAACTTCAAAATAAAACAAATGAATTTCAAAATATAATAGATGAAATTTTTCTTTTAATTTGAAATTCAATTATTTTAATTTGAAGTAGTTATTTTTATTTTAAGTTGTTATTTTTATTTAAACTTCAGTTGTTTTAATATAAACTTCAGTTGTTTTAATTTAAACTTCAGTTGTTTTAATTTAAATTTCAGTTTTAATTTAAACTTCAGTTGTTTTAATTTAAATTTCAGTTGTTTTAATTTAAACTTCAGTTATTTTAATTTAAACTTCAGTTGTTCTAATTTAAACTTCAGTTGTTTTAATTTAAACTTCAGTTGTTCTAATTTAAACTTCAGTTGTTTTAATTTAAACTTCAGTTGTACTAATTTAAACTTCAGTTGTTTTAATTTAAACTTCAGTTGTTCTAATTTAAACTTCAGTTGTTTTAATTTAAACTTCAGTTGTTCTAATTTAAACTTGTTGTTTTAATTTGAGATTCACTTGTTTTAATTTGAAGTTCAGTTGTTTTAATTTGAGATTCACTTGTTTTAATTTGAAGTTCAGTTGTTTTAATCTGAGTGAAAAGGTGTAGACAAAGGTCTACACCTTTGATAATGTTATAGAACAAACATTTCCGAAGATAACAGTATATCATTTATACTTGTATAACATGATATACTGCGGGACCATGCCTTGATAACTTCCGCGGGTCTAGAGTGAACGGAGAGGCCCGGGAAGCAAGATGGCGCCCATAAATAGAGTTGACGCTACCCTCTTATAGATATCCCAGTGCAGCCCAAGGTGAGTTGCCAGGTAGTGAAATAGTGTTTGTTCATATCTATCAGTAGTTAACCAAACCTAAACGTAACCTAAATCTAACCAAACCTAAACGTAACCTAGCCTAGCTATTGTTTCTTAACCTGCATACATTGTATCCAAAACCTTTTTATAAAAGTTTTACCTAATGCAAAAGTTAAAGAAAGTCAAGGACCCTTCACCATATAAGAAAACGTTTTTTTATGGTAGACTATTTGAAAGTGTGTCATTTGTCTTCCCTATGGCTAAAAGTAACATATTATATTCTTCTTCGTTTACTTGATGACGGTAAATAGGCCTGTGCATGTGTAGGACATTTTATTACATATATAATTATGTCAGGTAGATAAGTGATATGCATGTGTGCAGGACAATTAATGACAAGATATGAACGAACACTAAAAAATAGCATTATTTCACTACCTGGCAACTCACACACGGCTGCACCAAACGCGTGTGCACTTGGGAAAAGTGCTTCTAGCAGAGTAAAACTGGCGATCGCGAGTCCAGTACGCGTGGGCAAAACTGGATGAATTACATACGTACACACACACACATACACATACACACAGAAGCTGGTGAGAAAACAAGGGTGTTGTGAGAAACAAAACTGATAGTGAAGTGAGCACAACTAAAGCTTTGGAGCTGCACTGGAGACACGGGAGTAAGGGACACAGAAGAAAATGTTGTCTGGGAAAAGTAATCCTCCTTGCAAGCAAACAAATGAAAACCAAAGATTGCATTTCAAAGTCCAATCCTTTTCCTTTGTATACATTTTTTCATTGAGGGATTAAAGAGCAACTATTTTGACTGATGATGAGCAGCCAGGCAGAGGGCGGGATGCCTGAGGGGGCGGGGCAGGGGAGGGGAGCTGGGCTGTCAATACTTATGAGGCACTTTAATCTTAACTTTTGGAAATTATACTTTGAGTGTAGATGCTTTCCTTTCATTGTAATGTTGAGCGTTCTAGGAGTGGCGGGACAGTAGAGGGGGGAGGAGTATGATGCCTTGATACGGGTCATGGGTTACTGGACATGGACAATGGTTACTGTTACTGGTTACTTACATGGAGTGAGGGAGCTTTACAGGGGATGCATAGAGATGACAGTAACTGAGGAGGGAGGCAGGGTGTGGTGGTGCAAATACTGAGAGAAAGAGTCAGATGGAGAGACAGAGACAGACACTGAATGAGGAGGAGGAAGGGACAGAGAGTGGTGGGCCAGAGGAGAACAAAAAGTCCCGATGTATTTAGTCATAGAAAAAATCCCTTGGTGGGGAGAGAGGCCGAGAGGAGGTGTGTTAAGGATGGCCGCCGGGAGGAGGCTGCAGGTGTCAGGCTTGGGGTATGTCGTGGGGCCGGGGCGGGGCCGGGGCGAGGCCGGGGCGGAGCGGGGCACACCATTAGGGGCGTGACAGGATGAAGACTGGTAGAGAGGGTATGAGTGTGGACTTACCAAGAGGAGGATGGGCGCCACACACCCTCGCCCTCCACACACCAAGCCCCGAGGAGTGACTACGCAAAGTGAAGACGAGGATTATTTCACCCGTTTTGTGTTTTGAGGTGAGGCGGGTGAGGGGCAGTGTGGTGGCAGGGCGGAGGTGTGTGTGCCACGGGGGAGAGGAGGAGAGGCACCAGGACGGGAACTGGACGAGGTGGTCATGGCAGGAATCTGGAGAATACTTGAGGAGGGTGAAGAAAATCACTGACGACTTACCAATGACCCCATGACACTGCACTCCAGCCAGCACACGACCCTTTAGATAGCAACGGCAACAAGCAAGAACAGACAAGCACAACACATCACCTGAGGCACTAGCTTGTTACCTCATGGATTCCTGCATTACTGATTCCCTTAAGAGGCTAAGACAGACTAGCTGAGAGGAGACAAAACAGGAGGCATTAGACGGCAGCTGCTCTTTTCTATGGAGCCTGAGGAGGAGGAGGAGGAGGAGGAGGAGGAGGAGGAGGAGGAGGAGGAGGAGGAGGAGGAGGAGGAGGAGGAGGGAGGGAGGAGGAGGAGGAGGAGGAGGAGGAGGAGGAGGAGGAGCCTGAGGAGGAGGAGGAGGAGGAGGAAGAGCCTGAGGAGGAGGAGGAAGAGCCTGAGGAGGAGGAGGAGGAGGAGGAGCCTGAGGAGGAGGAGGAGGAGGAGGAGGAGGAGGAGGAGGAGGAGGAGGAGGAGGAGGAGCCTGAGGAGGAGGAGGAGGAGGAGGAGGAGGAGGAAGGAACATATAGATAAGGAGAAGGTATAAATAAGGATGATGGAGGAGGAGGACAAGGATAATGCGAAGGTGGAAATATCCTAGTTCATTTTACCCTCGTCTCTGAGCCCACCATACATACCTTACAGCCCCGGCAGCCCCGACATAAGGGTGCACAGGGGACTGAGACAGGCTAGGTGGCAGAGACAACCCCACCAGCCCCACACTAACAACACTGAGAGCGTGACTGAAATCCTCATCATCATCTTTCTGTCCCCTTGAGATCCAGACCGTAATTTCCATTGTAATTTGGGTACCATCAGACGATTTTTGGTGCATATAAACAATATTCAATAGATATAACCTGTTTAGTAGCCTTGTCCACTGTCTAAATTGGTATATTTAGTTACTTTTCGTAATTTTATGGCTCGAAAACGTACTTTTTTTTTTTTATAGCAAAGGAAAGATCTGGATTTCAAGAGGTTAATGTCAGATGTTCCCCTGTCTTGTCTTGTGAGGCTAGACAGGCAGTGAGACGCTGCCATGATTATTGTCGGCATCTAAATTTCCAGCATGAGTTTTACGCTCTGGATGCTCTTCCTGTCAGGCAACCCCAGTTTTGGGCAGAGGGCCTAAACGGATATTCACCTTAACATTTCATGCCAAAACAGCAGTGTATGTGTTGGCGTGAAGCTGGCGGTGAATGATAGGATAGTAGAGAACGAACTGTCTATCTATTCTAGGGTACTTCACAACACCCAGCCTCAGTGTGTGTGTGCGTGTGTGGGTGGGTGGGTGGGTGGGTGGGTGGGGTGGTCAGTGTGTGGGTGTGTGTGGTGTGGTGTGGGTGTGTGTGGGTGGGGGGTGTGGGTGGGTGGGGGGTGGGTGTGGGTGTGGGTGTGTGTGTGTGTGTGTGTGTGTGTGTGTGTGTGTGTGTGTGTGTGTGTGTGTGTGGTTGCCCTCTGCAAACCACCACAGAGAGGGGAAGACTGACTTAAAATGTACCTCAGAGGATAACTTACGAGGACTTAATGGAAGAGCGAGCACATGTACCAGTAAAAGCAGATCAACATAGGGATAAACACAAAGAAATGGATAATTAAAGGCATAAAATGAATCACTTTGTTTGTACAGAGTCACTGGGGATATCATTAATAGTAGTGGTGGTGGTGGTGGTATAAGTTATAGTAGGAGTGGATGTGGTAGTAGGAGGAGCAGAGGGATTAGAAAAGCAGGTAGTAGGTGATAGTAATGATAGTTTTCATACCCACAACTATTTTCGTTTCCATTTCTGACTCCTACATTCACTCGCTCCGTCCTTCCTTCCATTTCCTGGTAGCCCTATAGAGGTACGTACTTTTTTTTTGAGGACATAATTCAGAAGTCTCTCCTATTATGTGCTCCACTCTCACACACTCTCTGAAGAAATGTGTAGCTTTTCTCTCCCTCTCTCTCTTCTACTTTTAATGCCTCACTCATTCAATCAATCACTAAACAAATTCAATCAATCACCAAACACAAACACAACCCCTGTCACTCACTAACTAAATCACAAAGAAACATAATTATAAGACAAAGAAACATAATTGTAAAGAAGTACGTCTGTGTGACAGGAGGTGTAGCAGAACAGTACAAGTGTGGCCAGGTGTTGGGTGGTGTTGGGTGTGTACAGGCAGGACACAGGGGTGGTTTACCTGGTGTTAATCAGGTACTGAGCCAGAGCCACCTGATCGGCGTTCCCCTTGATGCTGATGGTGCGGTCCTGCTTGCTGGCTTCCTCTGATCCGTCATCATACTTGCTGATGTGATCATGGCACCAGTGATTTGTCTGGGGAGGGAGGGAGGGAGGGTGGGTTAGTGTGATGGTGGTAGTAGTAGTAGTAGTAGTAGTAGTAGTAGAAGTAGCAGTAGTAGTAGTAGTAGTAGTAGTGGTGGTGTGGTGTGGTGTGGTGTGGTGGTGGTGGTGTGGTGTGGTGTGGTGTGGTGTGGTGTGGTGTGGTGTGGTGTGGTGGTGGTGGTGTGGTGTGGTGTGGTGGTAGTGGTGTGGTGGTGGTGGTAGTGGTGGTGGTGGTGTGGTGTGGTAGTGGTGGTGGTGTGGTGGTGGTGTGGTGTGGTGTGGTGTGGTGTGGTGTGGTGTGGTGTGGTGTGGTGTGGTGGTGTGGTGTGGTGTGGGTGTGGTGTGGTGTGTGTGGTGGTGGTGGTGGTGGTGGTGGTGTGGTGTGGTGGTGGTATGGTGGTAGTGGTGTGGTGTGGTGGTGGTATGGTGGTAGTGGTGTGGTGTGGTGTGGTGTGTTTTCTTGGTGGTTAATCCCCCTTAGAATTTTAGTCAAAAATCATATTTTTTTTAATAATTCGAAAAATAAGGTTTATGAAAAAAAATGCATAGAACAGTAAAGACAGATCTTGACAGACCTTTGTGGCGCGATGACGCAAACTCAGATTAGAATACAAATAATTGAAATATTTGCTAAAACGTATGTCTATTTCAGATATTTATTTTTTCAAAAAGTATTTCAGTAAATGGAATTCAGATAGCATCATTGAATAAAACTGGTCAAGCATAACAACTTTGCTTCTATGCATTTTCCCTCTAGGCCTAATGGCTACGGAGTAAAATGGCAAAAACGTGTTTGTCAACTGTTCTTCTGTCAACTGTTCACACCCAGTTTTAGCGGCCAGAAATCCAGAAAAACAATTTCCGTCGCAGACGTGATGGATCGTGTCCCAGTTATTGAAATAGCCATGAAATAGTGTTAGATTTAGCTTATTGGCCATGAAATAGTGTTAGATTGAGCTTATTGGCCATGAAATAGGGTTAGATTGAGCTTATTGGCCATGAATAGTGTTAGATTTAGCTTATTGGCCATGAAATAGTGTTAGATTGAGCTTATTGCATGAATATTGATGTTATGGCCATGAAATAGGTTAGATTAGCTTATTGGCCATGAAATAGTGTTAGATTTAGCTTATTGGCCATGAAATAGTGTTAGATTTAGCTTATTGGCCATGAAATAGGGTTAGATTGAGCTTATTGGCCATGAAATAGGGTTAGATTTAGCTTATTGGCCATGAAATAGGGTTAGATTTAGCTTATTGGCCATGAAATAGTGTTAGATTTAGCTTATTGGCCATGAAATAGGGTTAGATTGAGCTTATTGGCCATGAAATAGTGTTAGATTTAGCTTATTGGCCATGAAATAGGGTTAGATTGAGCTTATTGGCCATGAAAGTGTTAGATTTAGCTTATTGGCCATGAAATAGGGTTAGATTTAGCTTATTGGCCATGAAATAGCGTTAGATTTAGCTTATTGGCCATGAAATAGGGTTAGATTTAGCTTATTGGCCATGAAATAGCGTTAGGATTTAGCTTATTGGCCATGAAATAGGTTAGATTTGAGCTTATTGGCCATGAAATAGTTAGATTTAGCTTATTGGCCATGAAATAGGGTTAGATTTAGCTTATTGGCCATGAAATAGGTTAGATTTAGCTTATTGGCCATGAAATAGGGTTAGATTTAGCTTATTGGCCATGAAATAGCGTTAGATTTAGCTTATTGGCCATGAAATAGGGTTAGATTTAGCTTATTGGCCATGAAATAGGGTTAGATTTAGCTTATTGGCCATGAAATAGCGTTAGATTGAGCTTATTGGCCATGAAATAGGGTTAGATTTAGCTTATTGGCCATGAAATAGGGTTAGATTTAGCTTATTGGCCATAAAATAGTGTTAGATTTAGCTTATTGGCCATGAAATAGCGTTAGATTTAGCTTATTGGCCATGAAATAGGGTTAGATTTAGCTTATTGGCCATGAAATAGGGTTAGATTTAGCTTATTGGCCATGAAATAGGGTTAGATTTAGCTTATTGGCCATAATGCGTAAATGAGCTTAGCATGAAGCGTTAGATGCTTATTGGCCATGAAATAGCGTTAGATTGAGCTTATTGGCCATGAAATAGCGTTAGATTGAGCTTATTGGCCATGAAATAGGGTTAGATTTAGCTTATTGGCCATGAAATAGGGTTAGATTTAGCTTATTGGCCATGAAATAGGGTTAGATTTAGCTTATTGGCCATGAAATAGGGTTAGATTGAGCTTATTGGCCATGAAATAGGGTTAGATTGAGCTTATTGGCCATGAAATAGCGTTAGATGAGCTTATTGGCCATGAAATAGGGTTAGATTGAGCTTATTGGCCATGAAATAGGGTCAGATTTTAGGTTAATTAAGCAACGGGTTAGGACAAATTTGTGAATAATGACTATTTACCTGCATCAAAATAAGATCAGTCATTTATTTCAGGAAGAATATTACGATGCAAGGCTACTATATGGCAATGGCAGTAATGTATTATCGTCCCACCAATACTCACTAATATGCTTTAAATAAAGTATTTCAATGGTAAAACTAACTTTATTGACCATTTAAGACATTATAATTATATGCTGTAAGTCTTTATTGCGGGAGTAAAAAGAAATATGGCCGCCTGGCTGATTCATCAACGCTGATTGGCTTAGAAATGTAAACAAAGCCGCTGAATGGCTCTTGGCAGCCTTGGTCTCGGCGCTAGTCTGGGCGTCGAGTTGCCATCACGTCAAATAAAAACAAATTTCCACTTCTTTATTCCTGCATCAAATTTGGATTCGATGACTTTCTTAAAAACCTCAAAATATTTAATGACTTTCCATTATTTCCCCCCAATTTTTAAGGCCTGCATTAAGAACTTAGTAAAAATAGTTGTAAAAAATGACTCCTTTGCATCTCACTGTTTATCTTCTGTATTTAAAACTTCGACTTAAAATCTCTGGTTTTATTATTTGTTGTAAAATGTTCAGCTATTTCTGCACCATTTCCTTATTACCTATGTGTTATTTCTATCGTATTTTTTCCCCATTGCTAAATGCACCTGTTCACTGTCTGTCAAGTCAAGATCAAGATCCACTCAACGCATAAGGCATCACCAACAGACACAGTAATCTTTTTAACCCTTCCACCCATCATGAGTAACTAGCCCTGAGCAACACCACCAAGACAAGCACAGTAACTATAGGAGTATCTATAACTTATATTCTATTTACAGTCATACCTTGGAACGAACCTATCTCGAACAACTTGGAATTCATTTTTATTTCTTCTTTTTTCGCTCCAGAATTCGAGTTTTCTTGTAATTCTAACAAACGTACGCGTGGCATTCAGGGTTGTCATTACCAAATTAGGGTAAATTAGGTAATGAAAAATTTGCTTTGGAATTCGAACCTTTGGAATTTGAACTGCCTCCTGAACCTGCCTCTGCCTCTATCTACTGTGTCTCTAGTCAATCTATTTTGCAAGACTAGCCCCTCCACCCCTCAGACACCCATACAAGAAGATTTGCTGATCCTCTGCTTGCTCTCACCTGATTTCAGCGATCTTGGTGCCTCCCTTGCCAATGATGCAGCCGATGAGTTCATTGGGGACGGTCATCTCGTGGGTCTGGGTCCCGGGTCCAGAGCCTGCAGGGGTTCGCAGCTGAGAACCTGCTAGGGCTGCCAGAGCTGAGGCAGGGAGGCAGGGAGGGAGGCAGGGAGTAGCGGTGAGTGAGGGAGGACCGTAGGAGAGGATAGGAGAGGAGAGGCAGGGTGGGATACAAGCAGGGTGGGTGGGAGGAGGAAAGTAGGGATGTGGATGAGGATGTGGATGTGTGGATGAGGATGTGGAGTGTTTTTTTGTGTGTGAGAGAAGAGACAAGAGGTGAAAGGCAGGGTGGGTGGGAGGAGGAATGTAGGGATGTGGATGAGGATGAGGATGTGGATGCGGATGAGGATGTGGAGAAGGATGTGGAGTGTTTTTGTGTGTGTGAGAGAAGAGACAAGAGATGAAATGAAGGAGGGAAAAGTGAGTGGTAGGGAAAGGAAGAGAAGGATTGGAATAGGATAGATAGGATTGAATACAGTGTGTGTGTGTGGGTGTGGGTGTGTGTGTGTGTGTGTGTGAGGAAAGGCATGGAAGTGAAAGGATAAGGATAGATGGAGGAGGAGGAGGAGGAGGAGGATGTGGATGTAAGGAGGAGGAGGAGGAGATAAAGGAGGAATAAGGTAGTGGAGATGATAAAGAGAGAGAGAGAGAGAGAGAGAGAGAGAGAGAGAGAGAGAGAGAGAGAGAGAGAGAGAGAGAGAGA
>JACEEZ010025202.1:47500-60000 GCA_016584305.1 Chionoecetes opilio
ATAATAAATAGCTTTCATTCACACACACACCCAAAGAATAATTGCGGAATAACTTATAATAACAATACATTAAAATTGCTTACTTATCAGTTCCGGTCAGAGAAAAAGTACGTACAAGAATAGCTAAACCTGATAACAGCCTGATAGCAGACTGTACAGAGGCGGAGATCAGTCACTGCTAAACCTGATAACAGCCTGATAGTAGACTGTACAGAGGCGGAGATCAGTCACTGCTAAACCTGATAACAGCCTGATAATAGACTGTACAGAGGCGGAGATCAGTCACTGCTAAACCTGATAACAGCATGCTAGCAGACTGTACAGAGGCGGAGATCAGTCACTGCTAAACCTGATAACAGCATGCTAGCAGACTGTACAGAGGCGGAGATCAGTCACTGCTAAACCTGATAACAGCATGATAGCAGACTGTACAGAGGCGGAGATCAGTCACTGTTCAAAGCCATGACCCCACAACAACAGCCTAACTAATGCATCTAGGGTGTGTATTCATCGGCAGCTCGCGCTTACCATAAGACCCGTGGAACCAAGTTTCCGCCAAAAAGTGTATAACTACTCCTAACTATTATCGGATTGAGCTGAAATTTGACATGCAAGTAGTGCTGTCAAAATCAATGGGGGTCGTCGCAAGAAACTTTTTGCGTAAAACAAGCCCTTAATGAGTAATTAGCATAAACGACTCCTAATTATTGTCGGATTGAGCTGAAATTCGACATGCAAGTAGTGCTGTCAAAATCAACGGGGGTCTGTGAAACAAACTTTTTGCATAGAATAAGCCCTTAATGAGTAATTCACGTAATGAGTTAATTGGCTGGACCGTGGCTCGCTGTCACGTTCCAGCCGCAAGAACTGAGCCAAAAGCAAAGGGGCCAGAGGCTGGACGCCTATACTTGATCTAGTTGTATTTTACAGGGCCTGAGCTACACTTGTATGGCCCCGACTCGATAGCTACATTCTTAATTTGCTTCCTTAGTGCTTAGTGTTGGGGGAAGCCACCACCCCGGGAGGCGGGTCACAAACCCCCGGTGGCATATTCCCAAACTCCATGTGGGTATGTGACCTCCGGGTGAAGACGCCTGGCTGTAGCTCCGAAACTAACCAGAGGATTTTCTCATAAATACCCTCATTGTGATTCCCACACAAAGCTACCATTAAAACGGTAAGGAAACCTAACCTAACCTAACGTAATCTAACCCGACGTGTTCGAGAGTAAGCGCGACATACTGTTCCAGGAAATGGGAATATGCCGCCCGGTACCCATTCACTGCTGGGTGAACTTCTCCATTCTGTCTATCTAACGGTGACTTTCCATGCTGGTCAGTCTTAAGCAATCTCTGTGTTTCACTCTATGTAAGGGACCGCATTCCTTCATCTTTATCATTCACTCTATGCAAGGGACCTCATTCCTTCACTCTATGTAAGGGACCGCATTCCTTCACTCTATGCAAGGGACCTCATTCCTTCACTCTATGTAAGGGACCGCATTCCTTCATATTTATCATTCACTCTATGTAAGGGACCGCATTCCTTCATATTTATCATTCACTCTATGTAAGGGACCGCATTCCTTCATATTTATCATTCACTCTATATAAGGGACCTCATTCCTTCATATTTTTCAGTCTGCTTCTGGGAACTCAATATAGCAATCACACTTGTCCCCATCTTCCCCCAGCAACCCATGTCATTCTTTCTGTGTGTCTAAACCATCGATGCCTCAACCTTCTCATTATACCACCAATGTAAACAAGCCTCAGCCTTTCCTCACTTCATTATTTAAACTCTATTAATCCCATGGGTGCAAAAACTGGGGTTGCCTGATAGGAAGAACATCCGGGCCGTACAACTCATGCCGCAATTTCGTATGATGAACGCCGATAATAGAATTGGAAGCGTATCATAGACCGTCTAACCTCATACGACATTGTGGGAAAATCTGACGCTAAACAGAAAGAGAGAGAGAGAGAGAGAGAGAGAGAGAGAGAGAGAGAGAGAGAGAGAGAGAGAGAGAGAGAGAGAGAGAGAGAGAGAGAGAGATAGTGTTATTCAAAGGTGTATCACAGACGTTAAACAGCAAGAGAGAGAAATATGGGCCCCTTTAGAGCCACTATACGAAAAAATATCATTCCCTAACACCAAAGAACGCAGGGACTGAAACTGATAAACGAGCAATTCCGACGACAAAAAAATAAATAAAAAAAACCTGGGGAAAAAAAAGTCTCGTACACACACGCTCAAAACGCTTTCATACAAAATTAAGACTAAAGACGAAAGGGGAAATTTACGATACCGGAAGTAGTCAACCCACCATCAGCAGTGTTGCCAGCATGGGGGTTGACGCCGCCGCCAGGGTTACCGCCGGCCAGAGTTCCCAGGCCCAGCAGACCGGCCAGGGGCGAGTTGTTGCCCAGCTTGCTCATCTGCACCGAGGGAGAGCACACACACACAGGGTTAATGCTGGGGTGAAGGGGTTTATGGGGGAGCACACACACACACACACACAGGGGTTAAGGTGTGCTGGGGTGAAGGGGGCTCATGGCAACACTGTAAAAGGTCAAGACAGATACCCTACTCTCTTCCTCTGTGTTCTGTCGCTACCTCTCTCTCCCTCACTCAGAAGAAGATACCCTACTCTCTTCCTCTGTGTCTGTCTCTACCTCTCTCTCCCTCACTCAGAAGATTACCCTACTCTCCTCCTCTCTGTGCCTGTCTCTACCTCGCTCTCTCTCAGTCAGAAGAAGATTACCCTACTCTCTTCCTCTGTCTCTGTCTCTACCTCTCTCTCCCTCAGTCAGAAGAAGACTACCCTACTCTCCTCTCTGTGCCTCTGTTTACCTCACTCACTCTCTCATTCACTCACTCACTCTCTCTCTCTGTCAGGTTCATGTTGGCATACTGCTTTTCTAAGGGGTGAAATCTGGTTATTAGTGATTGACTGGCAACGCTGCATCTGTGGAGGGAAACAGAGCTGGTATGGTTGGTTAGTAGTAATATTGTTTCTGTTCTGCAAGATGTCTGGTAATAATGCTTCGGGAGATCTAATTTCTCCCCTTCAGATAGGTAAAGGTACAGGTGGGGGCGTACGCTATGCGGCGCGTGGCCTCGGTGCTCATCTCCGTGGCATTAGTCCTTTGAGCCTGTGGTGGGTGAGGACCCGTTACCCCGGGACACAGGGCTAGTGTGACACCCGGGTTACCACAGTTACCTTCCCCAGGTTTCCCCAGGTACCCATTTATCAACCCCGAAAGGGAGGAAGAAGAGGTGGGGGGACTGGCCGCCGACTTGCCCTGGCTTGGATTCGAACCATGGCACACAGATTCGTAGCCAGGCGCGCTAACCACTACACCACGGAGGCGACGTGATTGACGATGTCCTTCAGATAGAAATGTTATAATTCAAATAATACTTTCTTTTCCCTTTTTAGTGAGAAATTCTATTAATCTGATAACTTGTGGCTATTAAAAAACATTGGTATTACAATTTGATACAGAAATTAAACTGTATTACATGTATCAAAATTAAGGCTTGATAACTTTGTACACTGGAGTCACATTACAGTAAAATCTCTCGTATCCGGACCCTCATTATTCGGACCTTCTTCTTTTTTTAGGGGTCGAAATTTCCTATTTATATACACCTAGAAGTTTTTTTTAAATTTTTTTAGGGGTCGAAATTTCCTATTTATATACACCTAGAATTTTTTTTAAATTTTTTTAGGGGTCGAAATTTCCTATTTATATACACCTAGAATTTTTTTTTAATTTTTTTAGGGGTCGAAATTTCCTATTTATATACACCTAGAAGTTTTTTTTTTTTTTTTTTTAGGGGTCGAAATTTCCTATTTATATACACCTAGAGTTTTTTTTTTTTTTTTTTCAGGGGTCGAAATTTCCTAGCTATATATATTTTTTTATTATTATATTTTTTTATATTATATTTTTCTAGATTTTTTTTCTTTTTCATATCCCCCATTATTCGGATCCTTGCATTACTCGGACCACTCCTTGGCCCAATTAGTCCCAATATGAGAGGTTTTACTGTACTTATCACATTACTTTTGTTTCCATCATAATCCTTCAATAGATACAGTGCCGTTTCTAGCCTTTTGGGGCCCTATGCGAAATGCTGTTTGGGGGCCCTCCCTATTTTGTAAAACTATGGTGGGGGGGATTCCAAGCCCTCTAAGGTGGTCCGGGGGCACACTTTTGATATTTAAATGCATCAATCTGGTGCACTTTGATAGGAAAAGAGACTAAATTCTATAAAAAAAAACGAATCATGGCAGCTTGGGGGCCCCTTGTTGACTTCAGGGGCCCTCAGCAGCCGCGTAGTTCACATATAGTAAGAAACGGCCCTGAATAGATAGAATGTTTTGTTATATTGGTACTTTAATCACTGAGAAGAGTTCATGATGGCCTTCTATTGATCTGTAGTCTTAAGTAGCCTTCCTCAAACTGCTCCTCATTTATGGCTTTCTACACACACACACACACACACACACACACACACACACACACACACCCACCCACCCACCCACCCACCCACCCACACACACACACCCACCCACACCCACACCCACACCCACACCCACCCACACCCACACCCACACCCACACAAGTAGGTATGAGGAACACAAAGCAAGCAGTTCCTGTAGCCTTTGTTGTGTTCGTCATCCTCATCTATAAATCTATTGAACTTTCTGGTGAATGAATCTTTCTATTGCATTCGCAGGTACTACATATATTGGGCTGTTTAACCTGCAGCAAACCCTCGCTTTTACGGGCCTCTGTATGACAAATTTCGGGTTTAACAATATTTTTCTGCCAGCCCAATATATGCGGGGATTTACCGAATAAGTTTGGTAAATGGCGAGTTTGGTTCGGTGGTGCGGCGGTGTTGCGCGAAATTTTGTCAGCGCGAAATCCTGTACACCCCTCCAAAGGGCCTCCATATATCCTTGGTTTCACAGCATAACTTCTGCCCTGATACATATTAAGGCAACATTGAGGCACAAGCTTTCCATGAGAACACTTATAAGTATTAATAGTTACTGAAAAGCTTAAAATATCATCTAAAAGGAAAGGGGTGTACAGGATTTCGCATTGACAATATTTCGCACAACACCGGCCGAACATGTACTATGGGTAAAACAAGTCTCGGTGGACTATATGCGTGAAACATTCTGACACTACGGAACGAAGAAAACGAAAACCCTCCCCTATCATCAGCCTTTGACCGAATGTTTACAGTAGTCATCGGACCCCTAGGCACCGAGACCTATTTTACCCATAGTACACGCAGGTCAGACGGTGGTAGGGAACACAAAGCCGAGCGGGCGGTACGTGGCTGTGCGTGGCTGTGTGTGGCTGTGCGTGACTGTGCGTGGCTGTGCGTGGCTGTGCGTGGCTGTGCGTGGCTGTGCGTGGCTGTGCGTGACTGTGCGTGACTGTGCGTGGCTGTGCGTGGCTGTGCGTGGCTGTGCGTGGCTGTGCGTGGCTGTGCGTGGCTGTGCGTGGCTGTGCGTGACTGTGCGTGGCTGTGCGTGGCTGTGCGTGACTGTGCGTGGCTGTGCGTGACTGTGCGTGGCTGTGCGTGACTGTGCGTGGCTGTGCGTGGCTGTGCGTGGCTGTGCATCGAGCAGTCTGGCTTCTTCCCCATGATTGTAAACACCTCTCGTGTCCTCCTGTGCCTCACCACGTATTGTTCTAATTTCCATTTATGCGTGTAGTATTTGTGATGACAGCATGTATGTAAGTATACAAACTTTCATCTAATGTAACAAAGTTCACTGTACAGTAAAACCTCTCGTATTCGGACCTCCTCCTCCTTTTTTATTATTTTTATTATTATTATTATTTTTTTAAATTTTTTTTAGGGATCGAAATTTCCTAGCTATATATATATACACCTAGATTTTTTTTTTTTTTTTTTTTTTTAGGGGTCAAAATTTCCTAGCTATATATACACCTAGATTTTTTTTCTTTTCTTAGGGGTCGAAATTTTCTAGCTATAACAATTTTTTTTTTTTTTTTTTTCTTTTCATATCCCCCCATTATTCGGATCCTTGCATTACTCGGACCACTCCTTGGCCCAATTAGTCCCAATATGAGAGGTTTTACTGTACATGTAAATGGTCGGAAATTGCGAACTTTCACCTCACATATTGAACAGAGTTTGTTATGTGCAAAAAGTTCTGATTCCTCGGATACAACATCACCTCCTTCCCCTGGTTGGTTCATAAAAGACAGTTTAATATATATAACTCATCGACTCCCTATTTGTGAGCCCTCTTGCCTGTCTCCCATGAAAACCTCTTCCACTCATTCATCATTCTGCCTGTGAGTCAGTCCTCGCCTAATGTTTTGTTCCACCCATAATCTTTCCTGTGGCATACGCTCCACCCATCCACCAGTTACTGACAAGCTCTGTTGTTGCCACTGAATGGATCTTACTACAGTAAAACCCTTATAGCTCGGCACTGTATAACTCGGCATGGCAGACAAGTTGTTTTTTCTTTTTTTCACCTATGCCTATAGTGCGTGAAGGCAGTGAGCTCCAGGGGTGGGATGGTAGGCCCTGGAGGCTCACTCGAGGGCTGTGATGGTTGGCCCTCGCCCGTGGTGGCGCAGGCAGGATTGTTATAGTGACGCCTGTGATTAGAGGCTCATGCCGCCCCCCTGTGTCCTCCCAGGCACTCGCAGTCGAAGGTAGAGTTAATGGACAGGGCATAGTGTTGCAGTAATTAAGTGCTCAAGTGATGTAAAATTAAGTTGTACAGGTACAGCACTGTACACAATACAGTACAGAGTTGTGATTATAAAGTGATTAAAGTGATACCAGTGTTAAAATGCGACTGAGTCCCCCTAACATCTTCTACATGTTACAACAAGGCTGCCCTCTCCTTGGATTACATGCCTGCTGCTACCCGTTCATTGGTAAGTGTAGTTTTTATGGTTTTACAGTACTATTAAATTTTTTTTTTTTTTTTTTTTTTTTTACCCATATCAGAGGACATTGCATAACTCGGCAAGGGCCAGAGCCTCTATCGTGCCGAGGTATAAGGCTTTTACATATATTTCTCAGACCCCTGTATGTCCCATCATTCTCACTTCCCTCTCATGTCTGTGGGATCTAGTTTGCCTTCCTCACCTTCTCCCTATTTCTCCTTCATCTTGCCGACCAGCACAATGGTACACCCTGACCTAGGTGGTGGCTCCTTAATGGTACACCCTGACCTAGGTGGTGGCTCCTTAATGGTACACCCTGACCTAGGTGGTGGCTCCCTTAATGGTACACCCTGACCTAGGTGGTGGCTCCCTTATAAGTGCTAACAGGGTTAAAAAAAAAAGTAAGTGTTTACATGGGCTAAAATTTCACAGAAGTCTTAAGAAAACACCCTATGGTGCTCTGACGTGGTGATCACAGCGCAGTATTCACACCATGCAGCAGACCCTTACTATGACGGACCTGAATATAACGTATATCGGATATAACGGATGGCCAACGACTATCGGATTTCTCTCAAATATAACGGATTTAATCTGTTATATTTGTGAGAAATCCGTCCGTCACGTGCGAGATTGCAGGGTGCATTACGTTTGCCCGCCCGCCCAATCCGCCTCACCCTCTCTCTCAGTTTGAATTCAGCACTTATATCGTTCAACTTTCCCTCACTGTAGCTCTCATTCACGTTACCTCTCGCTGCACGTGTGATCTACCTACCTGCCTACGATTAACAATGGCTTCAAATTCAGCTACCCTTCAGCTTCTTACTACATAGTCAACCTATCTTGAGCCCTCGGGTGGGTTGTGGGATTCCTGCACTGTTGTCACGTCACCTCGCTACGACCTCAGCCAGGCCGCCACACTCCACACGATATCTCTCTCGCTCTTGCTCTCAATATAGTTTACAAGGATACTCGGGCAGCATCGTCGCAGGAGCTACGTTACGAAGTATAATGGAAGGTATACAGAGTCATTGTTTTACCCTCAAATCGCAAGCCATTCATAAAACCATGCAGCCGTATTATAAAAATTTATAATAAAAAAATAGCTAACATAACAGGTAACAGTATGAGAGAGGTCATCATCGCCTGAACGTGACAACAATGCGGGAATCCCACAACCCCACCCGAGGGCTCAACATAGGCGGGGTTGACTACATATACCTGAAATTCTACTTCGGATCAAACGGATTATCAGATATATTGGATGACCCCTGCCCCCAAACCTTCCATTAGAGTGAGGGTTTACTGTACAATACATTCATTGGGGCAAAACAAAGTGGAGCTGTCAAAAAGTAAACATCTCTGGTTCAGAAAGTCGTTCTAATATCCGTCGTGTGACGTTATCTGACGCCAGCAATTCGGCTGTATTAAAACACTATCCGTCCTAGTGATGCATTATCCAGCAAAGATTTTGGCGCTTATTCCGGCGCGAGATGCACTAAGCGTCTTTTCGCTGGATAATTCGGTAATATACTGTTCTAACCGCCATTATTATTATTATTATTATTATTATTATTATTACTGCTATCATCATTTTCGCTAATTATTATTGGGTTCGTGGGTGCTGGAGGGGCCTAGTGATGCATTATCTGGCTTTTCACGCTATCCGGCAAGGTCTTGGCTGCTCTGCGCCGGATAAACGGGAGATTACCGTACCTTAAAGTCGACAGATACACCGGTCAAAGATCTATAGAGCTAAAAGTTGCATCGAGAAGACAAGGAAATGTTAACGAAGGTGAATTATATTGTGTTCATTTTGGACACTCACGATGGCTTAGTCCCGGCGACGCCACTTCCCCGGCGTGCTGCGTAGCTCCGAGCGGGATGATAAGCAGTCAACATAAATTGCTTGCCGATATCAAGGACCTCAGCTCCCCAGCCCGGCCCGGGGAGTAGAGTGGCCAGGACTAAGCCATCGTGAGTAGCCTTGACAAACTGAATAGTCTAGGAGGTAACTAGAAAACATGGGAAACTGGTGGATACTTCTAGAGCACTTCAATAATTAAATCACTGCCAGGACTAATGAGACTAAAATACCAGACCTGTATCTATGTGGTCTACATTTCACCATCTGTCCTTCAGTAACTATAACAAAACTATTTAACCGGTCTTCCTCTACACTTTAACTTTATATATATACATTTTTTTTATTTACATCTATGCCTATAGCGCGTGTAGGCAGTGGTGACCCAGGGGTGGGATGGTAGGCCCTGGAGGTTCACTTGAGGGCTGTGATGGTTGGTCCTCGCCCATGGTGGTGCAGACAGGATTGTTATAGTGATGCCTGTGATTAGAGGCTCATGCCGCCCCCCTGTGTCCTCCCATGCACTCGCAATCGAAGGCAGAGTTAATGGGCAGGGCATGTGGGTGTTCTTAGGCCACTCGACGGTGCAGAAATATTTTAAGTGGATTTATGGGTCTCACTCGGGATCGAACTCGGGTCTTCGAGAACGCCACCCGGTGACGCTAACCACTCTGCTACCGCCTCCCCTATTATGTAATTATGTATGTCAAGATGGAGTGAGTAAACAAACCTGTCTCATCTGTACGGGCAGTTTTTTTTTTTTTATCATTTGTGTATTTCTATTGAGAGAAACTACCAAAATTTAAATGTTTTTTTTTCTCTACTAGTTTCTTTTTGTGAGATTGATTTTAACATTTGTATACAGAAAAACCTCTCGTATTCGGACTTTGACATTATTCGGACCTCCTCCTTTTTTTTTTTTCTTTTTTTTTAGCGGTCGAAATTTCCTAGCTATATAAATTATACACCAAGAATTATTATTATTTTTATTTTTTTTTATTTTTTTTTAGGGGTCGAAATTTCCTAGCTATATATACTACACCTAGAATTATTATTATTTTTTATTTTTTTTATTTACATATCCCCCCATTATTCGGATCCTTGCATTACTCGGACCACTCCTTGGCCCAATTAGTCCGTATATGAGAGGTTTTACTATACTTTGACCTTTGACCTGTCTTAGTGGCGGTGGATTGCCACACACCCATCTGGTCCTGAAGGTCTTTGTTTACTTGATCACACACTCCTGCACTCTTCATCCCATACACCAATGGATAAGATGAATCATTTCAATAACTTACGAGACACCTGGAATGTTTTGCTTCACCCCATAACTAACATTACGGTAATTGTTGTCATCACTTCTCTTATTAGGTACAGTAAAACCTCTCGTATTCGGACCCTCATTATTCGGACTTTGACATTATTCAATTTTTTTTTTTTTTTTTTTTTTTTTTTTTTTTTTTTTTTTTTAAGGGATCGACATTTCCTAACTATATATACGCCTTGAACTTTTTTTTTTATATTTTTTTTTAGGGGTCGAAATTTCCTAGCTATATATACGCCTTGAACTTTTTTTTTTTTTTTAGGGGTCGAAATTTCCTAGCTATATATACGCCTTGAACTTTTTTTTTTTTTTTTTTTTTTTAGGGGTCGAAATTTCCTAGCCTATAAATACATTAATCACCTAGATTTTTTTTTTTTTTTTTACATATCCCCCCATTATTCGGATCCTTGCATTACTCGGACCACTCCTTGGCCCAATTAGTCCGAATATGAGAGGTTTTACTGTACTTTGCTTTGATACTATGTCCCCTAATGTGCCTGTACTTTGTTCCTGTGGTTTGTTTGTGCTCTAGTACTTAAGTTTACTCCATGGCCTGTTCTCATCCCTTTGTTTTTTGTATGTATGCCTTCGGGCGAGAATAAAATCATTATTATTATTATTATTATTATTACTTGAAATTATGAACTATGTCAAAATATTTCAACAGTCCACCTTTAGTCCACGAAAGACAACAAATATATCACGGCAAGAGGTCCATAAAAGAGCTTGGGCTTAATGGACCATAGCTTGTATGACTGTATGATTGATTATGAACACTTATTTTATTACACCAAGCCGAATAAACTACCAAGTATCTCTCACCACTCACACACACCACCATTATATTATTCGAGCATCACTCACCACTCACAGACGCCACCATTATATTATTCGAGCATCACTCACCACTCACAGACGCCACCATTATATTATTCGAGCATCACTCACCACTCACAGACACCACCATTATATTATTCAAGCATCTCTCACCACTCACAGACACCACCATTATATTATTCGAGCATCACTCACCACTCACAGACACCCCCATTATATTATTCAAGTATCTCTCACCACTCACAGACACCCCCATTATATTATTCAAGTATCTCTCACCACTCACAGACACCCCCATTATATTATTCGAGCATCACTCACCACTCACAGACACCCCCATTATATTATTCAAGTATCTCTCACCACTCACAGACACCCCCATTATATTATTCGAGCATCACTCACCACTCACAGACACCACCATTATATTATCTACCTTCTATCTCGCTATATTGTTCTATATCATCCACTCCTATCTTCACATCCCAGGCTAAGATATCAATAACTTCCGAGGTAACTGGAATGTTTTGATTCACTCACCACTCGCATACTAGTTTTTTTTAACAAGGCAACAAATCCTGACCCCTTGCTGCTTACTGACTGCTATTTGATGCCAGGAGAAGGGAATACTACGCTTCTTCTAAGTTTCAGCTGTATTTTATCATAGTTAACCCTAGTATCAGGTAAACATAGGCATAGTTAACCCTATTATCAGGTAAACACAGGCATAGTTAACCCTATTATCAGGTAAACACAGGCATAGTTAACCCTATTATCAGGTAAACATAGGCATAGTTAACCCTATTATCAGGTAAACACAGGCATAGTTAACCCTATTATCAGGTAAACACAGGCATAATTAATTGACTGATATTTGATGCCAGGAGAAGGGAATACTACGCTTCTTCTAAGTTTCTGCTGTATTTTACCATAGTTAACCCTATTATCAGGTAAACACAGGCATCATTTTAAGCATGAGACCTTAAGATAGAATGGAATTTTTGCCTTGTTTAAAAAATAGACTATACATCATTACATTATCTCTCTATCCCTCTATTACATTATCTCTCTATCTCTCCATTACATTATCTCTCTATCTTCTGTCACTCTGATGTCTCATTCCCTCTATAAACATCCCCAAAGAAATGCCACAGTTCATCATTATCCATCTTTCCTTCACAAATAGCGCATTTTCGTGACGTTCACCGCCCTGGTTCAGTCCAGTCCGGACCGGGTCAGGGTGGACTGATGGTCGCGAAAATACATCGAGACTGGCCCCGTCCCATTCGTGGTTCCTATTGGCTGGGGGATCGAGTGGGCGGTCCTCCGGGCAGAAATGCAATATAGTGTTGTTGACGGTACATTCATTTCCCAAGATGTTTCAGCAAATTGCGAATATTGTAATTTTTCGTGAAATTACTTTAGTCTTATGGTCGGCCATCATGGTGTTTCATGTCTTATCAGCAGCACGAGAAGCTCTTGGTCGTCTTCCCCGCTGACTGTAGTG
>JACEEZ010025202.1:65000-83733 GCA_016584305.1 Chionoecetes opilio
TAGGTTCAAAATAGGTTAAATAAATCAGGGTAGCGAGAGAATCATAACAAAAAGCACTGAAAGAGAGATGAATGTCAGGAAAGAATATGAGAACGGCAGGAATAGTTACGTAGGTGGAAAGTAAACGCCCGCACGCACAGGTATTCAACGGAGGAAAGAAATCTCCGTTCCGTTCCGTGAAATTCTCTGAGATTCAATAAAACCACGTAGCTTGTCGTGTTTTTTAATGGATGTGATGGAGTTGAATGCCACGCGCGGAGGAAAGAGTGAAGAAAAGGCCTCGGAACCTTCAAAACAGTGACGGGCTGATGACGTGTTTGGCGGATCGGCAATGTTTATCTGCGTGTTATTTTTTTTTGTGTGTGTGTGGAATGACGAGAGCTAACCAGTGACACAACACACACGGACACACCTACACGGACACACACACGGACACACACATACACGGACACACACACACACACACACCTATTCCCACCTCTCTAGTGCACTCGCTCTTCACTTTCAGATTAATATAAATCACACTAATAGCAATAAATATTTTCTTATATCAATTTCATCTAAACTTTACAATCTTGCTCTTACTGTTGTCCATTCTCCTGTATTCCTGAAGCCCAACCCTTCATTACACTGCTATGAGGTGGAGGGAGTGCTACATTGCTAACACATACTCTAATCATTATAAACCTCAGGGGAAACTTCGGCAATAGATGATTTTCTGACATTAAGAAATTACATATCCCGTCTATGGCTGTGTATAAGACGACCTTTTAACCTTAAAAAATAGCCACTAAAATTGGGGGTCGTCTTAAACGCCCAGTATAAAATGTGAACCTTAAATCCTGTGGTGTACGGGACGTTGTTAGCGCGGGTAATGATTGATGGTGGGCTTACTTACCCCGGCCTTGGTAAAAACACAGATACTTGCTACTGAAACCACTTACAATAGCTGATTGTAAGTGGTTATTGTGATTGTAAGTGTTATTTAATGATTACTGTGATTGTAAGTGTTATTTAATGATTACTGTGATTGTAAGTGTTATTTAATGATTACTGTGATTGTAAGTGTTATTTAATGATTACTGTGATTGTAAGTGTTATTAATGGATTACGGTGATTGTAGCGCTATTTATATTACTGGTGTTGGAGTGTTATTTAATGATTACTGTGATTGTAAGTGGTTATTGTGATTGTAAGTGTTATTTAATGATTACTGTGATTGTAAGTGTTATTTAAATGTCAATAAAATTTTAAGACCACCCTATGTGCTGTTTGTACCTAACCTTGTATAAGCTGAGTGGTCTACCTTGGAGGGTAGACTTATACGGCGAGTATAGCCCAATACCTACGTTTTTACTAGAGTTTTTGGGGGTCGTCTTATACGCAGCCATACACGGTACTAGACCTTCGATTTAAGCGAACCTAGATTTGATGGATTTCAGATTTAACTGACTCCATCTGCTGCTGGACAAGTGGACCAAGCTATTCAAAAAGTCCGCTAAAACACCACCTTGAACTCGGCAAAGAAGCGTCCTGAGTCCTGGATACAGACAGCTCTACAGACAGTCTATGCTAAGTCAAACAAAAACTGCAATTATTTTCATGTTTTTGTTTTGTAATGATATGTAGTGTCCAACACCTACTAGCACAGCCTTTCCCCTCACAGCCAACACTGCCTCACCTACACCCGTCTCTCCATGGCTGTATCTATACCTGAGATCAACGTCTGGCATCTCACACTGGCATACACAGCTATTGAATGCTCCATATATCTGGCATCATTCTGTATATGAATCAATGACAACCTTCACTCCCTTGTTCCTTTACTTTCTAGTTATCTATTCTACTGTAGGAAAAGTTCTCACGGCTAGTCACCAGGGTAGAACAAGAAGTAACGGATTCAAGCTGGTAAAGTGTAGATTATAAAGAAATAGGGAGAAACTGGTTCACAAAAAGGGTGGTAAATGATTGGAATGGACTCAGTCGTCAGGCTAGTTAGTGCGGAGTCATTAGGGAGTTTCTCTATCGCTGACGTCCCTTCCTAAGAGCTCCCGCCAGAAGTTTCCATTCATTCCAGTCCTTGCAAGCTCCAACCCTCTCATTCCTCTCACGCCTGTCTCTCACATACTCCAGCACTTTGTCCTAAACATCCCTGCATTCGGTCAGCGGTTCGAGTCCACCAAGTTCGTCCTGGCGTGGTGGCGCTTTGTATAGTCAATAACCTTGTAGTTGGTACTTGCAGGTGTCTAGATAGGATCAAAATATCTTATCTTATCTTGGCCTAAACAGGTAAGCACTAAAAACACCACGAGGTCTGTAATTTGGTATATTATGTGGCTATTTCAGAGTGGCCGATTTCTGCGCCACCCAGAATATAAATAAATCGTGGAGTTACAAAATACAGTCCTGAGTAAAAATAAATCATGTGGAGTTACAAATGCAGTCACTAAATAAAAATAACCTATGTAACCTTTTCCACTCCTATAAATATCTGCCTATGTAACCTAACTTTCCACTCCTATAAATCTCTTCCTATGTAACCTAATTTCCACTCCTATAAATATCTTCCTATGTAACCTAATTTCCACTCCTATAAATCTCTTCCTATGTAACCTAATTTTCCACTCCTATAAATCTCTTCCTAAGTAACCTAATTTACCACTCCTATAAATATCTTCCTAAGTAACCTAATTTTCCACTCCTATAAATATCTTCCTATGTAACCTAATTTTCCACTCCTGTAAATCTCTTCCTAAGTAACCTAATTTTCCACTCCTATAAATCTCTTCCTATGTAACCTAATTTCCCACTCCTATAAATCTCTTCCTAAGTAACCTAACTTTCCACTCCTATAAATCTCTTCCTATGTAACCTAATTTCCCACTCCTATAAATATCTTCCTAAGTAACCTAATTTACCACTCCTATAAATCTCTTCCTATAAATCCTCCTTTACCACTCCTATAAATATCTTCCTATGTATCCAAGGAGTATTGATAGTGCCCTGCGAATTCATATTATAGTCCCCCGTATCGATTAGTTGTAGTTGTAGTGGTAGTAGTAGTTAGTATATTTCATATCCTATCATTCTGCACTACGAAACTTCCATGTTCCTATCTTCTTTAGGGGCATGGTATCATTTTCCAACTGTCCTCTTACAAGTAGTTGATAGTTAGTAGTATGTAGTTCAGCAGATACCCTCGTCATGGACCAATAGGTCTCCTGGTGTCTGTTATTCCTATGTAATCCTATGTAATCTTTTGCCACTACTATAAATCTCTTCCTATAAATCGTATGGAGTTACAAAATAGTCCCTAAAACCAATAATGACGTCCCTGTTGATACACCGAGTCAAATTTTTCACCTGGTGGCCAATTAACGAAGAGCAAATTTTAATGCTATATAAAAACTGGATAAAAAAGGCTGCTATAAATGACTCACTCCTGTGCTAGTATTAATAACTTCAGTTCTATTTTTAACATTAATGAAAAAAAATATTAGTAATGATAATGATTCGTTTTTATACAACTTGTTATGAAGACTAATGATAACTTACAATACAGTGCTCTCTCTCTCTCTCTCTCTCTCTCTCTCTCTCTCTCTCTCTCATTGTTATTTCCTACCTTTCCTATTTTCTTTCTTACTCCACATTCATTCTTTCATTTATTTTTTTCTTTCGTTTTATTTACTCTCTCTCTCTCCTCTCTCTCTCTCACTCTCTCTCTCTCTCTACTCACTCACACACTCTCTCTCTCTCTCTCTCTCTCTCTCTTAACAAGCTGGCGGGCTTATTGATTCTTTATCTGGCCTGACACACTAATTAGCTACAGCACCTGCTACCTGTGTGTGTGTGTGTGTGTGTGTGTGTGTGTGTGTGTGTGTGTGTGTGTGTGTGTGTGTGTGGTGGTGTGTGTGTGTGTGTGTGGGTGGAGGCTGGGAGAGAGAGAGAGAGAGAGAGAGAGAGAGAGAGAGAGAGAGAGAGAGAGAGAGAGAGAAGAGGAGAGGAGAGAGAGAGAGAGAGAGAGAGAGAGAGAGCAGAGAGAGAGAGGAGAGAAGAGAGAGAGAGAGAGAGAGAGAGAGAGAGAGAGAGAGAGAGAGAGAGAGAGAGAGAGAGAGAGAGAGAGAGAGAGAGAGAGATAACAAGCCAATTAATTCAAACTATCTATTATATTGCTATACTACTCACTGTCTTTCCATTTTTTTCTGTGTGTGTGTGTGTGTGTGTGTGTGTGTGTGTGTGTGTGTGTGTGTGTGTGTGCGCTGGTGCGCGTGAGTGTGTGCGTGCGCGTGAGTGTGTGTCAGTGCCCGGCGGTTTCAAGAATGTCGTGGCGGGGAGACAACTATGCGAGCTGTGGGATGGGACGGAAAGCGAACGGAAGAAATATATTTGATACGGTCCGGCGCTACCGTTAAGAAGAGAAGAAAACACGCGCGACTACGGCAATACTACGCGAAGAGACGGCTGAAAAAATAACGCGCGTCCGCCCGCCGTAAAAAAAAAAAAAAACCCGTAGGAAATAAATAAAAAAGGTCGTAAGGGAATGAACGTAGGCATGAGTAGTGAATAGGGAATGAATTAGAGTGATGGAGAAATGAAGAGTGAAAATATACACTGTAGACCAATAGTGAGTAAAGGGTGCACATGTGACTGCTATTATACGCACACACAGTACAAGGGAAGGGGCGGGTCAGGTGTACATGCACATGAAACGCACACACATGTACACACACACACACAGGTGACATATAGTGCTGGTGATAATGTGTAAGCAAAAATAGCGTATGGGTATTTGTGGTGGGGAATGATTGGGGTTCTTGGTGGGGGGGTGGTGTCCTGAAACCCCTTTTTCTGGAGGTTGGGGAAGGGATGGTTGTTGGGGAATGATGTTGGGGAGACTAACCATGGTGTGGTGGTTGGGGTGACTGGTGGGGGGACAGTGACTCACAACCATGCACAATACTTAGGTTGGGGAAGGTGCGATGGTGGGGAGGAGGAGGGGGAGGAGGAGGAATGAAGGAAGAATTAGTTGTAGGAAGAGGAAGAACAGGAGGTGAAGGAAGGAAGGAAGGAAGGAAGGAAGGAAGGAAGGAAGGAAGGAAGGAAGAAAAGGAAGGAAGGAAGAACTAGTTGTAGGAAGAGTGAAGAGTTTGAGGAAGAGGAAGAGGAGTAAGAACAGGAGATGAAGGAAGGAAGGAAGGAAGAAAGGAAGGAAAAACTAGCTGAGGGAAGAGAGAGGAGTTTCAGGAGGAGGATTTTGAAGAGGAGGAGGAGTAGGAGGAAGATGAGGAGGATGAAGAGAAAGAAGAGGAGGAGGAGGAAGAACAGAAGGAGATTCTTCCCTCTTCAGGTATCAAGAGTGAAAGGAGATAACATCAAGAGGAGGAGGAGGAGGGTTGTCATTGAGTGTTGGAAGAAAAGATGAGAGAGAGAGAGAGAGAGAGAGGAGAGAAGAGAGAGAGAGAGAGAGAGAGAGAGAGAGAGAGAGAGAGAGAGAGAGAGAGAGAGAGAGGAGAGAGAGGAGAGAGAGAGAGGCAACTGTTCAAGAGAGAAAGAGAGAGAGAGAGAGAGAGAGAGAGAGAGGAGAGAGAGAGAGAGGAGAGAGAGAGAGAGAGAGAGAGAGAGAGAGAGAGGAGAGAATTAACATAAAGAGAAAACAACACCTATAGAAAAAAAAAAAAAAAAAATCTTAAACTGACGAGCGACAACGACGGAGGAAAAAAAACTCGACATATAAGACACAAATAGAGGAGGAAGAATGTCGTAGAGGAGGAGGAGGAGGAGGAGGAGGAGGAGGAGGAGGAGGAGGAGGAGGAGGAGGAGGAGGAGGAGGAGGAGGAGGAGGAGGAGGCGGAGAGGAGGCTGACAGATAGGACTCCTGTATTTACGACTTGCATGCCTTTAAACCTAATTTACTTTGAATATTCATCTGTTTTTCAGCTTCTTTTTTTAACACTGACAGATGGAGAGAGAGAGAGAGAGAGAGAGAGAGAGAGAGAGAGAGAGAGAGAGAGAGAGAGAGAGAGAGAGAGAGAGAGAGAGAGAGAGAGAGAGAGAGAGAGAGAGAGAGAGAGAGAGAGAAATATAAAACCCAACCATGAGAGAGAGAGAGAGAGAGAGAGAGAGAGAGAGAGAGAGAGAGAGAGAGAGAGAGAGAGAGAGAGAGAGAGAGAGGAGAGAGAGAGAGAGAGAGAGAGAGAGAGAGAGAGAGAGAGGGAAATGAGGAGAAATATAAAACCCAACATGAGAGAGAGATAGAGGGAGAGAGAGAGAGAGAGGAGAGAGAGAGAGAGAGAGAGAGAGAGAGAGAGAGAGAGAGAGAGAGAGAGAGAGAGAGAGAGAGAGAATAAAAAACCCATTACCTGCCAAATACCTACATCCCGAGTAAGTGACTCACAGATACGTACACACACACACACACACACACAAAATAAAACGTACATGACAAGGCTGGCTGTGTGCACATCAGAAGAAAAAAAACGCTCATGGCAAAGACAAAACAAAGAGCAAAGCATACAAAGCAAATAGAGGAAAACTGAGAAACGAGAGGAAACTGATAAAGGAGGTGGATAGATGAAGACAAAAAAAAAACAAAAAAAACATTGGGGTATAAACAAACAAAAAAAAAAAAAAAAAAAAAAAAAAAAAACTTGGCTAAAAAAAAGAAAAAAAAAAAAAAACTTGGGAGGTAAAGAAATGGAGGTAAAAGGAGGAGGAGGAGGAGGAGGAGGAGGAGGAGGAGGAGGAGGTGCAATCAGGACAGGAGGAGGAAATAGGTAAATAGATAAGGCACAATAATAGGCTGGGAGCATTCTGAGGCAAGGAAGTGGGGGGTGAGGGGGTGAGGGGGGAGTGTGGGGTGGTTGGGGGTGGTGGGGGAGACCTGAAGAAGCGCTGAGGTGGAGGTGGAGGTGGAGGTGGTGGAGGTGGTGGGGGGGACGGGGGGGCAGGAAGAGGTGCATCGTCCCACAACCCCCCCTACCTGGCCTGGCCCTATTAATCACCCCCTTGGCCAGGTAACCTCAAGACATGGCCAGGTGACCTCAGGTGACCTCAGAACATGGCCACTGTAACTACGTGGCCCCACAGCAACCATGTCCTGTTATTCCGTATTTTCACCCTTTTTCTGTTTTGTTTATTGTAAACACTACATGAAACAGCCACGAGCATGCGGGAGGGGGTGTGGGGTGTGGTGGGGGCCAGGCAGGTCTTGTGCTTTGAGGGTGGGGGTGAGGGGTGACCTACGGGTGATGGGGTGTGGTGGGGGTGGGGGTTGGGGTGAGGTGTGGCAGCGTGTGGCGGCGGCAGTGGTGGTGAGGTGAGGGGCATGCGAGGGTGACGGTGGACACAGGTGAGGGTCTGGGGGTGACATAGGGGTGAGGGGGGGTAGGGTAGGGTGACACAAGGTAGGGGATCACTCTGGGGGGTTGGGGTTGGGTAGGGGTAGGGGTGGGGGCAGCATGGTGGGGGGTGGGGGGGACTTACATCGGGCATGTGGTGGTGGTGGAGGTGGTGCGGCATAAGACCTATGTGTCCGTTCTTCATGTTCATGTGGTCGGGCGGGTGGTGGCCGGGGTGGTGTCCCTGTGGGTGTCCCTGGTGGTGTCCTGGGGTGAGCTGCAGATGGTGGGTGTGGCACTGTTGGGGCGCCTGGGCGATGATGTGGTGGTGGTGCGCGGGGCCGGGGGAGGCGGTGGAGACGGGGCAGGGGGGCAGGAGGGGACTGAGGGGGGCGGTCATGAACGGAGGGCCCCCTAGAGGCGGCGGCGGCGGGGGGGGAACAAAGGGAACTGTACTCACGTCCGGGGCGGAGGGCACGGCGTAGTTGCCCTGGATGGTGTAGGCCTGGCCCCCTGCGAGGATGACGGGACCCCCGGCGACCTGGGGCTTGGGGCGGTAGGGGATGGTGGCGCCCTTGGGGGGAGACTGCAAGGGGGGCACACAGTCAGGGCACAGGGCACGCCACTCACCCACTCACTGCTACTACCACTTCTACCACCATTAGAATCCTCCTCCTCCTACTACCACTGCTACTATCACTTCTACTAGAATCCTCCTCCTCCTCCTACTACTACTACTACGCTACTATCCTACTACTAGAATCTTCCTCCTCCTACTACCACTACTACTACTGCTGCTGCTGCTGCTACTGCTACTACCACCACTACTACGACCATTAGAATCTTCCTCCTCCTACTCCTACTACTACTACTAGAATCTTCCTCCTCCTACTACCACTACTACTGCTGCTGCTGCTGCTGCTGCTGCTGCTGCTGCTTACTACTACCACTACTACGACCATTAGAATCCTTCTTCTCCTACGACTACTACTACTACTATCACTACTACTAGAATCTTCCTCCTCCTACTACCACTACTACTGCTGCTACTATCACTACTACTAGAATCTTCCTTCTCCACCTACTAGACTACTACTACTACTACTACCATTATAATCCTCCTCCTACTACTACCACTGCTACTATCACTACTACTAGAATCCTCCTCTTCTTCCTACTACTACTAGAATCTTCCTCCTCCTACTACCACTACCACTACTACTACTACGGACATTTTCGGAAAAAGAAATTGTAGCTGCCCTCCAAATGAGAGTGGGATTGGACGTTCGTGTGGGACAGATAAACATTTGTTGCCTGGAGAGCAGGATTATTACAGATGGGGAGATATAAATGTGACGGCAAAAGTTAAAGGGAACAGGTGCAGAATCATTAACCTTGAGGCCCAGAACGTAATTTCCATTGTAATTTGGGTGCCATTAGACGATTAATTAGTGACTATAAGCAATGTTTTATAGCTATGACCTGTTTAGTATCCTTGTCCACTAACTAATTTGGTATATTCAGTGACTTTTCGTAATTTTATGGCTGACAAAGACGATTTTATATAGTAAAGGAAAGATCTGGGTGTGAAGGGGTTACCATTAGACGATTTTTAGTGACTATAAGCAATATTTTATAGATATACCTGTTTAGTATCCTTGTCCCCTAACTAATTTGGTATATTCAGTGACTTTTCGTAATTTTATGACTAACAGACGATTTTATATAGTAAAGGAAAGATCTGGGCGTGAAGGGTTACAGGCGTGACAATTAATGCAGCAGTTATAGAATAGATGATAATTTAAAAGTATTTGAATGACTAGTTATGAATGCAGAACACAATTTACTGATTAATAAAGATGACGATGTAAGAGCAGGTGTTAAGAAGTGAGGTCATTACTGAACACATAACTATTCACTGACATTCTCACCTTCTAAAACTTCATCACGTAATGTTTATGAAGAAATAACACTTTTTTTTTTTACCAAATTTGAAATGATTGAAACAGGAATTGATTTTTACTCACGCGAAAAAGAAAAAAACTGCAGGTATAAATTTTTTTCTCATAGATTCATACTTTTTTTTAAGTTAACGAGGCGAAAATTCCATTCTATCTTAAAATGATGTCTATGTTTACCTGATCTTATGGTTAACTATGGTGAAAATACAGTGAAATTTAGAAGAACTGTAGTATTCCCTTCTCCTGGCATCAAATATCAGTCAGTAAGCAGCAAGGGGTCAGGATTTCTCGCCTCGTTAAAATAAATGTGTAAAAAAAAATCTACATGAGTCTGTCCTTAAGCTTGGCCTCATTAACACAGAATCAGACTACATATGTTTGGCTAGAAGCAACGCCACTTCTACTGCACTGGAAATGGACAGTAGATTATACACAGCGTAACCCTTCACACACACACACACACACAAGCATACCCTACACACACACACACTACTCTTAACACACACACACACCCTTACTCCCCCCCACACACACCCTACAACCCCCCCACACACACACCCTACAACCTCCCCCACACACACACACCCTACAACCTCCCCCACACACCCACCCACCCTACTCTTATCACAATCCTCCCCCCCTACTCTCCAAACTTCCCCCCCACACACTCACACCCACCCCACACCCACACACCTCCACACCCACCCACACACACAACCACCCCACACCCACTCACACACACACACCCATACACAGACCTCCAGCATGACGCAGCAGATGTTATAGATGCACTGAGTAATAGCCTCCGAGGTCCCAGAAACAGTCACGGCGCGCTCGGTGGAGTTCGGCAGCATCTCAGAAGCCACCTGGATGGAAGCGCCTGTCACCTCACGGATTTCCTTGATCTTGGAGCCCGCTTTGCCGATCAGGGAGCCACACTGGGAGGCGGGCACAATCAGGCGGAGAGTGATGGGAGGACGCTGTTGACCACCTCCTCCACTACCGTTGTTTTGGTACATCTGACCCAGGAACTGTTGAAGAGGGAAACAAGGTCAGTACAAAGGAATACAAAGGAAGGACAGATAGGGTAACAGGGGAAATACAAGGGAATACAAAGGAAGAACAGACAGCAACAGCCCTACCCAGGAGTTGTTAGAGAGGGAAATAAGGTCCCTACAAAGGAATACAAAGGAAGAACAGACAGCAACAGCCCTACCCAGGAGTTGTTAGAGAGGGAAATAAGGTCCCTACAAAGGAATACAAAGGAAGGAGAGACAGCAACAGCCCTACCCAGGAACGGTTCGAAGAGGGAAACCAGGTCAGCTCATGTGAAGGTTGAGTTATATCGATTTGTTGAATTTGATGCTAATTATCCTTATCATAAGTTGTAGTAATAGTAGGTATATATATATGTAGCAGGTGACAGATAGTAGTAGTAGTAGTATAGTAGTAGTAGTAGTAGTAGTAGTAGTAGTAGTAGTTTTAGTAGTAGTTGTAGTAGCAGTAGTTTTAGTAGCAGTAGTTTTAGTAGTAGTAGTAGTAGTTGTAGTAGTAGTAGTTTTAGTAGTAGTAGTAGTAATTGTAGTAGTAGCAGTTTTAGTAGTAGTAGTAGTAGTAGTAGTAGTAGTAGTAGTAGTAGTAGTAGTAGTAGTAGTAGTAGTAGCAGTAGTAGTAATAGTTTTAGTAGTAGTAGTAGTTGTAGTAGCAGTAGTTTTAGTAGTAGTTGTAGTAGTAGTTGTAGTAGTAGTAGTTGTAGTAGTAGTTGTAGTAGTAGCAGTTTTAGTAGTAGTAGTAGTAGTAGTAGTAGTAGTAGTAGGGATATGAAAGTAAATTATCATAAGTTGTAGTAATAGTACGTAGGTGATAATAGTAGTAGTTGTAGTAGTAGTAGTAGTTGTTGTTGTAGTAGGGCATAGTATGAAAGTATAACATAGAATAACATGAAAGAAGACAACCCAAATTTTTTTTACACCAGGACAAGGATTCGAACCCATGTCATTTAGACCTTAAGATTGTGAGACGAACATGCTAACCCCTGCACCACCAGACCTTGTACTACACTGTTATAATAAAACATAAAATACAGGAGTAAACACACACACACACACCCACACACACACCCACACCCACACCCACACACACCCACACCCACACACACACAAATAGCCCTCCCTTCTTCCCTCTTTTCCCCTTCCCCTTCCACACACCCACACCCACCCACCCACACACATACACACACACACACACACACACACACCACACTACACACACACACACACAAATAGCCCTCCCTTCTTCCCTCTTTCCCCTTTCCTTTTGTAGTTCCCTTTTTAAAGACAAGCTTCCACGTCCTTGCGTTTATCTGTGAGCGTTGTTGCCACGGCCTGAAAAATGGGACCTGGCTGGGATTTACTCCGTGGCAGGGGGTGTGTGGGAGGGGGTTGGCGGGGGGGTGTGGGAGGGGTTTGGTGGAGGGGTGTTGAGTGTTTGGTGGAGGGGTGTGTGTTAAGTGTTTGGTGGAGGGGTGTGTGAGGGAGGTGTGAGGGTGTGCTAAGTGTTTGGTGGAGGGGTGTGTGAGGGGTGTGTGAGGGGTGTGTTAAGTGTTTGGTGGAGGGGTGTGTGAGGGGTGTGTGAGGGGTGTGCTAAGTGTTTGGTGGAGGGTGTGTGAGGGGTGTGTGAGGGGGTGTGAGGGGTGTGCTAAGTGTTTGGTGGAGGGGTGTGTGAGGGGTGTGTGAGGGGTGTGTGAGGGGTGTGTGAGGGGTGTGTGAGGGTGTGCTAAGTGCTTCCTGGATGCTTGTGGTGTTGAAAAATGACTGGAAATTGTGTTAAAGTTTGTATTTGTATAAGCCTGTGAAAGGGTCTTAGTGGTGTTGTGTGTGTGGTGTGTGTGTGTTGTGTGTGTGTGTGTGTGTGTGTGTGTGGTGTGGTGTGTGTGTGTGTGTGGTGTATGTGTGTGGTGTGTGTGGGTGTGTGTGGTGTGTGTGTGTGTGGGTGGTGTGTGTGTGTGTGGTGTGTGTGTGTGTGTGTGTGTGTGGTGTGTGTGTGTGTGTGTGTGTGTGTGTGTGTGGTGGTGTGTGGTGTGTGTGTGTGGGTGTGTGGGTGTGTGTAGTGTTTGTGTGTGTGTGGTGTGTGTGTGTGTGTGTGTGTGTGTGTGTGGTGTGTGTGGTGTGTTTGTGTGTGTGTGTGTGTGTGTGTGTGTGTGTGTGGTGTGTGTGTGTGTGTGTGTGTGTGTGTGTGTGTGTGTGTTGTGTGTGGTGTGTGTGTTGTGTGTGTGTGTGTGTGTGTGTGTGTGTTGTGTGTGTGTGTGTGTGTGGTGTGTGTGTGGTGTGTGTGTGTGTGTGTGTGTGTGTGTGTGTGTGTGTGTGTGGTGTGTGTGGTGTGTGTGTGTGTGTGTGTGCGTGTGTGTGTGCGTGTGTGTTGCGCGTGTGTGTGCGCGTGTGTGTGCGCGCGTGTGTGTGTGTCATTCACCCATGATCTTGTCCACGTGAGTCAGACTCGCGATCGCCAGTTTCACCCTCCCGGTGCGAGCTTGGAACTCATTATTACCGATATTTGGGTAATGCTGGGACCTCACACACCACACACACACACATTCCCATGCTCAAGGGGGACAGTAACCACCCGCATTTCTCTGTGGAAAAATCCCCGGGAATGAGCGGGGCCGGGGATCCAACGCCGGACCACAGAATGGTACCGGACGCCCTAACCCACCGAGCCACTCAGGCGGTGTGTGTATAATGGTGTATATGGTGTATGTATGTATGTATGTGTGTGTGGCATATAAGGTTGATCATGTTTTACCTGTTTTAGATTAATGAGGAAAACACGTTGTATGTAGGTGGAGTGTTTTGTTCGGCCAAAACACTAATTATCTCCTTGCTTTTTTTATTTTGTCTCGTGAAGGTCGAGGGAATTTTTTTTTTCTTTTCCCGAATGAGGTTAAGATAAACATTTCCTTTTGTATGATGTGGGGAAATGGAGGTAGGGATGGATGCTCTCTCTCTCTCTCTCTCTCTCTCTCTCTCTCTCTCTCTCTCTCACTCCTCTCTACTCCTCTCTTTCTCTCTCTCTTCTCTCTCTCTCTCTCTATCATCTCTCTCACCTACTTTACCACTCTTTTCTGGACTCTTTCGAAATACAAATTTTCTGGGACATGTCACAAAATAAAGGAATCACGAGGATATAAACACCACACGCACACACACACACACACAGCACACACAACACACAGCACACACACACACACAGCCACAAAACAACCTTCAGTGTAAAACCACAGACAACCCAATAGAACCCAGTTCACCTATCCCGTCCTCCTCCTCCTCCTCCCCCCCCACTCCTCTTCCTCTTCCTCCTCCTCCAACATCCCCGAGATCGTGAAAATCCCAGAGCCAAATTGCATGTGTGTGTGTGTGTGTGTGTGTGTGGTGTGTGTGAGGGAGGGGAGAGAGAGAAGAGAGGGAGAGTGTGTGTGTGTGTGTGGTGTGTGTGTGTGTGTGTGTGTGTGTGTGTGAGGAGAGGGGAGAGAGAGAGAGAGAGAATGAGAGAGAGAGAGAGGAAGAGAGAGAGAGAGAGGAGAAGAGGAGAGAGAGAGAGAGGAGAGAGAGCGAGAGAGAGAGAGAGAAGAGACGAGAGAGAGAGAGAGAGAGAGAGAGAGAGAGAATTTTAAAGAAAAGACAAATGCAAAAGTCTTGAAATATCTCAATCTCAAATATTATCATTGCACTTTTTTCTCCAATTTTCCATCTCCTCCTCCTCCTCCTCCTTCTCCTCATCATCATCATCATCATTCTTTACCATCTCCATCTCATATCTTTCTTCCTGTCATACATTTACCTCTCTCTCTCTCTCTCTCTCTCACACAACCACACATGAACATAAGAGAAGAGAGTAGGGAAAGAGGAGGAGGAGGAGGAGGAGGAGGAGGAGGAGGAGGAGGAGGAGGAGGAGGAGGAGGAGGAGGAGGAGGAGGAGGAGGAGGAAGGATGAGGAGAGGAGGAGGAGGAGGAGGGAGGAGGGAGGAAAGGGTAGGATGGGAAGGGAAGGAAGGGAAAGAAAAAGGAGGAAAGGAGAAGGAGGGGAGAGAAAAGAAGGAAGGGAAAGGAATGAAAAGGGAGAGAAGAAGGGAGGAAGGAAGTGCTTTCAATGGGCAAAGTATCAAGTGTAGAAGGGGGGAAGAGAGAGGAAGGGAGAGGGAAGAGGAGGGAGAGGAAGGGAGGAGGGGAGGAAGAAGGAGGAGGAGGGAGGGAAGGGAGAGGAGGGAGGAAGAGAGGAGGGGAGGAGGGAGAGGAAGGGAGGGAAAGGGGAGGAGGGAGAGGAGGGAGAGGAGGGAGAGGAAGGGAGAGGAAGGGAGGAGGGGGAAGGGAGAGGAAGGGAGGAGGGAGGGAGAGGAGGGAGAGAGGAGGGAGAGGAAGGGAGAGGAAGGGAAGGGGGGAAGGGTGGGAGGGGAGGAAAGGAGAGGAAGGGAGAGGAAGGAAAGGAGGGAGAGGAAGGAAGAGGAGGGAAAGGGGGAGGGAGAGGGAAAGGGAGTAGGGGAGGAGGGGGAGAAGGGAGAGGAAGAGAGGGGGGGGCAGGCGAAAAAGGTGGGGAAGAAGAAAGGGGAAGAAAGAAAAATGGGTGTGGTAGAGGTAAATAGTAGAAGAGGGGAAGGGGGAGGGGAAGAGGGGTAGTAGGGGGAGAGGGGGGAGAGAGTGTAGTGAGTAGAGGGTGGGGGGGAGGGAAAATAAGTGTAGAGTAGTAGAGGAAATGGGGATAGATAGAAGCATTGTAGAAGATGTAGTGGTAGTAGTAGTAGTGGTAGTGGTGGTGGTAGTAGTAGGTAGTAGTAGTGGTAGTAGTAGGTGGTAGTAGTGGTAGTAGTAGTAGTGGTGGTAGGTAGTAGGGAGTAGTAGTAATAGTAGTAGTAGTAAAAAGTAGTGGGGGGTAGTGTGGGAGTTGTAGTAGTAGTAGAGTGTAGTTGGGGGGAGTGGTGGTAGGGGTGTTGGTAAGAGTAGTGTAGTAGTGGTAGTGGTGGTGAGTAGGTGAGGAGTAGCAGAATAGTAAGTGTAGTAAACAGTAGTAGTGGGTATGGTATAGTAGTGGTGGTGGTGGGGGAGAGTAGTGTAGTAGTGTAGTGGAGGGTAGTAGTGTAGAGTAGTGGTGAGTAAGTAGTGGAGTGCGAGGGGGGGGGGAGGAGATGGTTGGGGAAGAGGTTGAGGAGGGGGGAAGTATAGTAAAGAGAAAAAACAGAAATAATGAAAATAGTGATAGTAAATATGGTAGGGGTGGTTATGGTATGGTGGGGGTTAGGTTTGATGGTGGGGAGGGGTGGCTGGGTGGGGGGTGTGATAAAAGAGGTCAGGATAAGAGCAATATGAGTAGTGATAGTAAATAATGGTAGTGGGGGTTGTGGTGGGGGGGTTATGGTGTGGTGGGTGTTGGGGGTGTTGGGGGTGTTGGGGTCTTTCATCAGAGCAGGCACAGAGTCAACATAGGAGCCAGGCCTCAAAATTACCAACAGTCTTGAGTTCGGGTCCGTGTTTGTCTCGCGTGATCTAAAAATTCATAGGCGTGGGGGAGGTGGGGGAAGGAGGGGAGGAGGGGGAGGAGGAGGAGAGGAGGAGGAGAAAAAGGAGGATGAGGATTAAAGTGGAAAAGGAAAAGGGAGAAGGAGTAGTAGTAAGGGTAAGAGGAGATGAAAGGGAAAAGGTTGGGCAGTTTTAGTGGGTAGTAGTAGTAGTGAGGGGTTTTAAGTAGTAGTAGTGTGTAGTAGTAGTAAGTAGTAGTAGTAGATATATAGTAGTAAGTAGTAGGAGTAGTGAGTAGTAGTAACAAGATGTAATAGTAATAGTAGTAGGTAGTAGTGAGTAGTAGTATTTTAGTTAGTAATGTAGTAGTAGTAGTTTTAGTAGCAACAGTAATAGTAATAGTGTAGTATGAGTAGTAGTAGTAGTAGAAAGAGTAAATAGTAATAGTAGTAGTAGCAACAGTAATATTTATGTAGTAGTAGGTTAGTAGTAGTAGTAGTTAGTAGTATAGATAGTATAGTAGTAGTAGTAAGTAGTAGTAGTAGTAGTAGTCTTTATGTATATCACCCTCTTTTTTTGTTATTGATATTGGTTTTTCTTCATTTCCTCATTCTCTTAAAGGGGAAAATTGAAAGCTGGAGAAAAGGAAAGAGAGAGAGAGAGAGAGAGAGAGAGAGAGAGAGAGAGAGAGAGAGAGAGAGAGAGAGAGAAGAGAGAGAGGAAGAGAGAGAGAGAAGGAGAGAGAGATATGAGGGGGTAGAGATCAAGCCTCCTTTCATATCCCCTCTCTTTCTGTGTATGGTGCATTGCTGAATAAGAACGAGAGAGGGAGAGAGAGAGAGAGAGAGAGAGAAGAGAGAGAGAGAGAGAGAGAGAGAGAGAGAGAGAGAGAGAGAGAGAGAGAGAGGAGAGAGAGGAGAGGAGAGGAGGAGAGAGAGATGAGGGAGAGAGAGAGAGAGAGAGAGATAAAGGAGATGAAGTGATAAAAGGGCAAGGACAGAAAGATAGAGACTGAAAGGGAAATGAGAGAGAGAGAGAGAGAGGAGAGGAGAGGAGAGAGAGAGAGAGAGGGGAGAAAAAGAGAGGAAGAGAGGGGAGAGAGAGAGGAGGAGAAGAAAGAGAGAAGGAGAGAGAGAGAGAGAGAGAGAGAGATAAAGGGGGATGAAGGGATAGAAGAAGGAAGAAAGATAGGGGAAGGAAAGGGATGAGAGAGAGAGAGAGAGAGAGAAAAGAGAGGGGAGGGGAAAAGAGGGGAGAGAGAGGAGAGAAAAGGGAGAGAGAGAGGAGAGAGAGAAGGAGAGAGAGAGGAGAGAGGAGAGAGAGAAAGAAGAGAGAGGAAAAGAAGAAGAGAAGAGAAAAGAGATGAGAGAGAGAGAAGGAGAGAGAGAGAGGGGGAAGAGAGAGGGAGAGAGAGAGGGGGAGAAGAGAAGAGAGAGAGAGGAGAGAGAAGAGAGAGAGAGAGAGAGAGAGAGAGAGGAGAGAGAGAGAGAGAGCATGAGTGAGTTGGCGTTCCTAAGCCTCCTTTGTGTCTGGCAGGTGAGGGGAAAGAGGGGAGGGGAGGGGAGGGAGGAGGGGAGGGGGTAGATTAAGGTAAGCTTAAGCGTGAGAGGAAGGTAATTAGTAAGGTAAGAGTAATTCACTTAGGTAGGGCAGGTGGGTGTGGGTAAGTGAGTATGGGTAAGGTAAGGGCATGGGTTTAAATTCTAGGTCTGAGAACAAGAAGGGCCAATGTCAAAAAATGGCTACTTTAGATAAGTCCACCACCGAACTGGAGATGTATGTATCTATCATTGCAAGAAATGATAGGTTATAATCTAAGTAATTACTGAAAAAAATCTTTCCTCTGCTGTTATTACCTGATGCCATGATGAAGGATGCAATATTTCAAACGCATTTTTCTCAAAACATAGATTTGTGACATTGGCCTTTCTAGTTCTCAGCCCTAGAATTAAGGGTAAAAAAATTATGAAGGGTAAGTGAAGGGCAAATTGACGGGTTTAAGGTAAGGGTAAATAAATAATGGGTAAGTGAAGGGCAAATTGATGGGTTTAAGGTAGGGGCAAATAAACAAAAAAAAAAAAATAGTGGAAAAAAAAAGGTAAAACTAGGGGGGGGGGGGGGTCAGTAGGCGCATACCTCCGCCCGAATTTTCTTTCCCCATGTTAAAGGATGGAAAATCGGATTTCAATTGTTGCCATGGCAACATTGTGATTCGATTTTCATCCAAAATTAAATCAGTTTTTCCCTTATACCAAATAGACTTGTATACCAATTTTGGCCCAAATTTTTTGTAACTTTTCGAGAAATCCTGTACACTAAACAAACAGGACCAGACAGATGGGGGTTGGAAACATACCCCTCCAACTTCGTATGCGGAGGTAAAAAGGGATTACTTTAAGGGAAGGGTTTAAGGGAAGGGTTTAAGGGAAGGGTTTAAGGGAAGGGGAAAAATAATGGTTAAGTGGGAAAATAAGGCAAAAAAAGATAAGTTGACAAATATGAAGGAAAAAAACTGTTCAGGAAGAAAAAAGGGAACGGTAAGGAAGGGCAAATAGAAAAAAAAAAGTTAGGTTGACAAAAAAGGAAAAAAAAGATAAGGTAAGAACTAAGGCAAATAGGCAAGGTTTTTAAGGTTTTAAAAAAAAAGATAAGTTTAAAATACTTAAAAAAAAAAAACCAATTTGGGAAGGAATAAAAAAAAAAAAAAACGATAAGGTAAGAAACTAGGAAAAAACAGTGATAGATAAAAAAAAAATAGTTTAAGGTAAAAAAATTTGGTTCGGTTGGAGGAGGTGTTTGGTTAAAAAAGAAGGAAAAGAGAAAAAGAAAAGGAAAAAAAGAGAAGGGAAAAGAGAGAGGGAGGAAAAAAAAAAGAGAAGAAAAAGAGAAGGGGGAAAAAGAGAGGGAAAGAGAAGGGAAAAGAGAAGGG